>JADWQK010000561.1:600000-1030080 GCA_017933935.1 Sesamia nonagrioides
CTCACGACAGCCATGGAAGGATACGGGTTGGTACTATTCTATGCCCTGTGCGAAATGGTACCATACCATATGCAAAGGAAAAATCCTCGTAAAAATTTTTAGTTTTGACAGAACCCCAATAAAAAGCAACAGGTAGGTAGAAACTCTTCTATAATATTGACTAGGACCAGTAAAATATATGTTTCTACTCTGTATTAGTCATATATTGCCAAGAATGTAAAAAAATATAAATTAATCAAATATAAATTTAATTCCCACACATTCCACTCACACAACAACAAGTCCACTTTAAGCAACAACTTCAAATATTTTTATAACTCTTTCGATAGTGCCAGGCGCTTTGAAGTTAATTTAATTACCATTGATGTACAGTTTTTTGGTATACTTGAAATAATTCAGGGTTAAGCCTCCTCAGCCTGATGGTGAATCCGGGCAATGCTATTTCATCTGCTCAAAATAAAAAATAAAAATGTTTTAAAGATTTAATATACTTTTATTGCGAGTCAATAAGACAACTGGAATATACAATATCATTTATACAGCTGTTCTAAGTTAGTCATTAATAATTAGAAATGGTCTTTCAGATACAATTAGTCAATTTCGCTAATATTAAAGTTATTTCCCTCTGTAGGCCTTCTGATATTGTCAATACCTGTCTCCACACTCTCAAAAGCCTTATGTAAAATCTGATGTCAAGCTATTATTTTGGTGAAGCTACAATATAAAACATGTCACAGATATAGGCACAAATTTTAAGACAATTTTTTCAAACATACATTTTATAAGCACAATCTTATTTTATGCACAATTTTCCAGGAGATTTGCAACAAACTGCAAGATGTTTGTATCCAAACTTGAAATTAGTTTTTCTCTATCTAATATTAATTTAGCAAAATATTTTTTTTTTTATAATTACAATTGTGAATTGCAATATACAGTACATTTGACACTTATTTCAGAAACCAGCAAGCGGTTATCACCAATAAAAAAATTACCATTGATTTTAAAGTCACAAAATGTATCAGTTATTTACAAACTTGTCAATATCATACTCTAGTGCATCCATAGTATCTACCTGCACTTCTTGGACCATTTTTTTTCGTTCCTCCAAACGTATGCACTTGAGACACTTTTCTCCTTTACGTAGCCAGCACCCCCTGTGGTACATTGAGTTACATTTATCACACATCAAAGCTCCACTATCGAACGGGTACAATATTTCCTTGTTTTTACAGACTTCACATAAATACCCTTTGCCAGAACAAAGAGCACAGCTTGTGATATGTGAACGGCATATTTCGGTGAGTTCAGTTAGCTGGGTTTCCAAGGAACCATCATTAATAGCTTGTAGATGGCTCATACTGTATTTCTTATTTACATCGCCAAGCTGTACAAATAATGGAGAGAGTAAGGTTGAACCGTCAGCACAAGCACATAGGTACCTCCGCATCCATTCTAAATCCTTCCTCATTTTGTGTACCCATTCCAATTCAGCAATAAAGCTAAACAATTTCGGATTTATCCTCTCAATGTCAATATATGGTCTAGTCCAAGATAACTTCAGCATTTGGAATGCTATTCGAGATACATAATGCTTCTCCCAGTCCCAATTGTGGATAACTCTAGCAGGAATTGCCGCTAGATCATTCCAGTGGCATGTAGCACAGAAATATAACCCAGTATAATCACATAAACGTGGTTCATTCCACATATCTTTAAAAGTTAACGCGGTTTGGCACTCTGCACATTTATAATCTTGTGCCGCTAACCCCTTTTCTGGACATATATTCATTTCAAAGCTCCCTTTCTCTGTCATAACAACATGAGCGCATACCCTGCATATATGGTCGACGCATTTATAATGGCATAAGTATCCACAATCATTACAAATGTAAGAACCTTGAACAATACTCCAAATGACTCCACTGCAGTGATCGCAATACTGTTTTCGGTTGCTAGGGCGTGTTTGTTGTTCAAAATGATGTCCTTTTATAGCGACTTGGATTCTAGCAGGACCATTATTATCTTTCAAATCTTCTAGCCTCAGTCTCAACTCTACAAGGTATCTGACAAGCCATTTTCGTTCGTCGGAACATTGGACACTGCTTAAAACGAGTTCCTTACACTGGATTATTGCTTTTTCTACCTCTTCTTTCGTAGCAGAACTGTGTATCTTCAATTTTTTATTCGCAATAGATTTTGGTATACAGTTCGAGTCGTAACCTTCGTCGGCAGAGACACCCCCAGAAGTTGACGAAGTTGATGTGCGCGAAGTGGCTTCCACGCTGGGACTGCAGCAGATAAGACTGTTCCTGTATTTAGGCGAATCATTCGCTATTGCAGCAGCCATGGTCATTTATTTTTAAACAAAGGATTTGCGGATATTCTGCATAACATTTAGCACTATCACTGTTTAGTGTTTGATTTTACTGTTTGGACTGTTGCACAATCTTACACGTAACTGTTATCTAAAATTACGTCTCATTCCCGCTGCAAACCAGTAATGTTTTGATAGTGATTCGTAATTTTTCACAATAAAATTGTTGTCGTCATTTTGACAGCTGAATACATTATTTGTTTATGTTGGTAGTTTGTAGGTTGCGTTCCGTTTCGCAGTGACTTGCTGAAAAATATTTTTATAGTTAATAACTTCATCATCAATTTTATTATTTTTAATTATTGAAATTAATGTTTAACAAATATTTACAATCACAAAAAGCTGTATTGTGTTAAAATTACGGTAACAGTCATTATTTCGCAAATACTTTGAAAAAACCTTGAACGATTTTCTATATCGCCGTTTCGTATTACGTAGAACGTAGTTTCACTACGCAGGCGTACCAACTTTACGTAAATAACTTCTTTTTGCTAATTATTGTCATTGAAATGACAAACCATTACTGATTACGCATTTCAATGCACTTCATTTTAAGCAAACATTGCTGGCTAGGTGCAAAAAAGAATTTGCCTTTTGTCATAAAGGGTGTCGATGTATAACAACATGGATTTAACCTCACGCTTTATATTTTTTAATATGCATGACTCGAACACGGATGAGATCAGCCTTTAAATTCGTGCCAATTACCCAGATTACGGTACTTTGTAATGACCTATGACCATACACGTGCGAGAATGGGACATCCGCGGTATAAAGATAAAACTGTTATGCTTTATTTTAGTATATTGTAACTAATGGGTATTGTTGGTTTACTCATTGGGGTTATATTGGCGCCTTATTTTCATACTTTATCTTTAAAGACTAATGTTCATATTTGTTTAAATATCTTTACTAATGGATAAAGGTGAAGAGTGTGTTTGTTTGAACGCCCTTATCTCAGGAACATGCATCGCAGCGTTGGACAGCCCATTAATCCAAGAAGGCTTTAGGCTATATAACATTACGCAGCGACCAATAGGAGAGGAGCATATAAAAAAAGTATTGAAATCTACGCGGGTGAAAGCGCGCGGTGCTGCTAGTTTTTCATAGTCAGGCTATGGCCTCCCCAAAAGTTGCTGCAGTTGCAGCTGCAGAGTGGGCAGCTGCCTCCTCTTACCCCCACCTGGGTACGCCCATGACTGTATAGTCTTCACTTTTTTCCATCAACGATTGCATCACTGCTTACCATCAGGCGGGATTGTAACATCGTGAGGAAACCGGCCTGTCCTAGAGGCAAAAACTTCGAAAACCTGTGACATCTACCAACCCGCACTGGGCCTGCTGGTAGATTACGGTAAACTCCCTCTCACCGAAAGGTCTGCGTCCCAGGAGTGGGAACATTTTAGGCTGATTATGTCATCATCATCATCATCTCAGCGTTAATCCCAGTCGCATCCGAAGCTTTTTCAGCTCTGGAGTCTGGGGTCCGCTTTACCAGTCTAGCTGCTGATTTTAGCTAAACTTCGATATTTTCCGTGAAGCGACTGCCGTCTTACCTCCACAATCCGAAGGCGATATCGAAGCATTACAGTTAGACCAATTGTTGGACTTTTGAGGGCTCCAACAACCCGTATCGACTGCCATTAGATGTTCGTATGGCAACCAGGACCAACGGCTTGACGTGCTTTCCGAGGCACACCCAGACCAGTGCAAATATTCATATTCATGCACACAAATATTTGCCTCCTTGCGCAGCGGCCGCGTTCGCTACCGCTACGCCACGGAGGCTGTCAGTGTGTATAGGCTGCCTGTGTATGTTTTGTATATCTGACTTTCAGAGCCGGTACTTCGAATGTGACGAAGATGAGGATGACTACAGTTCTGATGACGACAGCTACGTTCCTCGCTACATCGTGGAAGCTATGGAGGCCCAGCACCAGCAACAGGAGCCGGAAACTGATGAAGATGACGATGATGAGGTGCGTATATATTGTTACGAATGGACCTTATGTCGATGGCATAAGGTTCAATATCGCGTGACATGCAGTGAGTCACTCTTAAGCCCTATTTCCCCAGATCTAGACATTTTCTAGGTACAATAATAAAACGCATTACTAGACTTAGGACGGCCTATCGAATGGTCTTGGTCTCAACAGTTTTGTCAACAAAGTGTCGACATCGAAATTTCTAGAAACCCGTTTCCGGGAATTACCGTAGGTACTTCCGAGTGACCTCGAAGTTATGTGCTATTATTATTACGTCTAGAGGAATCTGGAATGTTCGATCAGCTGGGCCATATAAGGCGCCGCGACGCCGGCGCACAGTCGCTCGACTAGCGATACGAAAACAGCGATAGTTAAGAAGCGATCTTAAAGAAGACCTACTGCGACAACTGTAACGAGAACTCTGAGTACTACGTAAAGTAACATCTGATAGTGTTATTGTGTGTTTACGACGCGGACTTCGTGGACGTAAGGGAAGACTTCGGTGCAACGTCAGCGACATTCTACTTGTCATTGCCTACAATCGACTGTACCTTCGTTGCCAAAAAACTTCGTAACCCTTAACCGGCGTTTACGTACCCTTAGCCCGTAACAATATTCTTTTTTTTTATTATTATTTATAACCTAGCGCTTCACCGCAATCCCGTCTGATGGTAAGCAGTGACGCAATCGTGGATGGTAAAGCGCACTAGTTTATTATGATCCTATTCACTCTAGCCTTGAAGACACTCAAATTGTAGTCCGACGGAAACACCGCCGCTGGCAAATTGTTCCAGTCCCTCGATGTGCGCGATATAAAAGAGGAGGCGAAACGCTTCATCCGGATCGTAGTGTGATCCTATGGTGGAACGGAGATGGGGGAATTAAATAATGCAATTCCCTTGCACACTCCCCAAAATACCGAAAGGCTGGCTACTCTACGCCTGTGCTCTAGGCTTTGGAGACCATCTCGAGTCATCACTTCATCACTATTAGCATAAGTGCATGGTTTATATGTTATTTTGATCATTTGGCTACAATTGTTTCCGAAGGTGGGCGCTGATACCTATAATTACAAGATATTTAGTTAGCTTAGATATTGGTTGCAACTCTAAAATACAACCTTTACTTACCTTGTCTATTTTTATTGTAAAACAATTGTTTTGTGTGTTTCTTTACTTTAAGGTGCAAATAAACGATTAAAAAATTTAAATTTAATTTAATAAGAAGACTACGGCTCTGAAGAGAACAAATATTTGGCCGTATATTGTATAATGAATATCCGTCCATCGCTATACACTGGATAGCCGGATATTTTTGATCGGTCTTGACAAGCCTAGAGTGGTGCGGCACTGCCATCGGGAGGATTCGGCTATCAAGACAAGCATGTGTATGCTATATTAATTAGTTATTAGATTTGCTGTACGACACAGTTTTGTGGTGTTTGCGAAAACTTCACTCAATAAATGTTTTTTTTTTGTTTTAATGGCTGCGTCACGCTTTTATAATGTATACCTATCATTTATTGTTTTGCTGCAGGGCAAAGGCTCACAGTATCTTCACTTTTTTTAATAAACTAACGCTTGACCGCAATCCCGCCTGATGGTAAGCAGTGATGCAATCGTTGATGGTAAAGCGCACTAGTTTATTAAGCATATTCACTTAAAAAACTAAGGAATAGGAAGGATGACGGCAGTTGAGCGAGGTGATGCAATATTAAACCCAAGACCAACACGACCAAACGATGCTGCGCTAGAGGGAGATTGATCTGGAGATTCTCCACGACCAAACTCCCGACACAACAACATTTGGCGCATTGTATCCGCCACACAACTGCTCAGACCCGTCCTCCGTACGGCTTCACCAGACATCATGCCGGAACCCGACGAATCGCTTGACGGCAAGACTTTGTCTGGTGGGTGGTAACTTCTGCCGACAGCCGATGTTATGGCCTACCACCGAGAGGCTCTACGACTTAGTGCTCTTCGACTACTGCCATTGAAGTAGCATCTAATATTAAGTTTAAGCCTTTATTTAAACCTGTAATAAATACGCTTAAGGCTTGTGATTTGAGTAACTCAACGCATGCTTGTTGGGCTTCTTGCGTTCGGTTTGTTGAGAGGCCGGCCGTCCTCTTGCAGAAGGAGGCAGCGGAGAGGGAGCGGGAAGAGGATGCTCTTGCCGCTCCCCTCCGGCGTAGACGGGCGGGGCGAAGAAGGCGGGGGACGAACCCCCGTCTCCTTTAGACCCCGAGTGTGACCAGCGTATGTGGGTAGCTCCCATACGCGCATTGCACTGGTCACCACGTCTGAGGAATACTCCGGTACCCGGGTAATCCTCCCTTGGCGCGGAAATCGGCCAAAATTAGTCCGGTAAGCCCTGAGAGTGGCACGGAGTTAGATCTTCGGGCCAATCCCGTGTCACTCTCAACGCAGGGCTCGAAGGGAACCGAGTGGTTTTAGTGGGTATTCCCGGCTCCGGCTGGGCGAGCCCCACACACGCCTGTCGCCTAGCTAGCGGTGGGTACGGTGCGTAATGCATTTTCACTCGTAAAAAAAAATGGTTTGTTGTATCTAGTGAATTTATTAATTTGACGTAACAATTTTCGACCTTATTTGCATATCCTAAAACGTTTTCATTATGATTTTATTTACAACTATTTAGTTCTAATTACCATTAACCAATTATTCGTTTTTCGGTGTACCTATGTATCTAATAAGTAAATATTTTTTAAAATCCCAAATTTGAAATTCGTATAGATTATCATCAACTTATGGGAACAATAAACAATTGATTACTTAATGACTTACAAACAGATAGTACTGATTTCCTTGAGAAAGGTAAACAAATGATTATGTCCATTACATTGGTTTGCACATTATGAGATATTTTAGATATAAATATCTCCAGAGCAGAATTAGGGTTAATCGCTTTAAAAATAGAAGTAAAATCCAAAAGTTCACATGCCAAATCAATGGGGCCTCATAATCAAGTTTAACTATTTGTTTTTTTAAATGTTTATTAACGTTTTTAATTTTCACACACCAAAGTATGGGTGTAAAGTAAACGTATGTGGGATTTGAACCTTGTGATCGCCGCGGATGTCTAATGCGAACCCGGACTGTAACAAGCAGAGTCTAAGCATGCTTCACGTTTGGGTTGTGAAATTACGCTTCTATAATATAGATGGAATAGAGAATAGCTGGTATAGATGTAATAGAACGCGCGTATTTCTCGATGCCACAGAATACAATTACTCCTAGCGGATAGCTCGATGCACGACGCATCGATGTCACAGTAGACAGACAGTAAAACATCTTCATAGAAACGAGCCGCTCTCGATTTGAATGATTGCATGCGCGCCGTGCGCCGTGTCGGTACGCGATTTCACGCACACGCTGGCATAATATAGCTTGGAATAACATAGGGGCAGTACGGGCTGTGGTTCAACGCAAGAGTAGGCAAATAACTCTGCGGGCGGCTTTAGATAATCTACTGTTCTGTCTTTACTGTGTCGATGTATTCGCGCGGAGCGCCCCGCAGTGGGCGGGGCTAGTCGTCTCCTTCACTTCCTCAAATAACTAAAAGTTTTCTGTTCACCGCGTCTTAACGCGAGGAGCACGCGTGCAGATCAAACCATAGTTCGTTCATGAAAGTGTCCGCAGTGAGTGCGCGGGCGGCAAGCGAGAAACCGCGCGGTGAGCGGGGATCTCAAACCATTCCGTACTGATCGCGCGTCGACACCGCGCTTGACTGGGGACAGACAAATCGCGCGCGTCACCGCTCCCGCGCAGCGTCCAAGCCGCGATTTCAGTCTGGCCAGATTGTTACCTAAAGTCTCAATGAGTTAATTAAATATCGTCTCTTTCCCAGGTGTTCATAGACACTGTGCCCGGTGACAACACCTCAACAGACATGTTGATAGATAAGAAGATGTCTGTGTCTTCAGACGAACCGACCACCACAGAACAAGATGCTGAGGACAAACTGCAGTTAGAGGTGGCGGCAGGAACGCCCGTGCTGCTTAACTATCTCTTGACACATCCTATTACTTGTAGCATACAATGAACACACGGAAAGCTATACAAAGATGCTACGAAAATGGTTAAATTAACCGTGGTTAACTAAACTACAATTACCTTTACCACAGTTTATAATTAACAGTGGTGTCATAAAGTCAAGTTAAGTCATAGTTAATTTAACCATCTGTCAAACATGGCTAAGGAAAACTTCACGTGAACTAAATGTTATGTTACAGCTTAATTCTCCATAGTTAACACAGGCAAATGAAACCATACCTCCATTTTGATTTTGATTTTAAAAGATTCGCTCTTATGGTGTGTCCAAATAAAACGCGGCATTCGACCGCGGCTAGCCGCGCTATGATTGGACGATTGTGGGACATGCCGCGCAGAAGGTCTAAACAAGTCGCGCGGCAAATTCGTGTCCCGCGAATGCCGCGCGTAATTGATGCGTTCCTTGCGCGCTATGTTCGGACTTCGGACACACCTTTAGCGATACGACCGCCCATTGTGTCACCTTTTGTAAAATCTTCATATTTATATTTTATAATTTATATGGTATACATAATAAGGAGTATTCTATTCTATACAAACTTAAATATGAAGACTCTTTTGATTAACGCTCTATAATAAGCTTTAATTTGATCTCATAGTAATAATTACGACTAATTTTCAAATAAAAATCAAATCCTGCCTGCAGCTAATCAAATAAAATTCTTATGAAAATTAATCCGTGCAATTTTGATCTTAGATATAAATACAGACGACAGCACATTAAACAATCAATACATACTACAATCTGTCAGATTTCCTTATTAGATTTTCAACTTTATCTCTAAAGCATTAAGGCTCAAGATTGATTGGAATATCTGACAGTTTGGGGTAGCTTGCTGTTGTCCGTACAATGTTGTTTAGTTTACAAATTAAAATCAATCGTCAATTATAATTTCAATCGAAAGAAAAATATTATGTCCATTTCAACGAATTTTACTCGGTTTTCGATTTATTTTTTACCTTACATTAAGTAATTAATTATAATTAAGACAAATATTATATTTATATTGAGGACCAGCAGGAAATTGCGTATCATTATCTCGAGGAAACCTGGACTTCGCCAACCCGCATTGAGCAAGAGTGGTGATTACGCTCAATCCTTCTCTGTATGAGAGGAGACCTGTGCCCAGCAGTGGGACAACAAAAAGGTTGATGATGATGATGATTACAAGTCGGGGCTAGGACGGGCCAAGTCAAATTTTTAGTTAGACCTCGTTTATACTTTGTTTAGTAATTTCAGTAAGTTCATACATCTTCTCCGAGATTTCCAGGGGGGAGTGGAGGCTGCCCCCCTCCCCGGGGCAGCCTCCCCTGAATCCAGATTATAAACCCCCTGCTTCCCATGAATGCAGATTATAAACCAGTGCTTGACCGCAATCCCGCCTGATGGAAAGCAGTGATGCAATCGTTGATGGTAAAGAGCGCTAGTTTATTAAAAGCCTTGAAGATTCCTATATTGTAGTCAGACGGAAATACCGCCGCTGGCAAATAGTTCCAGTCCCTCGATGTACGCAGTATAAAAGTTAAGGCGAAATGCTTCACAAGGTATGGAAAACTTTTACTTTTGTAACTGACAAGACATTTAATAATTTCTTCTTCATGTGCACCGGCCTGTGTATTAGCATATTCAGATGTGTTAGAGCAAATAGGCTATTTGACAGTATGATTTTATTTGTGATTATTTGCTTTAAATGCATAAAATGAGGGTTCTTTATGTCATTTACATGAGTTTTAATAAAAATGATAACAATTTATATATCCAAAAACACAAAAATATGTTTGACTTTTTGTATCTCGCGCCACATATTGTGAAACGATCCGGATAGGCTAGTGTCACGATGACGTCATACGCGCATCAGCACTTGTTGTTGTTCTGTGTTCTCAGGTGTTTTATCGATGTATTTGTACAACCCGGTACAGCACACCACTTGTAAACCATTTTATTAGATAAACAACAACAAATAACAGATAAATACAAACACCACTGCGGAACCAAAAATCGTTTATAATGCTTGTGACGTCACTTAGAAGGCGCAACGCCATATTGCTGAATAAAGCGTTTTGGCGGCTTATTTGAATTTTGAATTTTTATTTGCATGATTCTTACGAAATACGTATTTAAAATTAAAAAAATACTTTCGGGGAACTTCTTAACCCCAACCAAGTAATTCAAGATAGAAATTATAAATCTGTCAAATAGCCTATTATAATTATGATAAATATAAGTCTTTATTATAATTCTTACTATAGTCTGTAGCGACTACTGTACCTGCTTATACTCAAGACAATGGAGTTCCTTTGAAACAGTGAGAAATATTGATAGTTAAAAGTTTAAATTTACGATCTCATTAGATGCGTAGATTTTCATTTATTAGTTTTAAATAACTATTAATGATTGCGTATTTCAATTAGGCGACTCAGTGCATCCGATGGTGGTACTCAACATTCCATTTTGGGCTGTAATAATATAGATATCTGCCTATAGTATAGACGCCAGCAGATCAAATTCCCCGAAACTGTTAAATTTTCCACCATTTAAACTTGAACCCATTTGTTAAATTACCTTGCTTTAACATATTATAGTGTTAATGAGTTCCTTAATTAAAAGAAATTTAGTTTAAGATAAATAATTAATTTTAGTAAAATTTTGAGCGACTTAGGTATTATACAACGAGTAACAAAAAGGGTATATACATACCAAGGGCATGGCATCTTTAGATGATATCAAACGATATCGGAAGGGTTTCAACACAAAATAAAATACTCAAAAAATTGGCACCAATTTTCGGTTTCGTGTGTTTCTTAAAATAAAATCATAACAAACGTGGCAGCACACTACATTTATGTTAATAACTACTCGTTACCCGTAACGTTACTTGCCAAAAACCGATAAATGTCTTCAATATCTCTGTGCGACTAGTATGATAGTAGCCTATCACAGGCGGTGTTTTTCCTCATAACTTGTTAACATAAAGAGATAGGATTAAAAAACCCTTCCAATATCATTTGATATCATGTAAAGATGCCATGCCCTTGTTATGTATATACCCTTTATGTTACACGTTGTATAACAATAATATTGGTATAGTTTAGGTATAATTTTAACTATATATTAGTAAATAAATATGAAAACTTTTAATATTTTATTTATTAAACAGTATAAAGGTAATTTTATTATTTTGCACGCCATATAGTGTAAAATATGTTTGAACTTAATATTATTTATCACCTTGTATGCCCTTTTTATGTATGTACGGACGACAGCTATAAAGATAGAAGTTGAAAACCTAATAAAGAAATCTGACAGATTGTAGTAGCTTTATGTGTTGTCGTCTGTACATCCATACTTTGCCTTTAAGTTTAAGTCACATATAATGGATGTGAGCATTACTATAGCGGGGCATTTTAGACTTCGGGATTTGAGACCCCTAACTTAGGGGTCTCAAATCCCGAAGGGCACTAACTTTAACCTAAATATGTGAGCTGTCACGCCCTTTATGTCAGGGGCTTTTATTTAGGTATGTAATAAGTGTTTACTTTTTACATTTCCATTTTAATGATATTCTATTTTTTGTTTTGCTTTTCTGGTATTTTGGCGTGGCTAGCTGACATATTTATATATGTTTTTTATTTTTCTCTTGTATGTGTGACCTACATAGTTTTGTATAAACTATTGTGTTTTTTCTAAATGAACAGACAGCTGTGCTGCTGGGGAGTTTCTTCCGCCACTTCTTCTTCCCAGCGAAAGCACTAGGAAGTGTCGATGGGTAGGCGTTTTGGGGGACTGTCTTGTGTAATATTGACGTTCAAAAACTGCTGTTTCTCAGCCTAGTTTGAATAAATGACTTTTGATTTGATTTAACTCAACGGGTCGCAAAGCAAAGATGAGTTCAACAGCACTGAATTAAATTGTGTTCTATATAGTATTATAGTTGTAGGTCGAAGTTTTTTGTAAGTTCCTAACGCTGATAGATGTGCATAGAATAGATATTATAGCTTGTTCATTGTCATTAGATTATAAAATTACTTAAGATGAAACAGTTCGATTTCCGCACGGAACAAACAAAGGGTGTATCTGACATCGACGCACAAACGAGTACCATGTATCCAGTACATGATTCTGAACCCCCCAGTGGTGGAATTTTTCGTCGGCTTTTTCATGATCTAAAAAAATATATATGTACTTAGTTTTTTTCAGTTTAGACCGTTCATAATTGCTGTAGGATTTTAAAGTAAAAATTAGGTAATTAATTCGCCAACTACACAAAAAAGCGCAATGAAAACAAAACTCGAAAAACTGTCTTATCAGCTGATTTTTTTTAAATTTAATCTATTTATTTCGAGCAACCAGACTCATTTAATAGAGTTCACATCAGGTATCAACGTCATACCCACAAACCCGCACGGCGGCACGCTTGCAACGTTCAAAGGCCGAGCCGACACTTTTTTTAAACACTGTTAATTCTGTAACCGTTCATTAACGACATAAATGACTATCGTAATTTTATTAGTGGCATGCGGTCTAGCCTTTTCGCGAAGTTTGCGTTACGATGTCAGATACACCCTGTTTTTGTATAGCCTACAAGCAGTTGTTTCGGCACGCCCACGACGCAAGTAATTCCTAGTGTCGAATAATGTTTTATATATATATATAAAAAAAAAAATGTTCGTCCAAAACGGATAAGCGGCCAAAATATCAGTTTTACATAAAAAAAATGGATATTTGAAATAACGGTCGGATACTTTGACGTACCCAGTATCCGACCAGATACCGAATATTTGCCAAGTATCCGTTTCATGTCTAATAGTATATACTTTCTAGTCGTAGAATTTAAAGAAAATTAGATAAGAATTAAGCTGATCCGTAGCATTGCAGGTTCTTTTCTAACGCTGAGACAATTTTCCTAGGAAACAATTTATAAAACATTTTAGTAACATATTTACAGAATCATGTAATAATTTAATATTCTACTTGTTAACTGCTTCTCGACTTACATTTTGCATTTATTTGTTAAAAAAAAAAAAAAATATTTAAAGGTAAATATATTAATCTATACTATTGTACTTTATACTCAAATCAAATATGTAGTTCTTTACGATTAGTGTTATTTAACTAATATAAAGGTAACACAGTAATGACAGCCTCCGTGGCGTAGCGGTAGCGGACGCGGCCGCTACGCAAGGTGGCGCGGGTTCGATCCCTGCACAGTGCAAATATTTGTATGCATGAATATGAATATTTGCACTGGTCTGGTCGTGCCTCGGAAAGCCAACAACTGGTCAGCTGCAATGCTTCGATGTCGCCTTCGGGTTGTGGAGGTCAGACGGCAGTCGCTTCACGGAAAATGTCGAAGTTTAGCCATATCAGCAGTTAGATTGGTAAAAGCGGACCTCAGATTCCAAAGCTGAAAAAGCTTCGGATGCGACTGGGTTAAACGCTGAGATGATGATGAACTAGGCCAAAATTGTACCGACGACAGCAGGTCAAGCTACCCCAAACTGCTAAATATTCCCACTCAACCTTAAGCCTTAGGTAAAGCTTTTTTTTTATTAAATTATAAACTAGCGCTTGACCGCAATCCCGCCTGATGGTAAACAGTGACGCAGTCGTTGATGGTAAAGCGCACTATTAGTTTATTATGAGCCTATTCACTCTAGCCTTGAAGACACTCAAATTGTAGTCCGACGGAAACACCGCCGCTGGTAAACTGTTGCAGTCCCTCGATGTACGCGGTATAAAAGAAGAGGCGTAACGCTTCGTCCGGATCGTAGTGGTGTTAACAACGTAAGGGTGGAAACTTGCCGTACGACGGGTCGTCCGATGGTGGAACGGAGATGGGGGAATTAAATCATGCAATTCCCTCGCACACTCCCCAAAATACATCCTATAGAAGACCGAAAGGCTGGCTACTTTACGCCTGTGTTCTAGGCTTTGGAGACCGTCCCGAGTTAAGTCAGGGTCACCAATCTGCCTCTTCGCCCGCCTCTCCACTGAATCCAAAGTGGCCAGGTGACACTTAGCAGCACCAGCCCAAATGTGGCTGCAGGACTCCACACACGAACAGACCTGTGCTTTGTACAACATTAGAAGCTGAGATTTTAGTAGCATGATGTGCTGTCGTCTGTATGTCGTGAAATTAGATGCAATAGGGCGTGCATTAAGACTACTTATTAATTCACACGTATCGCATACTATTTTATTAGAAGTGTGACCTAAGCGTTCACTTTGGTCACGCTTTTTTGTGTAAAAATGAAATACTTAAGAAAATAACAGAGCGTTTAGACCATACAGGTGATATGAAAGGTTTTTCCTCATAATTAATATAATTTCCTATCGAAATGTTTTACTAAAATCATAATCTGCTACTTAGCCCTTTCTAAGCATGTCGTGGTCGGCTTCTAGTCTTACCGGATACAGCTGAACATTGCCTATCTGACCTCACAACCCAGTTTTGGGTAACCTCTAAGTAAGTCTGCTTGATAGACTTTTGTATTTTTGACTACCCGTTACGATCTCTGTAGGCCTAGTATGAGTTTTAATTGCGAAACTCGATCGTCGATATAGAGCGCGGTTGGCTCATCGATTGGCCCGATTCAAGGTTATAAGAACTCTCAACCAATGAGAGCGCCAAAAGCGCTCGATATCGACGATTGGGGCCCGTATTACAGAACGTTACTCAAGCATTGATCTGTGCTTATGCATTACTTAAAACTAGTTTCAACCAATCAAAAGGCTTGAAACGACACTTAAGTACAGCTTGAGTTTGAGTGACGTTCTGTAATACGGGCCTGAGTCTCGTAATCAAAACTCATAGGTACTAGGCATACAGAATCACGGCCGGAACCAACGGCTTAACGTACTGTCCCAGACACAAAAGGGTCTCTTTATGAGAAGATGGTCCACCCATCCATAGAACTGTGGAAATTATAATAAAGTATTGTTAAGTTTTACTATAATTATGATTAAAAGCCAAAGCTGCGCCATTTTTGCTAAAAAGTTTATTGTAAGGATTATTTCTGATATTGTAAGTTAATTAATAAAGCTTGAGTTAAATAAATGGTTCCTTATTTATTTGTGAGGTTTTTTTCAAGTAACACTTTGGTCCGAATTCCTTTATTCATAAACTAAATTACATTACAACATATACATAACAAAGGGACATAAGATGAAATGTCAGTTTAGACCTGTCAAATTAGTCCGCTCCTAGTGGCCACATCATGACTTTGCCTTAAACCTCCCTCATAGACGGTTATCGCGGCCGTCCTTTTCAACTGTCATTGGCGATGTCCGCCATTATTGTGAAATAAAATTTTCAAAGAATTTCTATAATTTGTTACACGTTATTTGCAAAATTGTGGGATACCACAATTATGCAATATCCGTGTCTTAGGGCGGATATTATGCAATATCCGCCCTAAGACGCGATGTCTATCGTGTGAATAATCCGGAGTTTCGGAGATAATCGTCGTTTTTTTTTATATTTTGTATGATGTGCTTATCGAGGGCAAATATAATTTTGTAAATTGTGTGGGTAATTAATTCAGAAAGGTTTTACAAGATTTTCGGTTGGATGATGTGGGTTTTATGTAAAGACTAATGATTAAAGTTACTTGACTTTCACTGGTCTAACTTAGTTAATAGCCGCTACTTTGCATCGGTAATGACGACAGCCTCCGTGGCGTAGCGGTAGCGGAAGCGGCCGCTGCGCAAGGTGGCGCGGGTTCGATCCCCGCACAGTGCAAATATTTGTATGCATGAATATGAATATTTGTACTGGTCTGGTCGTGCCTCGGAAAGCACGTTAAGCCGTTGGTCCCGGTTGCCATACGAACATCTAGTAGCAGTCGTTACGGGTTTTTGGAGCCCTCAAAAGTCCAACAATTGGTCTAACTGTAATGCTTCGATGTCGCCTTCGGGTTGTGGAGGTCAGACGGCAGTCGCTTCACGGAAAATGTCGAAGTTTAGCCATATCAGCAGTTGGACTGGTAAAGCGGACCCCAGACTCCAAAGCTGAAAAGGCTTCGGATGCGACTGGGATTAACGCTGGGATGATGATGATGATGATGATGATTGGCGATATCCGCCATTATTGTGAAATAAAATTTTCAAAGAATTTCTATAATTTGTTACACGTGTTATTGGCAAAATTGTGGTACCTATTCCACAGAGGTCATTGATCAACAGTTGAGGTTGAATATCACCTTGGAAAAAAAAGACGTAAACGAAAGTATTTTTAATCGCCATGTTTATAATCGCGTCTAATTAACTGTCTATGGAGTATCTTAATTTGACAGGATTAAACTATATCTTCTGTCCTTTTGTTAACGAAATGGAACGAAAAAGTTTTATTTAAATAATTATAAACTAGTGCTTGACTGCAATCCCGCCTGATGGTAGTAGTGATGCAATCGTTGGTGGTAAAGCGCACTAGTTTATTAAGCCTATTCACTTAAAAAACTTAGAAATAGGAAGTATGACGGCAGTTGAGCGAGGTGATGCAATGTTAAACCCAAGACCAACGATGCTGCGCCAGAGGGACATTGATCTGGTGACTCTCCACGACCAAACTCCCGACACAACAACATTTGGCGCATCGTACCCGGCACACATCGCAACACAACTGCTCAGACCCGTCCTCCGTACGGCTTCACCAGACATCATGCCGGAACACGACGAATCGCTTGCCGTCAAGACTTTGTCTGGTGGGTGGTAACTTCTGCCGGCAGCCGATATTATGGCCTGACGAGAAAAAGATGCACTTAGTTTAGTATGTGAACAACAGAATAGGCGCCAATGTCTATCCACACTTAGGGTCACTTTCCAGTTCACCCAGATGAAATTGGATACCAGTATTTTAGATGGAACGACTGGCTATCTGTCCTCCTCAACCACCCAGTAACTGGGCAACACGATATTGCTGCGACATAGCCTCTTCTTCTGAGAAATTAGACCGTAAGGCCGCTGCTTCGAATCTTGCGGGTAGCGGGGCGGCGGCGGCGGCGTCGAGTGAGCGGCAGGATCTTATGCGTAAAATCAAACGGACCGGTTCTCGAAAACTGCGGCGCGGGAGCGGGGCGGTGGCGGGCAGCGAGCGGTGTACTTCTCGCGCTCGAATCTTGCGGGAAGCGAGCGGTGATCGAGCGTTATGAATAAATTTGAATTAAAAAGATGTTGCCGCCATTGTTCAGACATTTCTTTCGCAAATAAAAACAAATATCTCGAATAATCACGAACACAACACTACGCGGCTATAGTGACGCGCGATCTACCCGCTAGTTTCGAGAACGGGTCTTCGATGCCCGCTCGACTCCCGCGTCGCCGCCGCCGCCGCCCCGCTGCCCGCAAGATTCGAGGCAGCGGCCTTAGGCTCGGCGCTCATTAAAGGCATCGGCAAGAAAAAAGATCCTTCGGTATCCCTTTCTAACTCGGCTCGGCTGCTTTCGGGAAGCTACTTAGGATCTTCTGGTCCGAAATACCCCAGTGTCTCAAGACAAAAGTCTTCTACCAGTGTGTGTTGCCAGTAATGACCTATGGAATTGAGACGTGGTCGCAAACAATGGGCCTTAGAAGGCCACGCAATGGTCAAGGTCACGCAAAGGGCAATGGAGAGGGCCATGTTTGGGGTTTCACTGTGTGATCGAATCAGGAATGAGGAGATCCGCAGAATAACGAGAGTAACCGACATAGCCCGAAGAATTGCAACACATAAGATGGCAGTGGGCCGGCCACATTGCCTGTAGGACCGAAGCCCGATGGGGCCGATGTTTTCTCGAGTGGCGACCAGGCATCGAAAGACGCAGCGTGGGTAGGGCCCCACCAAGGTGGACCGGTGACTACACTAGGTCGCGGGAAACCGCTGGATGCGGGAGATACAGGACCGGTCGTCGTGGATATCCTTGGGGGAGGTCTATATCCAGCAGTGGACGACATCATCATCATCAACCTTTGTATCGTCCCACTGCTGGGCACAGGTCTCTCATACAGAGAAGGTTTGAGCGTAATCACCACGCTTGCTCAATGCGGGTTGGCGATTTCAGACTTAAAGCCCAGGTTTCCTCAAGATGTTTTCCTTCACCTTCAGTCATTGGTGTCCAAGATATACTTAGAAAGTACATATAACTTTAGAAAAGTTACATTGGTACTTGCCTGACTTGGAATCGAAACCGCGCACTCATACTTGAGAGGCTGGTGTTTTAACCACTAGGCCACCACGACTGTAAGACAGTGCAGTGGACGTGTTTCGGCTGAAATGATGATGAAGTGCACACTGATGGTATCTATGCCTTGCCATGCTGCAACGTTCTTAGGGAAGACGAGGCGTGCATCATGCCGCTACCCCAGAGTTTTGCCTCAGCGGCGCGCCAGGCGATGGTGTACCGAAGGATCCTGGAAATTTCTACTTGCCGTGTTTAATGTATAATGCTTTCCATCACCTAAACTCCTCAGCCGTGCCGATGAAGATAATGTAGGTGAGGTCCCCGGAAGATGGGTGCGTTATGAGCCCATAATTTGTTTAAACGATAAGCCACTAAATAGGGTTACCTACCCAATTTAATTACCTAGGTCATTATTTGACTGTGGACCTCAAACATCAAGTAGACATTGAACGCGAACGCAGGGCGCTGGCAGTTAGATGCAACATGTTGGCTCACAAATTTGCTCGCTGTAGTAATGGCGTCAAAATGGCTTTACTCAAAGCTTTTTGTCAGTCGTTCTACACGGGCGGTCTGGTTAGCTGTACGCGGAAGGCTCTAGACGCCCTGCGGGTGCAATATAATAATGGTTTTCGGGTGTTGTTAGGTTTACTTAGGTACAGGGTCGCCCGTCGGGAGGAGTCGCCGCGGTGTCACCACTGCGACTCTCTTGACGGTACGGCCGAGCACACCCTGGTGGAGTGCCCGGCCTGGCGAGACGAGCGCCCCGACCTCGTGGCGGCGCTCGGAGGCGGACGCCTCTCCCTGGCAACCATGGTTCGAGCCATGGTTGAAAGCGAGAGTGCATGGGAGGCTGCCGCCTCCGAAGAGGATGCTCTTGCCGTTCCCGTCCGGCGTAGACGGGCGGGGCCCAGGAGGCGGGGGACGAGCACCTGTCTCCATTAGCCCCAGAGTCTGGCTAGCGTGTGTGTGAAGCCCCCGCACGAGCATTGCACTGGTCACCACGTCTGAGGATTACTACGGTACCCCGGGTAATCCTCCCTTGGCGCGGAAACCGGCCTAGCCGGTAAGCCCTAAGAGTGGCACAGGGACAATGCCTCCGGGCAGAACCCGTGACACTCAACGCAGGGCCCGAGTGGTTTTAGTGGGTATTCCCGGCTTCGGCTGGGTGAGTGAGTCCCACACACGCCCGTCGCCTAGCTAGCAGCGGGTACGGTGCGTAAATGCATTTCCACTCGCAAAAAAAAAAGAAAAAAGAAAGGGTTACAATAGGTACTGCAGTGCGTCGGGCATTCAAGTGCTTTGGCGCGGCTTGATGACTTTCATGCCATCATGAGGAAGAAGGCGGCCTAGTTGCTTACCTAGCATCAACTAGGACCAGCCATGGTCGACAAAAACGATGCGCCGGTGCTTTAGCACTGGTTAGCGTTGCCTGTTCGGCAACAATGGCAACAATTGGTCTAACTGTAATGCTTCGATGTCACCTTCAGGTTGTGGAGGTCAGACGGCAGTCGCTTCACGGAAAAATGTCGAAGTTTAGCCATATCAGCAGTTGGACTGGTAAAGCGGACCCCAGACTCCAAAGCTTAAAAGCCTTCGGATGCGACTGGGATTAACGCTAGGATGATAATGATGAGCGTTGCCGGTTCGGCAGTCATGATTAGTTTTTAAGTGTTACTAACCCTTAGTAGATAAGGTACTAACCATTGGGTCACTGTTGTCATTGCATAAATTATAAATTAAATGGGCGCCGCGCCGGGATTAATCCACCAGGCAACCATTGCTGGTTGGAGGGTGCGACGTGCCTTTGAATTTATGGTTCAAAAACATGGCGGTTTCCTCACGTTTTTAAGAGCAGTAGTGATGCGTCTGCCTGGTGGGTGACCTAGGAACATTGGGCCACCTGCTCTCCCCAGTCCAGACTAAATTTTAAATACCGTTAGTCGCGAAGGCTCTCATAGTTGAAATAAAATTAACTTCAGAACCTTGCGTGGCACTAATGTCACATATCCGTCACTGCAGAGTAATCAAAGTTTCAAACTCTTTGATCCAGCCATTGTCGAGATACACGGTGGGCGTTCTTTCATAATTATGAACCTTGCGCCCTCCTCATATTTCGACAACTTAAGATCTTACAGGGTTGAAACCTGAATTTTATATCAGTGACGAATGCGTTTAGCTATTGTAACAAGAAACGAGAAACCGAAACTAAGTAATTACTCATTAATCATAAGAAAACTGGTGACCCCAAGGTGTAAACAGCCGTTGCTTCAACAAGCAATATCGACCAGATCAAGGCCGTCACAAATTATAGCGAATATTAAAATGTGCGTCACATTTTCGTCACTAAATGACTAAAGGATGCCGAGGAGGTCGCTAGCAGGTTGGACACAAGGAGTTAATGAAATAAAACTGAAAATCAACTTAAATCTATTTATTTTCAGTCATTAAAAATCCATTTAAATACAATACAAATATTCTATAATCATTCACACTGGCGTTATAAAAACTATTTTATAGGTAACTATATCTTATGTGGTAGGGGGTCGTTCAAGTATTACGTAAACACTATTGGGGGGCGGAGGGGTCTTTGTTTTGCTTATTTTGGATGACATGGGGGGTAGGGGAGTCTAGACGATGATTACGTCATCGGTAGATATTTACTTTTTTACACGAATGGCAACCCTCACATAATATTTTTGTCCCTTAATCTATGTTGAGTACTGTATCAGTAAAATCTCTATCCTAAATCTATACTCTTATTTTTAAAATTGTAATTAAGTATAAATAAAAAATCATACATTTATAATTGAAAAATGTTTACGTAAGCATAGGGGGGGTAAAAGCTTTGCTTACTTTTGCTGACAAGGGGGTTGGGGGGGTTAATAATTGTAATAAATCTACTTACGTAATATTTGAACGGCCCCTAGGCCATAGAATAAAGAGGGGAAGTAGGTTATCTCCGACCAATACGCGATTTAATTGCCTACTGTCTTATGGTTGACGACTGTCCGCGCTTCGTCGGTTACGGTTGTCGCCCAAACCGCTAACAAATATTTATAGACTAAGAGCTTATGTTTAAATTATTTGCTTAGCATTTAGTTTACATATACTAGTCAGTTTTTTTAGTAATTTTTATTTTTAGTTTTGTACACATAAAGAACCATATTTATTTTTATTTTTAATTAATACAAATATAAATAATACAAACATAATATCTATTGAATCACACATTTAATACAAAATTACAAATTAGCTACAGAAAAATACCTACTTTCTTCGGTTTCGATTATTACGAAACGCTGTTATTAAACTTTAATGTGTAATATATCCGTATCCTTGTAAATAACTTTTAGAAATATAATTTGAAAAATATAAATCTTTTATTTGTTCATAAATAGACATACCAACTTTGCAGTTTATGTGATCATTTTTAAATGATCTGATGATGATGATTTTGGAACATCTGCTCCATCTTCTTAATAATATTTTCTACAAAGTCGTCAGGTGGAACCACTAATAAAATTTGTTTTCTAGAATAATTTTTGTAGTGTAATACCTAGATTCTGCACTTAAATTGCAAACTTGCTGATTAGCATTTAAATACGATTTAAGTTGTTCGCAATCCTCGTGACGATCCATGCATTTTTTTAACAAGAACACGTGACGCGCATACCTCGTCCGGTGCTAGCCGCGACTAGCGCACTGATAGCACTCTAATAATGTGTTTAGGTGTGCGTGCGGCGACCCATAGATACTAAGGCGCACACATACAAGCCGCGCTCGGTCCGTTTGTATGAAGATAGCCTACTCTGTCCCTCTTTATACTATGCCTAGGCAGTGGGGCGGCCCACGTCATATGAAGTACAACCAGGAATATTATAGAGGAATTTTAAGAGTAATGCCGATTCCCTTGAAGCCTGCGCAGACGAGGGATTTTTGTCCGCTAAAATAGATCGCTTACAACGCAAACGAGGGATTAAAAGTACCGCATTGCAAAAAGTCCCCCGAACCGAGGACATGCAGAGAGCGGACCAGACAAAAGTACGGGGGAGTCCCCGAATAAAATAGAACTCGTGTGACTCAGCGAAGCAACGCACATGGCGGACTTTAGTCCGCGTTGTGTGCTCTCACTTCTCTACATTTCTGGGCAACAAATGACCGCACACCGTGTGCGTTGAGTTCGCGGTGGACTTTTTATTCGCGGACTGTACTTTTTTCACCGCCGCGGAGAAAACTCCGTCGTCTGCGCAGGCCCTTAATGTTCAGTGCATTTTTTCCCTATTCCATTAAGAACAGAAGATGAATATTAGTTTTGTCCTGTCAAATTAAGGACACTGTAGCGGTACCTACAACCGCCACATGCCACAACGCGTCATAGTGACGTCACACGAATTCTACATCTCGCAATCAGAGTTTACCGTGCAACTAGCATACATAAAACTTCACAAAATCAACCGTTGGGCAAGTGCCCGCCAGACATAACCACCCGTCTGGTCGGAGGATCCTCCCTTTTGTACAGAGGATGAGTGACCTTTACTCCCTGTTCTTCATGCCTCCACATTGGTGACCCCGAGCATGAACATCAGCGCAGCCTTCGTGCAACAACTTCAGCGTGACGTCATCATCTTCATCATCCCTCCGGCAAGCTTTAGCGGCGAGTCATCCAGCCAGCCAGCATTCACGACTTCAATGGGCATCCTGACCACAAGCATGCAGCGACCGCGCATACCTGGTCATGACCCTCAGCCTCATCAGCAATCCCGGCACAGCACGCTGCACTTTCAACTGCTCAACAAGAAGAGCCTTCTCTCCTGGTCGACGCAGCAGCCAGCCTCAACCCGGCGCTGTACGACATCCGACGCACTGGAGTATAATGCAGCGCCACCATCCCGACTCACTGGGGACATCTCCGTAGACAGTTCCGACTCACCGTGAACGGCAATCGGTTCCGACTCACTGGAACCTCAGCTAGCCTGGCAAGCATCGCAAGATACAAGACTTAGCCAACTATACTCAAAACGGTTTCCAAAGCCTAGAGCACAGGCGTAGAGTCCCAGCCTTTGGGTGTATTTTGGGGAGTGTGCGAGGGAATTGCATGATTTAATTCCCCCATCTCCGTTCCACCATCGGACGACCCGTCGTACGGCAAGTTTGCACCCTTACGTTGTTAACACTACTACGATCCGGACGAAGCGTTTCGCCTCCTCCTTTATACCGCGTACATCAAGGGGCTGGAACAACTTGCCGGCGGCGGTGTTTCCGTCGAAATACAATTTGAGTGTCTTCAAGGCTAGAGTGAATATGCTTTTAATAAACTAGTGCGCTTTACCATCGGCGATTGCGTCACTGCTTACCATCAGGCGGGATTGCGGTCTAGCGCTAGTTTATAACTTAATAAAGAAAAAAAAAAACTGTCGACCTCCGGTCTCCGGAGGGGAGTGATGTACCGGTACCTACAAACGCCACATGGAACAACGCTATAAGCTGATGTCATACGAATAATACATCTGGCAAGCAAGGTTTTTTTTTGATATGGCATCTCGTAGGTGGCCATTAGAGGCCGTAACTACTTAACCGGACTTTCCTGTGGATGCCTTAATTAAAGCCTCCAGCCAGGGGCATTTAAAACTAACTTAAAATTAGGCGACTACGCACTAAGGGCACCCCCTGTGGGGTACGCACCTCGGCTTTGGGCGTCGCTAGAGAGGACAGCAGGGGACGGCTGGATCGAAAGTTATACTTAATGGTTTGATGACCGCGGCGTTTCCTAGTACTAGCTCTGAGAAGAAACGCCGAAACAAACTCAGAGGTTGGGTTGGGACATTATGATATTACTGGCTCAGCTGCGGTGCGGGCTGGCCTTCATCGGGCAAGGGACGGGGGAGGGGATTACTACGTGGAGCGCGTCGCGGTGGACCTCGGCGGCGAGGTCGGTAGGTCGGTCTGTGTTTGTGTAATGTACTGGTGGCCCTATTGGCCTCTTGGAGGAGGGTAATGGGGTCATCGGGGTCTGAGAGAGCATGCTGAGGGCGGCGAGGTCGGGAGATGGTGGAGGAAGTGTAATTGGCGGCCGCTGCTATAAGAGGATTGCGGTGCTTGGCAGCAGTGTCAAAGAAACGCTTGGAAAGGCGTTTCATGAACTGCTGGATGGTGGGGATTTTGAGATCAAGATGGAGGATCTCATTTCGGACGAACCAAGGGGCGTTTGTGGCTTTACGGAGGAATCGGTTTTGGACTACTTGCATCCTATGGATATGACGTGGCTGGCATGTCCGAAGACTGGACAAGCGTAGGTCATAATTGGGCGCAAGCAAAGTTTACCGTGCAATTTGCATACACAACATGCACCCCTCTGGTCGCAGGATCCTCCCTTTTCCATGGAGAATGAGTGGACTTTATTCCCTGTTCCTCATGCCTCCTTTACTCCAAAGAGCTTAAACGTGATTACATAGCTACTAAAAATACGTCAATTCACGTCAGGCCCGGACTAATCTAATATTTATCTTATGTAAGAAAAAGATTCAATGAATTTTAATTTAGTTTGGGAGTGGGAATAGGGTATTTGACTAAAAAAAACTAATTAGTCCGTCAGTCAGATTTCCAAAAAATACTAGACACGTATATTTTGTTTTATCAAATCAATAAAAATTGAGACAAATATAAAAGGCATTAAAGGTGGTGGCTGGTGACGTCACTGGCCGCTAAAAGGTGTATCGTGCAGTGACGTCACACGAGTTTTCAACGCGCTGTTGTCTTTATTATTTGTTTATATGAAAAAAGAAAAAATACGTGTCTAGTATTTTTTGGAAATCTGAATGACGGACTAATTAGTTTTTTTTAGTCAAATATCCTATTCCCTTACTCACAAACTAAACTAAAGTTCAGTGAATCCTCTTCTTTCTATTTATTAAGAAAAGGACAGAACATATTATCTGACATATTATGTTCATTGTTTAGACCTGTCCAGTAAATTGATGTATTTTTGGTCGCCATGTTTATAATCGCGTCTAAACTGTCTTTGGAATATCTTAATTTGACAGAATTAAACTAAAATGTTATTTTCTTTCCTTTTTTAATAAAAATAAAAAAAAATAACGGGCAAATCACACAAATTGAGCTAGCCCCAAAGTAAGTTCGAGACTTGTGTTATGGGATACTAACTCAACGATACTATATTTATAATAGATACATATACAATATATAAAGAAAACCCTGTCCGATCCGTGAAGGTATTGTTAGGTATCGATAACTGATTCTACTAATGCCCACAAAGACAGGCTAAACTTAAAAAAAAAATCCCCCTAAAAAAATAAATATTATTTCGCAAAAAGAGGTAACTTAATACATGTGCGGTTAGCAACCCCTTCCGCGGGCGGCGGGGGGCAGGGCACGCGGCACCTGTGACGTAGTCGCGTCGCTATTCGCTTATAATAATACCGGTGTTGTCACTTTTTTAAAAATTACCAAATTTCGGGGAAATGGGAATTAATTCCCGGGAAAAAAGGATTATTTCAAAATTCATTAGTATTGTTACTATGATGATTATGTAAAATTTTATATTATATTTGGTCAAGTGTTTACCTAACCTTTATTATCCTTATGGGTCGGACAGGGTTTTCTTTACATATTGTATAGATAAACATTCAAGACCCAGGCCAATCAGGAAAAGATCGTTTTCCATCATGACCTGGCCGGGGATCGAACCCGGGGCCTCCACGTCGCAGTCAGGCATGTTGACCGCTGCGCCACGGAGGTCGACAAAATTTAAAAAAAAAAAATGAAATAGAAAAGTTGCACTTAACTTAAAATTAGTTTAGTTTAAGACAACAACAAGAAAATCGGCGCCAATAATGCTCATACACACAAGTATATTTCGTGTATGAAAAGATACATCTATACAACATGCGCAGATAAAGAAAAGATCTGTAAATGGCGTCCACTCGCATGCCTTCTCACTCACTCTCTATCGCTGTCTATACTCACACAGTGAAGTAAGCGCTGCAAAAATAAAAACAACGATCAGGATTCAGGATTCGCTTTCCAAACTACTGAAGCTACTTTGACGCACCCCGAGTTATCGTTAATTTCATTCCGCTAACGTCTCTGTTGTTGTTTTTGTTGAATTTGAACAATCAAACTCAACAAAAACAACAATAAAAACAAACACAACGACAAACAAGTAAAATGTCAAATTTACGTTGTAAATAACAATATTTACAACGTAAATTTGACATTTTACTATTTTAGCTTTTGGTTTGTGATTGAGCAATGGCATGTTTTGTCAACCGTACCATAAGTATCCGCCGCCATTTTCAGATCTTTTCTTTATCTGCGCGGGTTATATAGATGTATCTTTTCTTCCCAGCTCGGCTGGGCAGCGTTCGGGAAGCTACGCTACATCTCGTCGTCCAAGTTACCACAGTGTCTCAAGACAGTCTTTGACCAGTGTGTGTTGCCAATGATGACTTACGGAACTGAAACGTGGTCGCTCACAATGGGCCTCATACGAAGGCTCAGAGTCACACAAAGGCCAATGGAAAGAGCTATGCTCGGAGTTTCTCTGCGTGATCGAGTCAGAAATGAGGAGATCCGCAGAAGAACCAAAGTCACCGACATAGCTCTTCGAGTCGCTAAACTTAAGTGGCAGTGGGCGGGGCACATTGCTCGTAGAACCGATGGCCGATGGGGCAGTAAGGTTCTGGAGTGGCGGCCACGTACTGGTAGACCCAGCGTAGGGAGGCCCCCAACAAGGCGGGCGTCTTGTTGGGCGCTCCCGAGGATAATCTTGTGGCAGCCGTTACGGGTTGTTGGAGCCCTCAAAAGTCCAACAATTGGTCTAACTGCAATGCTTCGACGTCGCCTTCGGGTTGTGGTGGTCAGACGGCAGTCGCTTAACGGAAAATGTCGAAGTTTAGCCATATCAGCAGTTGGACTGGTAAAGCGGACCCCAGACTTCAAAGCTGAAAAAGGCTTCGGATGCGACTGGGATTAACGCTGTGATGATGATGACTTGTCATTCTTTGACAGTTGAATGAATTTTCTATAACACAGTAGAATTTATTTATTAACTCGTCATCACTATCATTACAGTAATTTCCTAATTTAATTGTGTGGCCATAGTTACACAGTTTACTATAATATAATATTATGTACATAATTTTTTACTACAATGAAGGTTTCGTAGATTAAAGGAGCTTTTATTCAGTATATTGGTCGTGAGAAGTTCGTCAATTTGCTTAAGAATTAACATCGCTGACTGTATTTAAGTATAAACAACTGTTCTAAGGACATTTCCTTTCGAGTTGTCCCTTGCCTCCTTCATCATACTCTTGTGAGGATATCCACATCTGCTGGAACGACCCAATTGACGCCAAGATAGAACCTCCTGGAAAAGAGAGAAATGTTCACGTTAAATATATTCTATAGATAAAACGGGTTTCAGGCAACTATCCAATATCCGTCCAAATTTTACGATCTAGCCGGATACTGGATATTTGGTCAATATTCGACGGATATGGATAATAGTTAAATATCGGGTGGATATCGGATTATAAATGATAATCTGGAAGCCAACGAGCTCGTGCGGCGAGTTCCTTGGCGAGGCGCTCGAGCCAGTAGTATTGGTAAGTGTGTCCCAAATAAGAGTTTGTCTCACCTATCCAGGCCGCGAACCGCCTCTCGGTGGAGTTGGGCGCGGCGTGGCTCTTGAGGCGGTGGCTGGAGGGAGCTCGTGCGGCGAGTTCCTTGGCGAGGCGCTCGAGCCAGCCCGGCGTGTTGGCCAGTCCGCCGCACGCCACCACCGAGCCCCACAGCGCGGGCCGTGCGTCGGCGTCGCACGCCGCCGCCGCCGTGCAAGCTGACGATACACACACACCGACCTCATTAGACAACCGCCCAACTTGATACATTCAGACTGTTAACGTACTTAAAACTACGAGAAATACCCCTCAAGATGTCAACGAAAATGAGAATTGCCAAATATTGACTACACTTTTACTAATTTATTTAAAGTTTTCATACAAGACACAAAGCAAACTTATTGTATAAGACATTCTCTATCAAACTACCAAAAGTGGTAAAGAGATTTGATTTTTTAGACGCATAACTCGACGCAGAGGGTAATCACATAGAGTAATCTCGTATCCTTATCGTACTGAGTTATTTAAATGTATTTACTATTCTGTGAATCAAAATTTTTGTATTTTACCTATATATTGTTACGAATGCACCTTATGTCAATGGGGTAAGCTTCAATATTGCGTAACATGCCTTAAGTAACTTTTAAGCCTTATATCTTGAGACCTAGGCATTATAGAGATACGATCTAAAATGCATTGCTAGGCTTAAGCTAATTTATCTAACTGTATAGGTTTCATCAATATTGACAACGAAGGGCCGACATCGAAATTATTGGTAATTCGTCTCCTATGAAGTACCTATGGGTACCTGCTGAACGTACTCGAAATTAAGCGCTATTATTATTACTTCTAGACATTATCTGGAATGTGCGGTGTGCTTCCATATAAAAAGCGGCGTGACTCAGCGGAAAAGTCAGTATTTGACTATCGAAGCGAAACTAGCGATAATCGGGAACATTACAGCGAAAATTGCAACGAGAACTTTGAGGACTACATCGGGTGACTTCTGTAGTGTTGTTATGTGTGTGTACGACAAGGACTTCGTGGACATAAGGGAAGATTTCGGTACGACATCAGCTACGTTCTACTTGTGCCTTTTTTTTTTTAATAATTATAATCTAGTGCTTGACTGCAATCCCGCCTGATGGTAAGCAGTGATGCAATCGTTGAGTGTAAAGCGCACTAGTTTATTAAGCCTATTCACTTAAAGAACTTAGGAATAGGAAGGATGACGGCAGTTGAGCGAGGTGATGCAATGTTAAACCCAAGACCAACACGACCAAACGATGCTGCGCCAGAGGGAGATTGATCTGGAGACTCTCCACGACCAAATTCCCGACACAACAACATTTGGTGCATCGTACCCGCCACACATCGCAACACAACTGCTCAGACCCGTCCTCCGTACGGCTGAACACGACGAATCGCTTGGCGGCAAGACTTTGTCTGGTGGGTGGTAACTTCCGCCGGCAGCCGATGTTATGGCCTACCACCGAGAAATACTATCGACTGTACCTTCGCTCCCAACAAACTTCGTAACCCTTAAGGCATTTTATTACCCCTAGCCCGTAAGAATATTAAGGCATCCCATGCCCATTTAGTGGTGTGAATTTTAGGAAATCAAAAAAGGATTTTGTGATAAAGTACGACAGTAAAAATTATTTTTAAGATAATTAAACTGAATAAAAAATTAAAAAAGGATCTTAAATGTATACGCTAGTATTGCACTCTGGTGGCCAAATATTGCGTATTATCGACGATCATGACGACTTACCTAAATGAGGTGCTCCTACATTTTGCTCGAAGAGACATTCGGTCAGTTTGAACCGCTCGGGACCGAAATCTTGATGGTAGCCACCCGGGAACTCGTAGTGGCTGAATGGAACTGACGCTACCTGACGTTCCTCGTATGGGCTTTCTGATATCTGAAGGAGACAGATGTGAACGATTAATAAGAATATGTTGCAGGTAATTTATCGGAGCCATTTGGTCAATCGCCTGGCATTTGGAAGAAGTGGTATCATGGGCGTACCCGTGGGGGCAGGGGGTTTTTATTATTTTTCCTTTTCTGGTATTTTTTCGTGGCTGGCTGGAATATGGTAAATAATTTAATTTAATGTTGTGTTATTTTATTTTCTTTTCATTATAAACTAGTGCTTGACTGCAATCCCGCCTGATGGTAAGCAGTAATGCAATCGTTGATGGTAAAGCACGCTAGTTAATTAAGCCTATTCACTTAAAAAAAACTTAGTGAATAGGAAGGAAGAAGGCAGCTGGGCGAAGGTGATGCAATGTTAAATCCAACAAAACAACCAACGATGCTGCGCCAGAGGGAGACTGATCTGGAGACCATCCACGACCAAACTCCCGACACAATAACATTTGGTGCATCATACCCGCCACACATCGCAACACAATTGTTCAGACCCGTCCTCCGTACGGCTTCACCAGACATCATGCCGGAACACGACGAATCGCTTGGCGGCAAGACTTTGTCTGATGGGTGGTGGTGTTGTATAAAGTCATGTGTATTTTTTTAAGAACAGACAGCTGTGCTGCTGAGGAGTTTGTTCCGCTACTTCTTCTTCCCAGCGAAAGCACTAGGAAGTGATGAAACGCGAGCGTTTTGAGGGACTTTCTTATTATTGACGTTCAAAAAGTGCTGATACTCAGTTTAATTTGAATAAATGACTTTTGATTTTGACAGTATGTAACATTATCTTAGCAGCCTTCGTGGCGCAGCCGCTGCGCAAAGAGGTGCCTGTTCGATCCCCACGCATGAATATTTACACTGGTCTGGTCGTGCCTCGGATAGCACGTTAAGCCGTAGGTCCCGGTTGCCATACGAACATCTAATGGCAGTCGTTACGGAAATGAAATGAAATCGTTTATTAAGCACCAGTAGGATCACTGATCACTTTTACAAGTCATATTTTTTTAAACCAGATGGAGTCGGTTTTTCCTAACTCTGAGAAGAAAAAGCCGAAACAAACTCAGGGATCATCCTCTTTTTTCAGGTCCAGACATTAAAAATGAAAACATTTACAATAATTTACGTGATTAAAAAAAAAAAACAGTGTTAAGTCATAATTGTAGCATAATTACGCATATTGCTTAATAACAATGCTTAGCACAGCGAGCAGCTCAGTTCCAACGGGTTGTTGGAGCCCTCAAAAGTCCAACAATTGGTCTAACTGCAATGCTTCGATATCGCCTTCGGATTGTGGAAATATCGAAGTTTAGCCTAAAATCAACAGTTAGACTGGTAAAGCGGACCCCAGACTCCAAAGCTGAAAAAGCTTCGAATCCGACTGGGATAAACGCTGAGATGATGATGACGTAACATTACCTGTGCCACACAGTGGCAGAAGTCTTCATACTGCCTTTTCAGCATGTATTGTTGCCAGGAGTGTGTTAGACCGGCTGGCAGAGTCTTCAGCGTGTACCGACCCCGTTCTCGCTCCCTTATCACTTCCTTACTCTGGAATATTAAAGCATCTTTTACAAGTCAACAATTAAATTACATGGACTTTTGAATAGGGATGTTTACTGGGTAAAAAAAATTGATTCTATTTAGTCCGTCATTCAGATTATAGAAAAATATTGGATACGTATATTTTGTTAAAAAACGAACGAAGGATCGTATTGAAAACGGTGGGACATTTTACAGTTATGAGCCGCTCACTCTTAGTCCAAAGAGTTAGAGACGGACAAACAAACAAACAAACAAACAAGCAAGCATACATACAAGTTAAGCTAATAAAAAGCATGTAAAAAGGACACATTTTGAAGTAAAAACTTTTCAACGAGTGTCTCCTCAGTCAGAAAGTGCATGAGCCGTAGCTTTTTTGTTTGAGGCTTTTATGTGTGTTAGGTATTTTTTTTATTATTTTTTAGCATTGTTATCTTTGAGTGTAACATAGACTGTAATGTTATATTGATTGTTTTTTAATTTCTGTTTTCTTTTTTTTTGTGGTCTTTGTTTTTATTATTATTATTTTTTATTTTTATAAGCTAGGTAGCTGAGAGATAGTTCACACTATCTCTTTACAACCTGTTTTTTATAAGTGATGACTTGTAATTGGCTGTCAGTCTGACATACATCTTTTTTTATCCTGTTTGTTTTAGCTGTAAGTTGTTCATAGTCACTAAATAAACTAAATAAATAAAAGTCATAAATTTGTTATGTAAAATATCAGAAATTTAGTTTAACTGACCTGAATACTGTATATTGGTAGCATTTGTATGTGTAAATTAGCCAACATGTGCTTGGCTTGAGCTGCGAGGTGGTCACCTCCGACCGCCGACCGACAAGCGGCGCTCACAATGGCATAGCTGGAAATGTATGTAGATATAGAATAGATAATAAAACATTTATTGCAGATATGAAGGTATTTATTTATTTATACATCCATTTTAGGCATTATAGCCCATACAACACAAACAATACAATATTAAAATAAATCCAGAAATACAAATAATAATCAACTACATATACAAATATACTATGCAAAATTTCAGGGGCGGATCGTGAGTTTGTGGGGCCCTGGGCTGAAACTACTTAGGGGCCTAATGGCCTATCTAAGTACTCAACTAATAGCCATATCAAAATAGTTATTTATGCCACTGTCAAGCAATGATAGCTATTGTAATAATTGAGTGATAGTTTGTGCCACGAGGCGTAGCTGAGTGGTGCAACAGATCCCGAGTTTGTGCCACGAAGCGAAGCTGAGTGGCACAATACATCAGCACGAGTATTACAACAGCTGTTTGCGGCAGTGGCATTCAAAACTTTTTCCACGACCTTGAAATAATTGGTAACACTTTTCATATTTTTTCCTTGATTTATGTTGTAGCAATTCTTTTATGCTCTCCATAGTTATTTCTCTCATTTCAGGAGGCGTTAAGATATTGTCCATTTCGTTATTATCACTGATATGACTCATTTCAAAACAATTTTGTTTATAAATGCAAATAAAAGTTAACAATGGCGCGAAAATAGCGCGGCGCGCGCTATTTTGTTATTTGTTTTGTTGTTATAATCCTACAAATGAAAGGCAAGGTAATTCTATACAGCCTAATAACATGCAATGTTTAGTCGTGAGTTCATGACGCAAATACGCGCGCTTTTTGACATAATCATATGTTGACTTTTTGTAGCTATAGCCATAAAAAAAAAAATGTAAAAGTTCATTTTAGTACGGTTTACCCGTGAGGAAATTGTCATTGTAACACGACTTGGCAGGAATGAGTACTATTGCGATATGACTTATGGTTATGAATTAAGCAAATTACCAAATGGTCCTTGAAAAAACTGTGTCTATAATGATAGCTATAGCGTACAAAGATTACTCACTAAAAATTTTATTTAAGATAACCAAAATAGCAGACGGCCATATGCCACGCTACGTCGCATATAGCTGTCCGCACGCCCCTAGCCTAGGTGTACTGGAGATCTCCGGAGCTTAGGGGCCATCCATAAAGTACGTCACACGAATTTAATGATTTTTTGAGCCCTCCCCCGTCCTTGTCACAGGTGTTCACATTTCTGAGACCCCTCCGTTCCTAATGTGACGTCACATGTTTTGCAATTTCACATCGATAAATTATTAAATTAAAACATCGTAAACAAATCAAGTTAAACCGTATTGTCCCAAAGATAGAGTTGGATATATTTTTTAGTTTATAATTAATATTCCAAATTACGCGATTACTACCTCTAGGTATATTAGATTTTGAAATGTGATGTCACGAAACTTAGTACCCCACCCACCCCTTGTCACACTTTATCGACACCCCCCCTTTATGTGTGACGTACTTTATGGATGACCCCTTACGTCTTTGCGCAAGGCGTACGTGGCTGCGCGACACCATTACACCAGGCATCGCAGGCTCCATATTCGTCCACTGAATACGGAGGCCATACAGGCGGAGCTATACGAGGGATACAAAGTGGCGAAGACCGCCTTCCGAGCGGAGATCCAGCGGGCCTAAGGGCTGGCCCGTGACGAGTTGCTGGGGACTCTGAATAGAGACCCGTGGGAATGCCCCTACAAAATGGTGTGGATCCGCACTCCGCCCCTGGGCTCCCCCGTTGACGCAGTCTCCGTCCTCAGCTCATGGACGTCGTGGTGAGCACTCTGTTACTCTGTTACTGTCTGTTGTTTGTTGGACATACCCCTCCACCCATGGGCCCGTGTGACCGAGGTAGAGCTGAGAGCGGCGGTACGTAGGCTAAATTGCAAAAATACCGCCCCAGGACCCGACGACTTACCTTAACAAGCCTGGGTTCTGGCCTTAGGGGCTCACGGGGCTCCACTACGGGGGCTACAAAGCGCATGCTTGGAGAGGGGCCAGTTCCCACTTCGCTGGAAGACGGCGAAACTGGTCCTCACAAAGAAGCCAGGGCGCCCTGCGGACTCTCCGTCCGCTTACCGGCCCATTGTGCTGCTCGACGATACGGCCAAGCTCTTAGAAAGAGTCATTGCTTACCGCCTTGCCGGACAATTCAGGCGAGCGGACCCGGATTTGGCGGAGAGCCAGTGGCTTCCGCACGGGGCGCTCTACGGTGGACGCCAACATGCGCGTGCGAGCCCTCACGACAGAGGATGTTGTGGCCTGGGGTGGGGTTGTCTTGGTGGTGTCTCTAGACATCACCAACGCCTTCAACACCCTACCCTGGAGTTGCATCAGGGAGGCATTCCGGTATCACCAGACTTATCTCTGTCGAGTGGTCGAGGCCTATCTGACGGACAGGGCCGTAATCTACCCCGGTCACTAAGGAGTATGGAACCGGTGAGAGATGTCGTGCGGTGTTCCACAGGGATCGGTCCTGGGACCGCATCTGTGGAACATCGGGTACGACTGAGTGCTGCCCGCCGACCTCCCTATCGGCGTCATCGTAGTTTGTTATGCTGACGACACACTAGTTCTGGCAAAAGGAAGGTCGCACCAGGCGGCTGACGCAGCGACCCTCGGGGTTGCGACAATCGTGGAGAGGATCCGGAAATTGGGACTCGAGGTAGCCCTGCAGAAGTCCAAGGCCATGTGCTTTCATGGTCCTCGGAATGCGCCACCGTTTTGTTCCCACATAATGGTAGGAGGGGTTCACATCGGCGTTTGGGGGCGGTCGCTAAGGAAGCGACCAGCCCGATGCCTGACCGCATCCCAGAGGGTCATGGCCGTTCGGCTGGTCCGGGGATACCGCACGGTCTTCGCTGAGGCGGCGAGCCTTCTTGCAGGATTGCCGCCATGGGATCTGGAAGCCAAAGCCCTCGCCCACATGTGGGAGTGGCAAGAAGGGGCAAAACGCCGTTGCATAACTCCGCTGCCGCGAGATATCGCGGTACGGCGGGCAGATTTATAATTATTTTAACATAGCAAATAAAAGTAGGATATCTTATATTGATTACTAGCAGCCGCCAGAGACTTCGATCGTGTGGAATTAATTATGCTCCGCTCCTATTGGTCGCAGCGTGATGTTATATAGCCTATAGCCTTCCTGGATTAATGGGCTATCCAACGCAAAAATAATTTTTCAAATCGGACCAGTAGTTCCTGAGATTAGCGCGCACAAACAAACAAACTCTTCAGCTTTATATATTAGTATAGGTGTACCTATTTCACTCACATAAATAAATTTTACTTATAAAAGTTATATACTTTTAAGTTATCACTTATTAGTATACTTACTTATTAAACACAGTTCTAACAATCAACACATTCAGTTTGTCATTTTGAAGACGAAAACAGAAGTGCGGATAAAAAAACAAACCACGTCAGACGTTACGTTAAGCAGCGAATAGTTTTATTTTAGATTTTTTATTAAATTTAAATTATTGCCTATTGTTTTTTACCGGGGTCTGGGGGCCCCTTGTAGCCTTGGGGCCCTGGGCTGCAGCCCATAAAGCCCATAGGTAGATCCGGCCCTGGTTTATACAATAATTTAAGCAAGCTACATATAGGATGCATTTTGCGAGAGAATTGCACGATTTAATTCCCCCATCTCCGTTCCATCATCTGACAACCCGTCGTATGGCAAGTTTCCCTTACATTATTGACACCACAACGATCCCAACGAAGCGTTTCGCCTCTTATTTTATACCGCGTACATCGAGGGACTGAAACAATTTGCTACTGGCGGTGTTTTCGTCGGACTACAATTTAAATGTCTTCAAGGCTAGAGTGAATAAGATTTTGATGTACGGATTTTGAAGCATATTGTTAATTCGCGTTTGTCGTCCTCCGTGGCGCAGCGGTCAACAAGCCTGCCTGCGACGTGGAGGCCCCGGGTTCGATCCCCGGCCAGGTCATGATGGGAAACGATCTTTTTCTGATTGGCTTGGATTTTGGATGTTTATCTATAGTCTCTATTATAAATATAGTATCATTGAGTTAGTATCCCATAATACAAGTCTCGAACTTACTTTGGGGCTAGCTCAATCTATGTGATAAGTAAAAAAAAAAAAAAAATTACTCCATATCTTCGAAAAATGTGTCCACTCACCCATCAATAACTGGGACAGCACTCGTTTGACTGGCTCCAGCATCTACCACCAGCGCAGTAGACTTGCCGTTAGCAAACGCTGCTAACACCGCGTTCTTAACCAAGAAGAATGCAGGTGCTTGGTACTTCTCAAAGAGCAGTTCTGCTAGCTTCTCTCTGGCTGGCCTTGATGTCCATACGGCTTCAGTGAACAGTGCTGGGTGGTGTTCTGATGGGGAACGGATAACCTGGAAGATTATTGGTAAAATTAAAGAAGTTTACAGGTAACATAGTACTAATACATAGAACACAGAGGTTTGAGGGATGCAATAACAGAGACCAAAATATAAGAATATTTTTTGTGATATTTATTTTATTTAGAATTGTTTTTTGGCCTTCTTTGACAAGTTGGGGTGTATCAAATGGCCATTTTTGAGCACATGATTTTGACTTTTTATACAATATGTAAAGAAAACCCCGTCCGACCCAGAAGGATAATAAAGGTTAACACATGACCAAATAAAATATGAAATTTTACACAATCATCGTAGCAACAATACTAATGAATTTTGAAAGAATCTTTTTTTCCTGCGAATTAAAACTTCCCCGAAATTTGGTCATTCTTTAAAAAATGGCAACACCATTATGTCGGTATTATTATAAGCGATGCGACCACGTACCGCGTGCCCTGCCCCCAGTCACCCTCACCCCTACGTGGATTGCCTACCGCACATGTATTAAGTTACCTCTTTTTGCGAAATAATATTTTTTTTTTTTGGGGGATTTCTTTTTAAAGTTTAGCCTGGCTTTGTGGGGATTAGTAGAATCAGTCACCGATATTTGTAACAATACCTTCATGGATCGGACAGGGTTTTCTTTACATATTGTATAACCCTAGAGTTACAGTATACAAAAGTATAATGTATAATGTCAATGGGGCAAACCAACCTTAGCATAACAGTAATCAAGCATCTTCTCGAACAGATCCCAGTTATCAATCTGCCCATCCTTCATGTATGTGTGTACTTCCATGCCTGCACGGGGTACATGGAGCTCGGTGACATCAATGTAATGGCGCAGTTCACCACCAGCTTTCGTTCCTATGGATGCAGAGTTAAGCTGGTAAATTATCTATGAAGGTAAGGCCTCTGCCTCGAATTTTGCGGGCAGCGGGGCGGCGGCGGCGGCGGCGAGTGAGCGGGAGGATCTTATGCGTAAAAACAAACGGCCGGTTCTCGAAAACAGCGGGGCGGCGGCGGTGTCGGGCAGCGAGCGGTGATCGAGCGTTACGAACAAATTTGAATTAAAAAGATGTTGCCGCCATTGTTCAGACATTTCTTTGGCGAATAAAACAAATATCTCGTCGACACAATCGTGAACACAACACTACGCGGCTATAGTGACGCGCGATCTGCCCGCTAGTTTCGAGAACGGGTCTTCGATGCCCGCCCGGCTCCCGCGCCGCTGCCGCCGCCGCCCCGCTGCCCGCAAGATTCGAGGCAGCGGCCTAAGAGACCTGCCCCCTAATCGGCGAACACATTTTTGTTAAATGATTGCGACTAGTTGGGATCAGTTGGTATGGTTCGGGCCGCCCATTGGTCTGTTCGGTCCAAACGATCCCAACAAATCGCAATCATTTGACAAAAATGTGTTTGCCGATTAGGGGGCTGCAGCGTAATTGGGTAACACACTATGAATCTGTTTCATTTTGACAGTTCAATAACATTCTTTGCGCTATTTACGTCATTGAGATAGAAACAAACTAAAAAAAAAAAAACCGGCCAAATGCGAGTCGGACTCGCACACCGAGGGTTCCGCCGTACAAACGTAGCGGTTTACAATTTATGACGTACTAGCTTTCCGCCAGCGGCTTCGCCCGCGTGGAGTTCGGTTATATCGCGCTGTTTAAATTCCCCTCGGGAACATATATATACAATTTTTCTGGGATAAAAGGTAGCCTATGCTCTTTCTCTGGGTCTAAAGATTGTCTGTGCCAAACTTCATCAAAATCGGTTGAGAGGTTTAGGCGGGAAAGCGTAACAGACAGACAGAGGTACTTTCGCATTTATAATACTAGCATTGATTTTTAATTTTTCACAGTTTAGAGGCAATTAGATTTAAGAAGTGTTTGATATGAATTTCAACTTTAATATCTCTACGCGTTCATGTGAAAAAGGGTAGGTAGTAAGTTTATAATTATTAAAAAAATATTTTATGTCATGTAAGCAAAAATAATATTTTAATATTTTATGTAACTTCAAATTTATCATTTTCACAATTTTGCCTTTATCTGTCTGTACTATAATATAGCTATTGCCCGGTAGGTGGCCATTGTGGTCTATGTTGCCAGATCCGATTTAATACCCTAGTATAGTTCAAATCGGGTAAATAAATATTGAAAAGTAAACAAATTAAGTGAAACTTGTCTTGTACAAACAAAAACTGTTTTAGAATTTTATTCGCTACTATTCATTTACCGTGACACCGTCTATTGGCATTTTAGATGTTTTATGCTTACGAATTATTTTAACGCTCAGTTTATTGCGATTTTAGAGTGTAATAGAACTTTTAGTCCATAAAGCGCATTTTGTTTTGCAATTTTCGTTTGCATTTCGTTTTTAGCAAAATTATTCTTTTTACACGTTTGTTTGCAAATATTTTTAAATGGCAATGCAAAAAACTGTGGTAGGGTTTGTATCATTTCGATATAAAGTTATCGATAATATTCGAAGAAGTAACTACGATGATGTTTTGTCGCATTATGATAGCTTGAAACAAAAAATTAGGAAGCAGAATAATTATGGGTAATTTCAAGTTTACAAGTTTCTTATTTATATAATTCTTTTAATATAATAGGCGTTAAAGTTTAAAATTGCCGATTAGTACTAAAAATCTAAATAATTGCTTATTTTTTAATTTTTTTAATAATTCATTTATAATCAATATATAGGAAGGTCGTTTATGCCTTTGTGATAGAACTCTGAGGATCTAGACTACACAAACTGTATGAAAGCAGAACTGCCTCCTGGGAAGAAAACTTCTTGTCACTTAGATAATTGTCCAAATCACGACAAAAATGGTAGTCTGCTGGAGCAAGACCTTTACCAGATACGTACGCCATTATCTTTAAAAACGGCAAAAAAATCACGGTTATTGTATGGGAGCCCGCCTTCAGTATTTATTTTATTTTAATTATTTATTTGTAATTTGAATATACAATATGTTAAGAAAACCCTGTCCGACCCGTAAGGATAATAAAGGTTAGGTAAACACATGGCCAAATAAAATATGAAATTTTACATAATCATCATAGTAACAATATTATTGAATTTTGAAAATATCTTTTTTTCCCGCGAACTTCCCCAAAATTAGGTAAATTTTTAAAATGTGACAACACCATTTTCGGCGGTATCATCGTTTGATTTATTGTTGGATATTAAATGTATAAATTTATGTTCAATATTTGGCGGTCTCGTTTGTGATGCCGGCGCGCGGCGCGTTTGTCGGTGTCCGCAAAGGAAAAAAGTAGGTGAAACTAGGGATGTACAATTTTTTGCGTAATAACGTTTTTTATCGCTATTAATCGAAACTTATATCTGGTTGAAGGATTTGTTGTAAAAACACAGATTACCCAATGGTAAAAGTACTTTTGTTTGTTTATCGATCAATTACTAATAACATTATTATAACACAAGTATTAGTAAACAGAAACGAGAAAGACTTATGAAACACAATTTTAGTAAAGTTTTACAAATATTTTATCGGTCAATATCATCGATATTGAGACAGAAACTGAAATTAAAACTGGCATGATTTTCATTTACAGCAGTGTACCTCGCTAATTTGAGTTTTGTAAAAGTTCTAAACAATTCCATGCGATGTTGAATCGAGAATAAGAATGAGAAACTACAATACTAAATCGATACCAAAAATAGACGAGTATCAATCGATAAAAAAACAATATTTTGATTACTTACACATCTCTACCAAAGCGTGCCGGCGTAGGTACCTATTCTTATAAAATAAAAATAATTTTTACTTTAAATTATTAGTTGCGCATAAACATTGCTGGTGTACACTATTCGTGTATTGTGTGATCATGTCGTTTTCTAACGTAGAGTAATGTAACATGCTGATGGAGGTAGTAACTGTAATTAGCTGTGTTGTGATAAGGTGTTAGACGATTTGGAAGTGGGTACTTATCGGTCAATGCACGAGGGTTCCAGCATGACGGTGCCTCACGATATTTTTGCCGACCTGTACGTGAGTACATTATCATTATTGTCCATTATCAGTTCGGCGAGCAGTGGATTGGTAGGGGCCAACTGTGGCCAGCGCGGATTTGACACCACTTGATTTTTATTTGTGTGCATGTCCGTGCTAATCTCGTGCGACGAAATATGGAACATCTCCGCCACAGCAATTGTGCTCATGCAATGAAATGATACATTTGGAGAGTCAGACGACCTTCCTACTTAAAAAAAAATTCTTTTCTCGAGCTGCCTAAGTATCATTGTTTCTTTCGAGAGTCGATAAACGTGAACAAGCTACCTATACCTACAAGCATGAGGTCAACTGCAGTCATGACCTGTGCCTGTGTTGCCATGAAATTACCTATTTATTTTATTTAAGTTATTTATTTTTTAGGGGGTATTTTTTTTTTAAGTTTAGCCAGGTTTTGCAGGCATTAGTAGAATCAGTTATCGATACCTAACAATACCTTCACGGATCGGACAGGGTTTTCTTAACATATTGTATAACCAAATATTCCGTGAACATTTTAAGCGTCTATCCGTTTCCGTTATTAATATGGAGCAAAAAACGGCAAAAATTCACGTTAGTTGTATGGGAGCCCCCTTAAATATTTTATTATTTTTATTCTTAGTACTTGTTGTTATAGCGGCAACAGAAATACTAACACAATCTCTGGAAATTAAAACTGTCTCGCTATTACGGTTTATGAGATACAGCCTGGTGACAGACGAACAGAGAAGTCTCATGAATAGGGTTCGTTTTACCTTTTAGATACGGAATCCTCAAAATCACAAAGTAGCTCGCAATCATTGTACTACATATACGTACCTACATATTTTATGAATATATTTCATTATAAATAAGTTATGTAATCTATGTACTTATCCACTTAACCGTAAATTTTATCCCAATTTTTACGGTTAAGTAGAAAAGTACTGAAATTAATAACTTACTATTTCATTTCTAATACAAGGTACCGATTCCTTTTTTTTTAAATTTGATCGACAAGTCTTTCCAAAGTAGATAACTTCTCTTTTAAAATGCATTGAGCATAATTTCGACGAATGAGACGGAAGCCAATTTTCTTCTCTACGGTCTATCTGGACAAATCGTATCCACTTTTCCCCTACAACATTATTTTTATTCGGAAACCAAAAATAACAAAAACCTAGATAAATGAATAGTAATTGTTCATTCAATTTTGTTTATTAATATGATATGATTATGTTTAAATAGAGTTAATAATAAATAAACTTGAAATATAGTAATATTTTAAGTTTATTTAGCTATATTTTAAATGTCAATAAAATACAACAAAATGTATTCATCTTAATAAGCATTATCGATAACTAAATCGATAAACAACATTACTACATCTCTACAAGAAAATAGTAAAACTACTCAACAATAGAGGGCGGTTATTACAATAATGGTAAATTTTCTAGAACTATTAAAGATTTTTTTTAAAATTTGAAATATAAATAATTCATACAAAACATTCCGAAGTTAGGTCCAGTCGTTTTACTATAACGAGATGTACAGTAACACAAAGCGCAACATGGCATATTTCCTTAGAAAATGTTTATTCTTGGTGGACACAAATTACGTCCTGACGCGCAGACTAGACTGAGCGACTACCATACTAACCAAGTCGATAAAAGTATTGGCTTACGATTTTGTTCATGATGTCCTGTCTATTGTAAATATAATTTTAATGTCTTTGCTTGTAGGTTTTGATTCCCTAGCGTGTGACGGAAATTCGTCTAAGGTGTCGGTATAAACTGCTGTATCTTTTGATCGCTTTAACTTAGAAGTTTGATTTTATCACTGCTTAAAGGGACAATAGACCTAGGTATTTGGTATAAATTTCAATTTGATACCTTTATTAGTTCGTGAGAAATAAGGTAGTAAGTTTCATTTTATTAAAATATGTTTATTATATTATATAACTAAAAAAATGTGATTTTCGCAATTTTTTCTATATTTGCATTATATGACAATCCTTCATGCCAAATTTCAAGATTCTGAGTTTACGGGAAGTATCCTGTAGGTTTTGATTCCTTTGCGAGTGTCGAAAATTTGTTGAAAATATCGACATATCGGCTGTATCTTTTGAATGGCTTGGCTTAGAATTTTGATATTTTCACAGCTTAAAGGGACAATAGACCTAGGTATTTGGTATAAATTTCAATTTGATAACTTTATTCGTTCGTGAGAAATAAGGTAGTAAGTTCCATTTTATTAAAATATGTTTATTATATTATATAACTAAAAAAATGTGATTTTCGCAATTTTTCCTATATTTGCATTATATGACAATGCTTCATGCCAATTTTCAAGATTCTGAGTTTACGGGAAGTATCCTGTAGGTTTTGATTCCTTTGCGAGTGTCGAAAATTTGTTGAAAATATCGACATAATCGGCTGTATCTTTTGATTGGCTTGGCTTAGAAGTTTGATATTTTCACAGCTTAAAGGGACAATAGACCCGAGTATTTCATGTGAATTTCAGCTTGATACGTCTACGCGTTCTTGAGATAAAGGGTCTTGACAGACAGACAGACAGACAGACAGACAGACAGACAGACAGACAGACAGACAGACGGACAACAAAGTGATCCTATAAGGGTTCCGTTTTTTCCTTTTGAGGTACGGAACCCTAAAAAACACTTAAAAGGAAAAAATAATGTTACTTTTGCCATGGCTCTAGAAGTCGGTGGAGAGCTAAACAACAGGAACTTCGAGACATCTACTTCTAGAGCCTACTTGACAAACTTTTGTTTACCAAATACAGTGATTATGCTAATTAATATGTACAATAATTACTTGAAACCCAGCAGTGGACCCCTATAGGCTGAAGAATAAGAAGAATTAGGTACTTGAAATTGGTTTGCTGACAAATATAAAAACTTTGGACAAGGTTGCTAACTGTTATTAAAAGATCTTTACTAATATTATAAATCGGAAAGTGAGTTTGTTTGCTCCCCTTTCACGCCATAACTACTGTACTGATGGCTTTGAAATTTTGCTCATGTAAAGTTACAAGTACGGATTAAATAATAGAGTACTTTTTGTCCCGGGAAAATTTGATATTCCCGAGGGAAATCTAAAAAGCGTGATATAACCGAATTCCATGCGGATGAAGCCGCGAGCAGAAAGCTAGTATAGAATATATCTGAATTCAAAGATAACGGGATGAAAGAGGCTTAAGACTTAAAAAATGTTTATTTTTACAAAGTTGTTTTCGTAGCAACATAAACAATTATATGATTCTTAACATAATAACTTTAAATATATTATAAATCAAGAACTTTAATTAATTTCAATGAAGCTGTTTCTCTCTTCCCGCCGCCTGACAAAAGGTTTCCATAATATTATATGACTGATAATTGAGTTTAAAGTTTATTCCGGTATTTTTCTGGCTTTGTTACGCTAAATGCTGTATTTTTAATTTTATGATATGCTTTTCTAAGTTATATGTACTTTCTAAATACATCTTGGACTCCAATGACTGATTACAAGGCGAAGGAAAACATCTTGAGGAAACCTGGACTTTATGTAAGTCTGAAATCTCCAACCCACATTGAGTAAGTTCTTAATCCTTCTCTGTTTGAGAGGAGACCTGTGCCCGGCAAAATGTGTAAATAAGAGAATATTAGCATACTCAATTAGTGTAATACTTATATATATTATAGAGTATGCCTACATGATATAGAGCACAATACTCTACTTTAGAGTAGCTATGGTTGGCAAATCTACCTTAGATACCCACCCTAAGAAGACCGGTAGATAATGCCCAAGACATTAAGTATATATTTGTACCTTTTAGAATGAATATTATGAATTAACGTTCATAAATTTATTTATAGAACTAATAAAACAATCATACTTTCATTCATTCTGATCTCAATATTATAATGCTTAAATAGAAATTCATCTTAGCTAGCTAGTTATGTATACTTAATATTTTCTGTTTTGTCAACAAACAATGCCTCATGGAGAGCAAAATTAGTTATTCTGTGCATCTAAAAGCCAAAAAACATATAATTAATGTTCAAAAATTATGTTTTTATCATTATTAATACCAGTTTTGATACAAATTGGATCAGAATACTACAATATGATGCTATAGTTTTTTATTGATTATATGTAGAAAAATTTACCGGACTGTGTAATATTCCCGTCTGGAACCTTTTCCTCGGCATCAGGGATGTGTGTGGCAGGTCCTACACCAACTACAGCCGGTATATCAGCCTTAGGAGTATCTTCTTGGGCATAACCAACGCGTAGCGAATGATGCCCAGGATCGAACACTAACGCGCCTATTTCATCGCCACCATACAACATTCCGTTAGGACCACTCATTTTTTTGTTATTAACTCAGATTTGCGTGTTTTAGTTATAATTCAGTATTATATACAGTTTCGGCGCGATACAATCTTTGTTGATCACCAAACAGAATTATTTTTTTTAATCTGTGGTAAAACTGGTAAAAGTAGTTAAGGTAGAAGAAATGAAATCTTGAGCATGAGAAGAAAGAGATAGCAACATCACAATAGCATTTTTTTTGTTTCGTACGGTTCGTGCATTTAGGTGCGTATTCCAGAACGAAACTCAAGCATTGATCTCTGCTCAAGCATTACATAAAACTAGTTTCAACCAATCAAATGGCTTTAAACGAAACTTAAGTAGAGCTTGAGTTTTGAGTGACGTTCTGTAATACGGACCTTAGCCAATGTCACGTGTTGGGATTGTTAGGAACTATCAAGGAAATTCTACCTAAACTATTTATTTACTTCTTTCTTCTTTGGCTTCGCACGGTTTGTGCATTTAGCCAATGTCACATAATGAATTTTCATTCATGTCGAAAAAGACGGCCGCGTGAACCGTTTACGAGGGAGGTTTGAGGCAAAGTCATGATGAGGCAAAGAATTTGTATAAATACCTAATGAGCTGACGAGCCGGCAAAGGCGTTCCTAGAAAGAGAAACGTACGAAGGACCCCTGTGTCCCTTTCTAGTAGGGTGTACACAGTTCAAGAAAATTGGGACATTTAATAAACTTCAAAAATTTTTTTTAGTAAAAATCTAATAACAGTAAGAGCTAGCTACAAAATAAAACATGAACTTTATTTATATTGTATAGGTACTAGCGACCCGACCCGGCTTCGCTCGAATAAATGTATTATATTAGGTATATATAACTTTATCTTGAATCACTCTATCTATTAAAGAAAAGCGCATCAAGTTACTTAGTTTTATGGATCTAAACATACATAGAGACAGTTACAGGCTCGCGTTGCCCCTGTGCGCCGCAGCCTCTATGTCTCTGTAATATCTTCGAAAATATTTATTAAATTACATGCAGTAAAAGGCAATATTGATATATATAAAATGCAAAATGAATTTAGTGAATAAGGTTTTCAGTACGTTGACTTAATAGAAACGCTTGGAACGCAAGTCACAAAGAGTATAGTAAGTATATAATTAAAGAGTGACAACTCTGTGGTAAAATTTGCATGTATGGAAAGTGCTGCCCCCTTACATTTGGCGGGTGAACAACTACTAGTGAGTGATATACGTAGCTATGCATATGCAGAGTATGTATACTATAGCTACATACCTATGCATATGTAGCTATGTATATTATTGTTACGTACCTATGCGTACGTAGCTATGTATAATATAGGTCTGGGTTTTCAGATGATTAAAAAAAAGTTTTCAGTAATTCAATTATTTTATGAGTGGAAACTTCACAGCTGACACACACAGAAATAATATTACAAATTAGCCGAAAGTGTCACAAATTAACAGTTTGGGGTTGAAACTTTGTATGGATTACTTATAAGTATACCTATTATTTTGTAACAACACATAACCATGGTAATTTATCCATCTGCATCCTGTCGTCATGAAGAGACACCACAATTTTGGCATTAACACGTGCACTTGTTACATTAATTCAACACAAGTCAAAATAAAATAAAATTGTTTGATTCTCTATCCGCCATCTTACTTCTTTCATGAAAATTAAAATGAAAAAATATGGCATTGTCATTGACCTTTATTTGACCCTTTTTTTTTTTTTTTTATACGAGTGAAAATGCGTTACGCACCGTACCCGCCGCTAGCTAGGCGACAGGCGTGTGTGGGACTCGCCCGGCCGGAGCCGGGAATACCCACTAAAAACACTCGGTTCCCTCGAGCCCTGCGTTGAGAGTGACCCGGGCTCGGCCCGAAGATCTGACTCCGGGCCACTCTCAGGGCTTACCGGCCTAATGTAGGCCGGTTACCGCGCCTAGGGAGGATTACCCGGGAATGGATAATCCCCAGACGTGGTGACCAGTGCAATGCGCGTGCGGGAGCTACCCACACACGCTGGTCACACTCGGGGGCTAAAGGAGACGGGGGTTCGTCCCCCGCCTTCTTCGCCCCGCCCGTCTACGCCGGATGGGAGCGGCAAGAGCATTCTCTTCCCGCTCCCTCTCCGCTGCCTCCTTCTGCAAGAGGACGGTCTCGCAGAAGGAGGCGGCAGCCTCCCATGCACTCTCTCTTTCAACCATGGCTCGCACCATGGTTGCCAGGGAGAGGCTTCCGCCTCCGAGCGCCGCAACGAGATCGCGGCGCTCGTTTCGCCAGGCCGGGCACTCCACCAAGGTGTGCTCGGCCGTGTCGTCGAGAGAGTCACAGTGGTGACACCGCGGCGACTCCTCCCGACGGGCGACACGGTGCAGGTAGTGACCGAAGCACCCATGTCCGGTCAGTACCTGCACCAAGCGGTAGGTGAGGCTGCCATGCCGGCGCCCAACCCATCCCTCCAACACCGGACGAATCGCTCCAATCGTCCGGTGGCCGGCAGCTGGTGTGCGGAGTGCCTCCCTCCACCGACTCAGGGCCTCCCCCTGAGCCGCTATTCGGACCCGCCTTACCTCCTCGAAGGCGGGTCGTTCCCCCCGTTCCCGGGCCGCGACACGGTGTCGATGCACCTGGGACAGAACCAGGGCATCGACCTCCCACGGCGGCGTGCCCGCGAGCACGCAGGCAGCCCCATGGCTGACCGTGCGGTACGCCCGCACGGTCCGTGTCGCGATGATCCTCTGCGGCTTCCGCAGCAGGGCCACTGTGCGCCGGGAAAGGCACTCCGCCCACACCGGGGCTCCGTAGAGTGCCATCGACCGCACCACACCATGGTACAGCCGACGGCACGCCGAATTCGGCCCCCCCAAATTGGGGAGGAGCCGTCCGAGGGCGGCTGCGACAGAACACAGCCGCGGGGCGAGGAGCCTAAAGTGCTCCTCGAAATCCCAACGGGGATCCAGGATCAGGCCGAGGTACTTGATGTGCACCTCGACGGGAACCTGGACCCCCTCCACCCGGATACGGAGCCCCGGTGGGGTTCTGCGTCGCGGGGCGTGGAATGCCATGGCCCTCGTTTTCTCGAGGGCCACTTCCAGCCCCAGGAGGCGGATGCGTCGGACGACCAGAGAGGTGCCGACCGACGCGAGATGGACCGCCTCCTCCCACTCGCGCGCCCTCACCGCGACCATGGTGTCGTCCGCGAAACAGACCACATCCATTCGCGGCAAGAGCGCGCCACGCAGAACCCAGTTGTACCCCAGGTTCCAGAGCAGGGGACCAAGCACTGATCCCTGGGGTACTCCTACCTTCATGGTCCACGACTGGACGCGACCCTCTGCGTCCTCGTATAGGACCTTCCTCTCGCAGAGGTAGTCCGACACGAGGGCGCAGAGGTAGAGGGGCACTTCGTGAAATTTTAGTGCCGCCTCTATGCATTCGTGAGGGAGGGTGTTGAACGCGTTCGCGATGTCTAACGACACCGCGACGACACCCTCACCCCTTGCTGTGGCCGCCTCAGTCCACCTCTTGAGGCGAGCCACCGCGTCCATCGTGGACCGGCCGGTCCGAAAGCCGTACTGGCAGTCCGCCAGCTGCGGTCCCCTGCTTTCCAGGTGCTCCTGGATGCGAGCGGCGAGAATCCTCTCGAAGCATTTGCCGCTCTCATCCAGGAGCACGACCGGCCTATAGCCCGACGGTGAGTCGGGGGGACGTCCGTCCTTGCGAAGGAGGCACAGCCTGCCCACCTTCCATCTCCTGGGGAAGCGGCCCGTCGCGATGCATGTATTCATGACCGCTCGGAGCCGATCCCCCAGGTGCTCCATGGCTAGTGCCAACACCTTCGCAGGGACGCCGTCCGGGCCCGGAGCCTTGTTCTTGGCTCTGAGCCTCTCCCTGACGGAGTCCAACTCACCGTCGGTTACGGGAGGCCCATCGGTCCACACCTCCAGAATGGATGAGCTGGAGGTGGGCATCCTGGGGGGCGTGAAGGGTCCCGGGTCCGGAAACAGAGTTTCCAGGACCCTTCTCAATAGGGCTGACTCCATACAGGAGATGGGGGGTGCCGCTCCCTGCAGCTTCCCCCTCACCACCCTGTACGGCCTCACCCAGGGGTCGCTGTCGTGGAGTGCCAGAAACTCCTCAGCAGCAGCGACCTTTGCCCTGCATATGGCGGTACGCAGGGCTCGATGGGCCTCTCTGTACGCCCGGCGAAGACCGTCCTCTTCGCCGGGCCCCCTTACGGCGCGCCTCCTGCACCTCAGGTAGGCGCGCCGTGCAGCCATACTGGCGGCACGCAGGTGAGCGAGTTCCCGCGTCCACCAGTATGTCTGCTTCCTCCGGCGGTAGCCCCGGGCCCTCGGCATGGCGGCGCTGCAGACCACTTCCAGGTCCTCAGCGAGGAGGTCCGCCATACCGTCCGCGTCTCCAGTGAGGTGGGCCGGCGGTTCAGCCCACGCTCGGAACACCGCCGCCTCCTCGGCGACGTCCCTGCGGAGGTGCGCAAGCGCCCACCTCGGGAATGAGGAGGCGCCTGCCGCGGGGCCCAGGTGGAGGGGGGCCGCAGGACCCGCCGTGGAGATCTCGAACCGGACGTACCTGTGATCCGAGATCTCCACCGCCGTCTCTACCCGCCAGTTCCGGATTCGGTTGGCCAGGGTCGAGGTGGCCAGGGTGATATCCACTATCGATTCACCCTGCCACCTCACGCACGTCGGGGTGTTGCCCCGGTTGAGGACCTGGAGACCCAAGCAGTGGGCCCATTCCACCAGGTCCTCACCGAAACCGTTCGTGACGGGAGACCCCCACGCGCCATGCTTGGCGTTGAAGTCTCCCGCCACCAACACGGGGCGTGGAGCCGCCAACCTTTATTTGACCCTAGGGACAAGATGGCTGCCAAATTGTTCACTCGCCAGAGTTCAGGTGTCGCTGTCGACTGTAAAAATTGATGAAGTACTAAGTGTGCCCCCCCTGGCAAGTCATACCCACGCCCACGCGCCTCAGTTCGGGTGCCCTCTCGGTACTCTAGCTAGTAGTCACGCACCAAAGAGTATAATAATACTAGCACACACCGTTGTGATAAGTGGACGACGCGGCGCGCTACGCTGCGTAATATAATTAAAAAACAACAGAAGGCATGTTCAAGAAATCAACATATTTATTTATAAATATATAATATAAGTGTTACAGTCGTAACAAATACAATACACTTTGAAAGACAAAAAATTGTCAACCATCATACCGCAATTATATAAAACCTTGTTTTAGTTGTTGGTTCAAATGGAATAACTTCATGCCATTATTCTCGAATTCCATCATCACTTGGAACACTGCAAGAAAATTATGTTCACCAACAATCAATAAATATCGAACCGGACGAAGCGTTTCGCCTCGTCCTTTATACCGCGTACATCGAGGTACTGGAGCAATTTGCCAGCCGGCGGTGTTTCTAAGGCTAGAGTGAATAGGCTCTTAATAAACGAGTGCTCTTTACCATCAACGATTGCGTCACTGCTTACCATCAGGCGGGATTGCGGTCAAGCGCTAGTTTATATTTGTTTTTATTATTATAAACTAGTGCTTGAGTGTAATCCCGCCTGATGGTAAGCAGTGATGCAATTGTTGATGGTAAAGCGCACCAGTTTATTAAGCCTATTCACTTAAAAAACTTAGGAATAGGAAGTATAACGACAGTTGAGCGAGGTGATGCAATGTTAAACCCAACAACACGACCAACGATGCTGCGCCAGAGGGAGATTGATCTGGAGACTCTCCACTACCAAACCTCCGACACAATAACATTAAGCGCATCGTACCCGGCACACATCGCAATTCGCAACACAATTGCTCAGACCCGTCTTCCATCACCAAATATCATGCCGGAATACGACGAATCGCTTGGCGAAAAAATAATAATAATAAAATGGTTAGGTTAGTTATTCAAGTAGGTTAAACTTTTTGTAAAAGTGTAAGGTAAGTATAGCTAATACAGATAGTTGACATACCTACACTGATACGCTGTTTGTTACATTTTCTTGAGGACATATTAGGTATAAAAATTTTAACTTAAAAAAGGAAGATGTTCTTTGTTCAGCTGTCTTTGTCTTTTTTACAGAACATTATACTCACCCTACACAAAAAAAAAATAAAAAAATTGCATCGACCATACTGAATAGGTAGTTAACCCAATATGTCATCGGTGTTGCCATTTAATAGTTCATACTATCTGCTAATATTGTTTTATTTTTATTTATTGATCACAATAAATGCATTGATTAAATATTGAGCAAAGCAGTTAGTTATTTTAATGCTAAAACAATCACGAGTCACTGATATAATATTGTTTATCAACGTAAATAACAAAACGAGTGGATGAAGTTTATGTATCAAAGTTACCAAATAGTAGTTTCATTTCACACTGGCAGTCTGCGGGAAAGGGACACAGGGGTCTTTCGATGCCTCTCATGCGGAACTTTAGGTATTTATGCGTAAGCTTTGTGGCAATATAAGCTTTATGGAGTAGGCTTTGGGTTTATTTTTGAATGTTGTTGTTTAGATATTATTACTCGTAAAAATTCTTTTAATAAAATTTCTTTGGATGAAACGCACAATAGATGTCAATGGTATTGTCGTTGTCAGTGTCAAACTCGTTGGTAGAGACGACAATCTGTCAGATTTCTTTATTAGATCTTAAACTTTATTCGTAAAGCATTAAGGCTCAAGGCTTATAGGGAATATTTGACGGGTTCGGGTAGCTTGACCTGACTAAAAGCAATCTTCTTCTTCTTCTACTTCAGCCTATAAATGTCCACTGCTGGACAAAGGCCTCCCCCAAGGCTTTCCACGATGACCGGTCTTGTGCTGCCCGCATTCATCGGCTTCACGCGACTTTCACCAGCCCCCTAATCGGCGAACACATTTTTGTCAAATGATTGCGACTAGTTGGCATCAGTTGGCATCGTTTGGACAGCCCATTGGTCCGTTCGGTCCAAACGATCCCAACTGGTCGCAATCATTTGACAAAAAAGTGTTCGCCGATTAGGGGGCCGGTCATCGGTCCACCTTGTTGGGGGCCTCCCTACGCCGCGTCTTCCAGTACGTGGCGGCCACTCCAACCTTACTGCCCCATTGGCCATCGGTTCTACGAGCAATGTGCCCTGGCCACTGCCACTTAAGTTTAGCGACTCGAAGAGCTATGTCGGTGACTTTGGTTCTTCTGCGGATCTCCTCATTTCTGATTCGACCACGCAGAGAAACTCCGAGCATAGCTCTTTCCATTGCCCTTTGTGTGACTCTGAGCCTTCGTATGAGGCCCATTGTGAGCGACCAGGTTTCAGTTCATTAAGTCGTCACTGGCAACACAGAGTTAGTCTTGAGACACTGTGGTATCTTGGAAGATGAGAAGATGTAGCGTAGCTTACCGAACGCTGCCCAGCCGAGTTGAATTCGACGAGACACCTCTTTCTCGAAGTTGAACCTACCTAGTGGGACTGTTTGTCACAGGTATATACAACGTGTAACATAAAGGGTATATACATAACAAAGGCATGGCATCTTTACATGTTATCAAACGATATTGCAAGGGTTTTTTAATCCTATCTCTTTATGTTAGGAAGTTATGAGGAAAAACACCGCCTGTGATAGGCTATTATCATACTAGTCGCACAGAGATATTGAAGACGTTTATCGGATTTTAGCAAGTAACGTGACGGGTAACGAGTAGTTATTAACGTATGTAGTGTGCTGCCACGTTTGTTATGATTTGATTTTAAGAAACACACGATTCCGAAAATTTGGTACCAATTTTTTGAGTATTTTATTTTGAGTTGAAACCATTCCGATATCGTTTGATATCATTTTATTTATTTATTTTATTTTATTTAGGAAACAAACAGTCTCTGACAAATCAATGATTACAATTCAATTAGATACTTATGGACTTAGAGTTCCATAACATTAATATTATAACAGGATGCAGGCACCAATTTTAAGTAGCCTATTCTGTAGTTGCAAGTAAAGTTAAAAATATTAATAGTAACAAAAGAAAAAGAAACAACAGAAGACCTTTACAACAACATGGCAATGCACAAATGAGGGTTCAAAATGTATCCGATATGGGTATTTTACTGCTAAAGTTTACAATATTTGATATTTGTTCTTAATTTTAGATTTATAGACACATAAACTAGTGTTAAAAATGTCCAAGTCATTAAATTCCTCATTATAAGTGCTAACACTGCGCTTAAAAAAATTGTTACTAGTGTATATGGTTCTATAAGAGGGCACGGAAAACAATGTTCGTAAGCGAGAATTATATCATCTAAAGATGCCATGCCCTTGGTGTGTATATACCCTTTTTGTTACACGTTGTATACTCATCAACAACTTCGAGTGCAGAGCAACCAACTAGAATTGGTGTGGGTGCGACATGAGAGTTCGACATGATTTTCGTCTTATCCATGTTCATCCTTTGACCCACTTGTTGAGAAGCTTAGGTCGTTGAGCATTTTGCTGAAGTCTTCCAGGGTCTGCGCCATGACCACGATATCATCTGCAAAGCGGAGATTAGTTATGTACCTACTCGCCGTTGATGTTAATGCCAAGTCCAGTCCAGGAGCTTGAAGACGTCTTCCAACGTAGCAGTGGACAATTTAGGAGATATGACATCTCCTTGTCTCACTCCACGCTGGAGTTGGATCGGTTTCGAGTCCAGATCTTGGAGACGGACTAACATGGTGTCGTTTTTGTACAAACACTATATCACCACAATGTATCGATGGTCAATTTGGCACCGCTGGAGAGACTGTAGCACCGCCGAAGTCTCGATCGAATCGAAGGCCTTCTCATAGTCCACAAACGCCAAGAATAGTGGTTTGTTATACTCCTCGGACTTCTGTATAACTTGCCGCAGCGTTGTCGGAAGCCTGGTTGTATGGGAGGCTGGAAGTCGTCGAACCTGCGAGCGAGACGATTCGTGATGACCCTAGAAAACAGCTTATAGACATGGCTCAGGAGGGATATCGGTGTGTAGTTTTTCAAGAGGGTATTGTCACCTTTTTTGAAAAACAACACCACCGGCGTGGCACAGGAGCGTGTGCCACGCCTTAGGCGTTTCGCCTTTAAGAATGACGGATTTAAATAGCTTCTGAAGCGCTAAATGAACCGGTTAGCCACCCGCTTTCAAAAGCTCTGCCGTAATTTAATCATCTCCAGCCGCCTTATCGTTCTTGAGCTGTTTCAGGGCCACACCAATCTCGTACAGGCTGACGTCCGCGATATCGTCGGTGTAGTGTCGGGTTAGTCTGACTCTAGGATCATTAGCTAGGCTTACAACAGGTGCGTGTGTTGATGTGTATAACTCTCCGTAGAATTTCTCAATCTCACCCAAAAGCTCGGGCTTGGAAGTGACGATCCTATCATCCCCAGTCTACAGCTTCGCAAGTAGGCTCTGTCCAATAGACAAAACTCGTGTGAACACTTTGGAGCCTTTGTTCCGCTCGATAGCCTCTTTAATACAATGAGCAGAATTATTGATTGCGAAACAACAATAGAAATATTTTCCATACTAGACAACATTTTTTGGGACAGTTGGAGATACAGCTATCTATGTCAATTATTACAATTACAAATTTGAAAAACAAGACATATTAGAAGAATTATTGGCGATCTGATAAATATTGTAACCAAAATTAAAAGTACAGGGATGAATTTAGAAGACATAGAAGTGATATCTAAGATATTATGTTCGTTGCCAAAAGAAATATCGAACTTCAGAACTGCATGGGAGTCTACCTCTGCAGCAGACGAAACCTCACGAATATAATATCAAAAATAAAACTGGAAATTAACATGAACAGGAAAGAAAACATGGATGAATCTGAAAACAAATTATATGTAACAATCAAGAGTTGCTATAACTGTGGAAAAAAGGGACACAGCAAAATTTTGCAGAAATTTTGACAGGACTGAAAACAAAAGAACATCAACAGGTTCAGGTTCAGTTTGCTTCAAATGTTTAATGAGTGGTCATAAATCTACAGAATGCAAACATGAAAAGTTCAACTGTGTGTTTTGCAAGAGCAATTCCCATTACTCCAAAATCTGTGATACTCAGATAAGAAATAACCTGGTAAGAAATAACTGGAAAAAAAATATAAATTACGTTACCCTCACAAGTAAGAAAATAAATGTACTCACCGAAATTATTTGATTTACAATAAATACCAAACAAACACTAAGAATAAACTTACTATACCAAGCCAGACACAATTTCACAGTCTAGAATGAAAACACGAGCCGGAAACTAACAATCGGAACGCGATATTCGTAAATATACCCGGAGCGTATTAATTTCACACCACACGGTGCGGAGGCACGGAGGGAAGTGATGGATTTCATGGAAAAGGAAGGACTCTTTGTGATGAATTCTTTTTTAAAGAAACCATTACACCGCAAGTGGACCTGGATTAGCCCCGATGGTCAGACCAAAATCGAGGTAGACTTCATAATGTCAACAAGAAGGCGTGTGTTCAACGATATCTCCATCATCCATGCGGTTAAAACCGGGAGTGATCATCGTATTGTTAAAGGCATCTTGAACCTCAACATTAGGCTCGAAAGCTCTCGACTTATGAAGTCTACGCCCCGTCCAGCGTCAATCCAACTCCAAAAGCCCAAAAGCTTTCAAACCGTACAGAAAATCGCTTCGAATGCCTCGGTGAATGCGTAGATGTGGACGACTATAACAATAGGTTTGTGGGAATTCTCCAAACGGAAGGGTCCAAGTTTTACAAAACCCTCCGTTCAAAAGGACAGAAGAAGATCTCCGGTCCCACCCGTCGGCTAATGGAAGACAGACGGGAGGTAGTCTTAAAATCCCCCTGATGACGCTTCGAGAATCAGATGCCTCAACAGACAGATCTACAGATACTAAAAGCAATAGTTTTTATTTATTACTAGCTTTCCGCCCGCGGCTTCGCCCGCGTGGAGATCGGTTATATCGCCTTTTTAGATTTCCCTCGGGAACATCAAATTTTTCCCGGATAAAAGGTAGCCTATGTCCTTTCTCAGGGTTTAAAGATTGTCTGTGCCAAATTTCATCAAAATCGGTTCAGTAGTTTTGGCGTGAAAGCCGGACAGACAGACAGACAGACAGAGATACTTTCGCATTTATAATATTAGTATGGATTTAGTTTCATATGTTTTTTTTTTTTGTTTTGATAAAAGGTAGTTCCCCAAGTTTGTTATTTAAAACATTGGAAAGAAAAATAATTGAACAGGCTCATATGATTTTCTCGGTGGTAGGCCACAACATCGGCTGCCGGCGGAAGTTACCACCCACCAGACAAAGTCTTGCCGCCAAGCGATTCGTCGTGTTCCGGCATGATGTCTGGTGAAGCCGTACGGAGGACGGGTCTGAGCAGTTGTGTTGCGATGTGTGGCGGGTACGATGCGCCAAATGTTGTTGTCTCGGGAATTTGGTTTTGGAGAGTCTCCAGATCAATCTCCCTCTAGCCCGGAATCGTTTGGTCGTGTTGGTCTTGGGTTGCATTGCATCACCTCGCTCAACTGCCGTCATCCTTCTTAATCCTAAGTTTTTTTAAGTGAATAGGCTTAATAAACTAGTGCGCTTTACACTCAACGATTGCATCACTGCTTACCATCAGGCGGGATTGCAGTCAAGCACTAGTTTATAATTATTAAAAAAAAAAAAAATATGATTGTGTACGAGTCAGCTATCGTACATGACACGCGCACATTACATAGATCAGCACTTTTCCGTCGCATTGCACAAATTATAGTGTAAGGCGACAGTACACGATCAGAGTTCAAAGACTGTACTCATTTAGTCATCATTCAAATATGGTTAGTTACAAGTCTGCCGCCCATTGTATGTTTTTTGTGTTTAATGTATTTTGTTCTGTGTTTGATTGGTGTACAATAAAGAATACATAAATCCATACTTATATTATAAATGCGAAAGTAACTCTGTCTGTCGGTCTGTCTGTCTGTCTGTCTTTCTGTCTGTTACGCTTTCCCGCTTAAACCTCTCAACCGATTTTCATGAAATTTGGCACAGACAATCTTTGGACCCTGAGAAAGAACATAGGCTACCTTTTATCCCGGAAAAATATGATGTTCCCGAGGGAAATCTAAAAAGCGCGATATAACCAAACACCACGCGGGCGAAGCCGCGGGTGGAAAACTAGTAAATAAAATAAAATTAGACATCGATAACTCTGACGACATCAATGGGCATCGATATCTAAAAATGATAAAATAAAATAACTAAAATATGTAATTTTTTGGCTCTGGTAGTGTTGTTACAAGAAGTTTCTTTTTGTTATAGCTATCACCCATCACGTTTGCGGAGCGGATCTATCTTTTTTTTTTATACATTATAAACTTGCGCTTGACCGCAATCCCGCCTAATGGTAAGCAGTAATGCGATCGTTGATGGTAAAGCGCGCTAGTAAATAAATAAAGCATCATCTTTGTCTATCCGTGGCTATCATTCAAGCTAAACCAAGGTGCGTGCGAGCCATTCAGCAGCGCATTCAGATTGGATGGAGTGAAAAGATTTTTTGTATATGTAAGAACCATCCGTTTTTTATGATTATTATGGTGATGTTGACTTTTTTTTGTATATATTACTAGCTTTCCGCCCGCGGCTTCGCCCGCCTGCAGTTCGGTTATATCGCGCTTTTTAGATTTCCCTCGGGAACATCAAATTTATCCGGGATAAAAGGTAGCCTATGTTCTTTGTCAGGGTGTAAAGATTGTCTGTGCCAAATTTCATCAAAATCGGTTGAGAGGTTTAAGCGGGAAAGCGTAACAGACAGACAGACAGACAGACAGACAGACAGACAGACAGCCAGACAGACAGACAGAGTTACTTTCGCATTTATAATATTAGTATGGATAAACTAGCGCTTGACCGCAATCCCGCCTGATGGTAAGCAGTGACGCAATCGATGATGGTAAAGCGCACTAGTTTATTAAGAGCCTATTCACTCTAGCCTTGAGGACACTCAAATTGTAGTCCGATGGAAACACCGCAGCTGCAAAATTGTTCGAGTCCCTCGTAAAAAAAATTGAGTGAATAGGAAGGATGACGGCAGTTGAGCGAGGTGATGCAGTGTCAACAATACGACCAACGATGCAGGGCCATAGGGAGATTGATCTGGATCCTACGGAAACGCCCGAACTCCCCAGGGATCGCCATCGGGTCCTCTCGTCCGGTCGCCAACCGGCACGATGAGGCCACCCTGAGATTTTTCGCGGTTGGCGGGGCAGCCTTTAGTGTGTGGCCGACTAAATTCCCGACACAACAACATTTGGTGCATCGTACCCGGCCCACATCGCAACATAACTGCTCAGACCCGTCAACATTCGTTTTATAAAGTGATTTTCGTCATAACATGGCGCGGTAAATAAATAATGTTTATTTATAATTTTTACCATAGAAATAAAACATAAATAGAATCTGACAGCACAATAATTTTATTAATTCAACACAATACTGTTTTATGCGAACAAATACATTAAGTAGGTATTACTTACAACGTCGTCATTAGATCAACGCACAAATACATTTTATTGCTTGAGATTAAAACTGCAGAGAGTCTGTAGTTTTTCCATAAGATGGCGCCACAGACGCGTATTTAATTTGAGATGCACAAAAAATAATAAATACCAGCATGTCTTAATGTGAAATTAATAAAAACAAATTTCGGAATTGACACATAAGTATAGTCGATATTTAAATATAAAAAAATGAACTATAAGCGACAATAAAATAACAAAAACACTCCAAAATCATTTTTATTACTTTAAGCGACAATGCAGAGTTTTAGAAAATTGTTTGACAAGGAAATAAAGAGTGAAAATAATTGAAGATTTTAACTAAACTCAATAGCAAACTGTTTATATACGAAAATACAGAGTAGACAATGATTTCACTACAAACACTGCGATAAAATCTAGAAACACCTGTGATAGAAAACATTAGGTAAACTATTTGTGAATTCATCAATAAAAAACCACACTAAGCTAGTTTTAAAGAGTTATCCATTGATAAAACATTAAACTAAGGTAGATATGTCATTAGCGCACTGAAAATGAAGCGTACAAAAGGAAGGAAAGTCCTTAGTCACTCTCGATACACTCGTAAAAAGAAACGACAAACACTAACAGCGCAAACGACAAACACTAGCCATCTTTTTCTTCTCTATGCTTTAGATTGTGCCCCATCTCACTCACACTGTACCAATGTATGCCGAATAAAAATATGCATGTGTGCTGCTGCTGTGTTCGGTACATTTTTTTTGGTCAGTTTGTTAGAATATATCGTATCTGTTTAATATTTTATCAATGGAGTTATCTTGCACATAACATACTATACAAGACGCTAACAAAGCTCTAGAAATAGAAAATTTTCACAATATATTGGTATCGATTCCCTGGTTCACAAATTAAACCAAAAATTAGTTCAGTGCATCTATTTCATCAAGATAAGAATAGAAGATAACTAATTTGATAGAATTAAACTAATATCTTATTTTCTATCCTTTTGTTAATCTGTAATAATATATAAAGCTGAAGAGTTTGTTTGAACGCGCTAATCTCAGGAACTACGGGTCCGATTTGAAAAATTCTTTTTGCGTTGGATAGTCCCTTAATCCAGGAAGATTTTAGGCTATACAACGTGTAACAAAAAGGGTATATACATACCAAGGGCATGGCATCTTTAGATGATATCAAACGATATCGGAAGGGTTTTAACTCAAAATAAAATACTCAAAAAATTGGTACCAAATTTTCGGTTTCGTGTGTTTCATAAAATCAAATTATAACAAACGTGGTAGCACACTACATACGTTAATAACTACTCGTTACCCGTCACGTTACTTGCCAAAATCCGATATATCTCTGTGCGACTAGTATGATAGTAGCCTATCACAGGCGGTGTTTTTCCTCATAACTTCCTAACATAAAGAGATAGGATTAAAAAACCCTTCCAATATCGTTTGATATCATGTAAAGATGCCATGCCTTTGTTATGTATATACCCTTTATGTTACACGTTGTATAACATCAAGCTGCGACCAATAGGAGCGGAGCATATCGAAACACACGGTTGAAACCGCTTGGCGCAGCTAATTACAGTATAAACTGGGACTTTTAGGTTCATTTGCGTCTATTTGCGCTACACACTACACTACAAATACCTAACGCAAATGTTAGTAAGACAAAATAGTCGGGATGATTCGACCCTCTTTGTTGGGATGGGAAATCATCAAATGACTTTTCCCGCTTGGCGACTTTTACTGACTAAAACCCACACGTGTTTCTTCACTTGCCTGTGTGACAGCCAGGGTCACGGTTTCTTATGATTCGACCCCTACGCCCATAAATAGATGCACACAAATTTAAATCACTTTAGTTTGTGAACAAGTGTAACGAGACCAATGACAGTAAGAAATTGTATAGGAACCATACTAAAAGGCTAGTAAGTTGTAGTATCATAAGTACGGTACACACTTAATCCAAAATATGATGTGGCTCGATAGAGTTAAGATAGTAAGTTTTATATTGAACACATTTATTTTAAATATCCATTGTAGATGACAATAATAGTTATATTTTAAAACGGATGACTGGGACAGACTAGTTATAGGAAGCGGAGGACAGTGTTGTGACGCAGCCTAAGCGATGTTCAGCAGTCAACTGTGATACGCTGAATTGATTAAGATAGACGCATATCAAAAGTGTTTCTTTTTATAATAGGTAATTCCAAACTAGTGCTTGACTGCAATCCCGCCTGATGGTAAGCAGTGATGCAATCGTTGATGGTAAAGCGCACTAGTTTATTAAGCCTATTCACTTAAAAAACTTAGGAATAGGAAGGATGACGGCAGTTGATCGAGGTGATGCAATGTTAAACCCAAGACCAACACGACCAAACGATGCTGCGCTAGAGGGAGATTGATCTGGAGACTCTCCGCGACCAAACTCCCGACACAACAACATTTGGCGCATCGTACCCGCCACACATCGCAACACAACTGCTCAGATCCGTCCTCCGTACGGCTTCACCAGACATCATGCCGGAACACGACGAATCGCTTGGTGGCAAGACTTTGTCTGGTGGGTGGTAACTTCTGCCGGCAGCCGATGTTATGGCCTACCACCGAGAGAGTGTATTTTCTGTTTCAAATTAAAAACCGCTTAGAGTGTCTCAACGACTTAACTACTGTAATATGATTTACGTGATATACAAAAGTGACTATCGAGCCAAATCCTTACAAAAGACAGTATGAAACTATACCTAATAAGGTATAGGTATAATATACTATACTAATACGTATATTACATGACATATACTTGACATTTAGTGAGTAGGTAATCATGAAATTATATTTAATAATGTTTGAGAGGACGCTTTGATGCACTTTGTTTAAGTGCAAGCTACATTAGTGTAGTCTCATTATTTTTTTTATAATCAAAAACTAGTGCTTCACCGCAATCCCGCCTGATAGTAAGCAGTGCTGAATCGTTGATAGTAAAGCACGTTAGTTTATTAAGAGCCTATTCACTCTAGCCTTGAAGACGCAAAAATTGTAGTCAGTCTAATTGCTTTAGTTCCTCGACGTACGCAGTATAAAAGACGAGGCGAAATGCTTTATCCGAATCGTAGTGATATCAACATCGCAAGGGTGGATACTAGCTGTACGACAGGTCGTCCGATGATGGAACGGAGATGGGAAATTAAGTCATGCACTTCTCGCGCACACTGTGCAAATTGTATCCTATAGAACACCGACAGCCTGGTTATTCTTCGCCTGTGCATCGGGTTTTGGATACAATTTTGAACCAAATCTGGGTGGCCAATTAGCCTCTTCACACGCCTCTCCACCGAATTAAAGTTGCCAGGTAACATTTTGCAGCACCAGCCTAAATGTGGCTGCAGTACTCCACACACCAATGGACCTAAGCTTTGTAGCTGTCTTGGTGTGAAATACCTCGGGACCTTTGCAATAACGCCAAGTTTACAGGCTGCCACCTTGAATTTGGACTCAATGAACCGTCCTCGTTTAGGTTCGAGGACATCTCGACTCCCAGAAGGTGAAGGCGGTCGGTGCACTCCATTCCGAAAAGTGAGAGCCAAAGTGAACGGGCTCCTTTTGGCAGTGAATAGACATGCTTGTAATCTCCAACTTACTACTAGTTCTCGACGAGTTTTAAATCATCATTGTTTAAGCGTCCCCCCATATCCTCGAATGATATACAAAACACACATGGTATCCAGAAATAGTTGATTATCTACAAAGTTTACATGTAAAAATACATTTCTTTACAATCTTTTGATTAGAACATTCACTCTGAAGTTATTTTTGACGAGATATCAACGGTAGTTATACCAAGGGTGATCAAAAGCCTAAAAACCTATTAATAGTAAATAACCACAGGTCAGTAAAATTGCTAGGGAGTCTGTTGTACGGGCGACAGCAGGTCAAGCTTGAACCTTAATGCTTTAGCGATAAAGAATAAAATTGAATAAAGAAATTGGAAAGATTGTAGTAGCTTGATATGCTGTCGTCTGTATCAATTCTTCTTCCTAGCGAAAGCACCAGGAAAGTGGTGCAAGGCTTGCGTTTTGGCGGCGATTTTATGTAATTATGAATTCCGAACAGTGCTGAATCTCAGCCTAATTTGGATAAATAGCTTGATCTTGACTTTGGCTACGAAATGCAACCCAGACTCAATATGAAAGGCTCCTGTTATGTTTCTACAACTGTCCTTTACATGAGTATAAAAATTTGGGTTACTTAAACGGTTAGGTTATATAATCTTTAATTCCATGATTTTCTTTTGATAGACTAAATTGACCGCTACGTTTGAGCGTTATTTGTCAACATGAAATTAAGGTACTATAGTATAATGTACTCTGTGTTAATGTATTGTAATAATCAGCTGTCATTACGGTCTAACAAACAAAAAAAAAATAGCATTAGACAGAAGTTAAAAAAGGTTTGTTTTTAGGGTAGGTAGACTTTGTAATAAAAGTACAATATGTAAAGAAAACTCCGTTCGACACATATAAAGGCGATAATAAAGGTAAGGTAAACAGTAAACACATGACCAAATAAAATATGAAATTTTACATAATTATCATAGTAACAATACTAATGAATTTTGGAATAATCTTTTTTTTCGCGAATTAATTGAAACTTCCCCAAAATTTGGTAAATTTTTAAAAAGTGACAACACTATTTTCGTGCCTTGTGCCCTGCCCTCGTCGCCCGCGGATGTATTGCCATGTAAGTTACCTCCTTTTGCGAAACAATATTTATTTTTTTAGGGGATTTTTTTTAAAGTTTAGCCCGGTTTAGTAGGCATTAGTAGAATTAATTATCTATGCCTAACAATACCTTCACGGGTCGGACCGGGTTGTCCTTACATATTGTATGTATACCATGCTTTGTTACGATCAAAGAACGAGCAGCTACAGCTGGCGGTTACTTTTTCACTATACTCATTCATAAGGACCCTTTGGCTGTTCACGTTCTGGGTATAAACTTTAGTAAAATGAGTAATCATTACCCACGTTCCGCAATAATCGGGCTTACTAAATATTCTTGAAAAATATATACAATGTTCTAAACACACATATTATAACTAGATACACAAATGCTCTATGAAAACCTAACCTGTAGACAAATGTTGTGAAATCCATTGCGTTAAAAAAAAAGTGTAGGTTTTTCCCGCCAGCAGGAATAAGTTTTGGACCTTATTATAATAGCGTTTACCCAGAGTATTAAAAAACTAGTCTAGAATCGTGATCTTACCTAATTTTCTCTCGAAGTACAGTCTACGAAGTGAGTTTTTTTATTAGAAAATGTGATAAAATAGATGATTGTATTTGTATAGGGGTACGAGGAACAGTGTGGTTAACATGAGTCTTCATTACTCGACGAATAAGTACGATAGAAGACTCGACTATCGATATCGAGCACGTTTGACTCATCGATTGGCCCGCTTCAAGGTTGTAAGAACTCTCAACCAATGAGGGCACCAACGGTCGATGCGTGTGATCGAGTCTCGTACTAAAAACTCATGGTAGCCACACAGCACTCATACTATATAGAAAAGGGAAGTGTCGTGGCTGGTGGGCAACTGCCCGACCGTTGATGATGGGACGATTTCCGTTGTTTAGGTACATGACACCGTCAGATCTACATAAAGGGCGTATCTGACATCGACGCACAAACAAGTACCATGGATCCAGTATATGATTTCGAACCCCCCATTGGTGGAACTTTTCGTCGGCTTTTTCGTGATAAAAAAAAATTTATGCTATTTATTTCCACTTTAGACCGTTCATAATTGATAACCCAATAAGATTTTAAAGTAAAAATTAATTAATTCCCTAAATTATACAAACAAGCGCAATGTGAACAAAACGCAAAAAAATATCCTATCAGCTGAACGTCATACCTATAAACACACGCGGTGGCACGCTTGCAACGTTCAACGGCGGAGCCGACACTTTTTCAAACAGTGTGATTTCTGTAACCGCTATTTAACGACATTAAAGACTATCATAATTTTATTAGTGGCATGCGGTCTAGCCTTTTCGCGAAGTTTGCGTTACGATGTCAGATACACCCTGTATATTTCACCGCTACACCATCTCGGGATTTCCTCTGCATATCTAAGTGAGACACAGCTTCGTCATTAATCAATGAATATAAATATTAAGGGTGACAAAACTTCCTAAACGGTTACCTTAAAAAGAGCACTAATTACTACTTACTATACTAGAACACAGTACTTATTTATAAGTATACACTCTTCGATCAACAGTATCACTAGTTCTAGGCGTAGGAACGAAAAGACATCGCTCTAGTGGCCGGGACTACATACATATACCTAACTTGATAATAAACCTTAACATTCAAACATAAAGGTCATTATCGTTTGCATTATTTTTACTACTTTAATTGATAAGCGTTTTTTTTAAAGAACTCAAGTATGGATTGAGAAGTATAGATATAATTTGTAAAGGAATAACATTGAAAAAAACCTATGGAGGAGCGCTACATTAATAATTGTAGTCTTAGGTGCGTATTCCAGAATGCTTAAGCATTACTAAAAACTAGTTTCAACCAATGAAATGGCTTGAAACGAGACTTAAGTAGGGCTTGAGTTTTGAGTGACGTTCTGTAATACGGACCTTATTTTTTCTTAGATCTGTTCATCAGATATCTAGAACTATTGTTGATCCAAGTATCCACTTGGGTAGACGCCAGAATAAAAGGTCATTTACTCACGTTTTAGTCGAAAATGGCCCATATTTCTTGCATGATTCACAAAACCAGTCACAATTACGTCAACATCCATTGCAAAGTAGCCATGAATTAATGGTTTTCCATTTAAATATGCATTAACCTTGATTCTTTGTTTACAAACTAAATTAAATTAAAGTTCAATGCATCTCTGTCTTTCAATTTTACTAAGAAAAGGACAGGAAATAATTATTAGTCCTGTCTAATTAGTCCGCGCCTGAAGTAAATTGAAGTATTTTTAGAGTGCGTTTCATCTAATAGTTCCTTTGCCGTCATGTTGCCATTAATTGTCGTCCACCGTGGCGCAGCGGTCAACACACCTGCCTGCGCGGTGGGTCTTTTCCTGATGGGCTTGGATCTTGGATATTCATCTATATATGTATCTATTATAAAATATAGTATCGTTGAGTTAGTATCCCATAACACAAGTCTCGAACTTACTTTGGGGCTAGCTCAATCTGTGTGATTTGTCCGTAAATAAAAAAAAAAAAATGTCACTATCGTAAATAAGGTAGACGCACTCTGCGTCTCTCTCTCTCACACACTAAGTTGCAGTAGTGCCAACATGTCGGCAAAGGAACTGTTAGATGAAACGCACAATAATAGTAGCCATGTTTTTAGTCACGTCTAAACTGTCTGTGGAGTATTTCAATTTGACAGGACTCAGGACACAGAGCGGTCTGGAGCTGAGAACTGCTTCAATTTTAGAAGTTGGCAACCAATAACGCAATATAGACGATTTGATAGAATTAATATTTGATTCCCACAACCCTCCAAAGTGTTCATCGAATCATTTTCTACTCAATGCGGTAGCGGTTAAATCAGCCACTTTTGGACTGAGGTAAGAGGGAGAAGATTTAACGCAAAAATGACAGCAATGTATCTGCTTTCTGATTTTCTCTAGAAGAGTGGATCCAATATTTTTGGCGTAACAAGAACTCCAAAGGTTTTCTCTGGTATGACAATAAATGCGGGAATAATAATCTATCAAAACGTGAATAAACTTGTCAAAACTAATATGTTATCTTCTGTCCTTTTCTTTTTAATGAAGTGGAAAGAAATAGATGGACAGAATTTAAATTTAGTTTAGTTTTTAAACAAGGGAGTCAGTGCCATGTCTCACTCTCATACTTCCCATATTCCTATATAAATACACTATAAGTGTGTATATTTCAGTCTTACACGGAATTACACAGAGGCCATTTTGTTAAATCGCTTGAAGATTGAGAATAATTCACGTGGTTCTAATAATATCAATAATTTAATATCATATTTGGGAAATTCATGAATTAGTTATGATTCCGCAGGCTAAACGCGTAACACACCATCAGTAGCAATGAGTTTAATTTTGACAGTTCGACAACACACATTGCGTTATTTACGTTGTTGAGCAGACATATTCCTTTAACATATAGGTCCGAATTCCAGAAGGAAACTCAAGCATTGATCTCTGCTTAAGCATTACCTAAAACTAGTTTCAACCAATCAAATGGCTTGAAACGAGACTTAAGTAGAGCTTGAGTTTTGAGTGACGTTCTGTAATACGCACCATAGAGCAACGGATTAGCAAATGTCCTTCAAAATGAAATTTAATGCTACTGATAGGGAGCTAGAATCTGCAGCCGCCATTGGAATCAATCAATACAATTAGCAACAAAAGCACTTTATTGCAAATAGAAACTTCATTTTGATAATCAACAACAATAAAACCGTCAAGACAAGAAACTTGTTATAAATTAAAATTAAATTAGTTTTAGTACTAAAGTAGTAAAATTAAAATAAGTGATTATTTTACAATTGTACTAGTCATAATAGAGAAAAATTACCGATATTAGCTACCTGTCTTAGGAGTAAACGCAAAACATCAGAATCTACTAAAGAATTAAGAGGGGTCTCTAGTGACGCTTTCTCTATACAAATATATTCCGCTGTTTTGTTCGTGGATAACGCTTTTAGAGCAATTGTTTTTTTCTACAATTGTAACACCTTGATTATATGTACCCCTATCATTTGATATTTTCCAAAACTTAATTATTAAAAAAATATAACATGTCAAAATCCCGAGTAATAACCCATTTTAGCGCCATGTTCAGAGGACTCTTAGATAAATGTAATAAGTTTTTGACAAAAAAGAAAATAATACAAGCATAGGTCTACTTTTCCTCTAAATGTTGGTAATAATAATAATTGAGATCTGTCACGTATTGAAAAAGAAAACAGCGGAATACGAAACGTCTTTTGGTCAACATTTTTTGTAGGTAAACTCAGCCTGAGTTGCAACTGTCCCTTTCGCCCTTTACGGAAAAAGGTTGGAAGCAGCGCGACGGCAACAGTTTCTTCAAATACCTATTTTTGAAATTCCTCTGCACTAGAGTCCCTTCTTAAATTTTCACAATGGGTGATGCACATTAGAGAGTTAACTTGAGACCCCGAGTGCTTTACTTCTCTCACATCTACCCCTCGTGGGTGGGAAATCATCAATTGACTTTCCCCCCTCTTCATATCAGACTTTTACACCTGTATTCCTCCATTCGCCTATTCCAGGGACCATAGTATCCCACACTATAACCCGCGGCCTTGGCAGACGTCTCCACGCCTCAGTTCTACTTGCATACGTCAGTCGAGTGAGGTCTCAACTTAACTCTAGCTGTACAGACGCCAGATCATCAAGTTACTACGATCTGATAAATTTATTTAATAGATTTCCAAGCATATCGCTAAATCAATAAGGTTCATAGTTGATTGGGAAAATTTGACATTTCTGGGTACCTAGCTAGATCTGGTGGGGTCTGCAAAGGAAGATAGTTGACTCGAGTACAGTTGCATTCATTAATGATATAGTCCAATTAATGCAAATATCCATATGTATTAGTCAAAATAATAATCAACTTCAGAACATCCTATAAAAAATTTTCAAACAAACTGAATAGCTATAAAATTGAATTTTTCCGCACATGATACTGTAACTAATTAGGTATTACAAAGTAGATATATTTTATATTAAATTACACATAAATAATTTGACTAAACATTGATTTATCACAAGCTACAATAGAAGGCAAACCTCCTGTAAATATCAGACTAATAAAATGTCAATATTTAATACATATATTCAGGTATATTTTATGGTACAGACTGGTTTGCAGTGGGAATAAAAGATATCTCACACAAAAGCAATACAAATGTTGTTCATGCACATCATAAGAAATTAAGTCCTTTTATACGAAATGACCAGTTTTAGCTGACCTCCCATTGTATGGCTTTTTGTACAATGAGAGGTCCTCTTATCTTGTGTGTGTGTGTTGTCTTGTCTTGAGAGGTGTCTTGTGTTGTGTTGTGTTGTGTACATTTATAGGTTATACGTTTTCGTGCATAGTTGTGTATTATTTCTGATGTTTAGTTTATTAACATGTGCAAGAACGCCATTCAAAATTGCTTATTTAAAAACAGTAGGTACTTTGTATAGATAATATGCAGAGATTAAAATAAGGCTAATTATACGTAGTAAATACATGAATAGTTATATTATAATAATCTCACATTGCATTCAGCCTAGCCTTTCTTTTATGCATAGTATACACATATGTAAAACTCTGCAGAAATCCACTTGACATATTTCGCTGTTGGTAGTACTGCAGAGAAACTGCACAACTAGTAACTTTTAAAATGAATATAAAAAAATGATTTTGTTATTATGTGAAAAAAAAATATCAATCAGAAAAGTGATGTAAAAGAAATTAAACAAATTAAGCGGAACTGCAGAGTTTTAAAAAACGAACAACTTGCTAGCACAAAAAAATATAAAACCACACATCTTTACCAATGCTACCAACCTTATTAAAAACAGAAATTGTCCTTGCAAATACTGGCTTCAAAACATCCAATTCTTTTTTTAAATCCGCCCTTATTTATATACCTATAGTAGTACAAGGATCTTTTGGCACGTGGTCAAAATTGGAACTAACAATGCACCTATACCGGCCCTCCAGTTAATGTTATTCAAGGACCAAAAGATCGTTGTCGCACTATAATACTTTTTATTGAACAATGCAGCCCACACTAATGGCGTTGAAGAGGGGCGCAGCGCCCAGGCCTCCGTCGCCGTCCGTGACGCCTGCGAGATACTTCGCCCTCACACAGTCGTCGCAGGTGCAACTGTCCTTGAGGGTGCAAAGACCTCGCGCCGTGGCAATCGCCTCCCATTTGATTTGGTCATCTAAAGTGCCGCTTCTGCTTAGGAGATTCTGTAGAAACACGTGAATATTTTCGTAAGTGTAATATGGACGTGATATTATATTAATTTAAATAATAAAGCTTCAATTATTAAGAAAGGCGCCATGCCTTTTATTAAAAAAACTTTTTTCAATAAACACTATGACAATTTACAATCTCTGGAAAAGGGTTGCCCCATGGCTATTATAATGTTGCCAACACTTAATATTCTACAGGAAGATAGTTTCTTTTTTTGTAATATCATTTTTCGCAGTTCATTTTAGTCTTTTATGACATTTAAAAACTTTGCATGCTAAGGGAACTTTGCATTGTCAAGTTAATATATGCGCTTAAACACGATAATCAACGCTTTCTATGTCAATCAGGCTAATTAACAATATATATAAGCAATTCGATTTCCCGCTCTCGAATCGGGAATATTACCTGTGCCAAATTAAAAATAGTGATGTCAAAATCCTTCTTTTTCTGTATTACCAGTATTACAGAAAAAGAAGGATTTTGACATATCTATTTTTTCATTCACCACAAAAAAAGTGTTTAAATTTGGAATTTATTTAAATACCGACAGTAAAATAAAAAAGTGTGTGTTTTGGGCCTTTCTGAATATTTTGTACCTAATGGATAGGGAATCGCTTTATTTATCTATATAAAAGTACCATCCTTTATGTTGAAAAATACCAATATACATGGAGCAGGCACATATTTTCGGCACGCGATAAAAAGATAGGGAATATTACTTCTTTTCAACGTAGCGTCGGCGGTTTAATCCCCCGTCTTACGAATTTTCGATCATGTCACGTGTCTTGACGCGAGCTTATATTTCCTTTACCTATCCCAAAAAAGTGCACAACGTCTATGTTCTATGTTACTGGTTTGGTTTCCGCACTCAGTCCAGTGGACCATTTTGCGTGGGCCATGGCGGCCTTTGGCGGTTATTCCAGCCAGCCCACCTCCCTCCAGAAGCCCATCAGGTCTCCTAGCCAGTAGTGCACATCGTCACTAATGGAGCTTTCACTTCGATACGATTAAACCATATTTAAAATGACAGGCAGACGCCATTTTGTGCTAACTCAGACAATCAGCTCTAGGCTAGTAACTAGAACTACAAGAGTAAAAATTACCAACCTGCATAACCTCAACATTGCTAGCTTGCCACATATCCAGATCCCTCAACTGCTTCTCCTCCTTACTCCTAATCTTCTTCGTCTTCTTCAACGTCCCGCAGTAGACTGACAGGTCTTCGCTTGCGGCTATAGACGTCTCATCAAACTGTAGAGAGAGAACGTCACACGACGTCGAGGCTCCGTCTCCATCGTCTATCAATGTGTTATCATGGTCCTCGGGGTCTGAGTTAAGGGTTGACATTGATGTGGCGTCCGCGGAGGCTTGGTTCTTTAGGGGTTGGTAGTTTATCTGGAACATTTACGGATTTAGTTTAATGTCTTAGCTTTTAATTTATTTACTTTCTGGTCATTTGTGCTAGTTTCCTTTTTTTTTGGATGGGAAGTTATCAAATGACCTCTCCCGCCCTCGGCGGAGCGAAAGGTGTGTCAGACTTTTACTGGCTAAAATCCACCAGTGTGCTTTCATTTGCCTGTGTACCATGAGCCTATGGTCGCACCGCATCTCTTTTGAATATCCTGCTGCCCTGGAAGATGATGATTTTCTCACCATATTTTCCTTCACCGTTCTAAGTGCATTGGTGATGAAATTATTCAAAGAGGTGATGACAATACGACAATAAATTAAACATCGTGTACCTCAACACATTCTCAGTCTACCCATAAAAAATCAAATAAATATGTCCATTAGTTTAGTCACAGGTAATTATTTTTCATTTTTCACATTTTCTACATGATGTACATCTTCACAAGGAAGCGCTTAGAATTTAATGACCTACGCATCCTGCGGTACCAAACTTTAATAATAATGGCGCAAAAAAAGCAAGTCGATACAGGATCGCACTGTCGCCGATCGGAGGTCAGTGAACCAATATTTTTAAAGGATGTTCTATTCCGTTTGCAATTTTATGCCATTAAGTTTGTTTGAAATTTGCTTTTTTATTTTTGATGCTAGGTTTTTTTCTATGGTTTGGATTATTCCTATGCACCAACCACCAACCACGAACCAGCATTGTTCGTGTTTTCATTTATTGTCGTATTGTCAGCACAACTCTGTATATACAAAGTAAATGGTATATCGGGGTGTTCTCCTTTGACCTACAACGCTTTCTAAGTCGGGGCCTTAACTCTGGGCAAACGCTGCTCAAGAGAACATTAAAATAGAAGTAATACCTGTGACTCTTCTAGTCTGCTAGTTTCGCTGACGCGTCTGGTAACTACATTCTGCTGCGATAATGTATCCTGAAATGAGAAATGCTGGTTCTTTCAACTGAAAAAGTTTTACATATTTATGGATCTTTATTGCCAAAAGTAAGACAAAATGAAATCTAAGTTTAGTTCCAGACATAACTTTTGAGTCGGAGGCGCGGTTTTTTTTGTAGTTTGGCACTAGTTATGACTTTGTGCCAATTTCAAGTAAAATAAAAATTAGTGTTCTTCTTTATTTTTTGCCTCCGCACGGTTTGTGCATTTAGCCAATGTCACGTAATGAATTATTCATTTTGAAAAAGACGGCCGCGTGCACCGTCTTACGAGGGAGATTTGAGACAAAGCCATGATGTGGCCATGTGCTATGCAGCGATATTTCAGTGTTCTTAATAAATTATTTACGAATGCACTTTTTACTACATAAATCACGCACTTTTATTTAGTAAACAACACTATAAATAATTTTAAAAGTCCAATGAAAAATGAACGTGACGCTCAGCTGGACTTTCCCGCCAAAACTCCGCCGATTCTTTTGTTCATAAACTAAATTAAACTTAAGTTCAATGGATCTTTTTTTCTATTTTATTAAAAAAAGGACAGAAGATAAAATGTCAGTTTAGACCTGTCAAATTAGTCCTGGCGTAAATTGATGTATTTTTGGTCGGCATGTTTATAATTGCGTCTAAACTGTCTATGGAATATCTTAATTTGACAGGATTAAGAGGGAACTCTAGTGGTGCTTTCACTATACAAACGTATTCCGCTGGTTTCTTTGTGGATAATGCTTTTAGAGCAATATTTTTTTTTCTACAATTTTACACCGTGATTATACGTGCCCCTATCATTTCATTTTTCCCGAAACTTAATTAATAAAAGAAATACGATAATTCAAACTCGCGAAAAATAACCCATTTTTACCGTGATGTTCAGATGACTATTAGACAAACGTGATAAGTTTTTGACAAAAAAGAAAATTGTAGAAGCATTGGTGTACTTTTCCTCTAAATTTTGATATAAAAATAATTGAGATCTGTCGTGTTTTGAAAAAGAAAAAAGCGGAATAGGAAATGTCTTTTGGTCAACGTTTTTGTAGGTAAAATCATCCTGAGCTGCAGCTGACCTTTTCAAAATAACGCTTTTTAGAGCCTACTGCACTACACTATACACGTGCAGCTTGTGGACTGACTATACGCAACGGTCTTACAGCGCCCTTCGTGTTCAGTTCAACAACGCGTTCAGGATGTTGGTGGCGCTCCCCCGCTATTGCAGTGCGTCGGCTATGTTTGCGGAAGCGCTCGTGGATTGCTTCCACGCCACTATGCGCAAGAGGAGTGCCTCGCTGGTGCGGCGAGTGCGGGGGAGCGCAAACAGCTTGTTGGCCGCGCTTGCGGTAAGGTTTGATTGTTCCATCATCTCCCACTGTTGTAAGCGGCATGTGGTTGGCTGATGTGACTCAATTGTTACTGTAATTATGTCTTTTTTTATATTTTTTGATTTTATATTGTAATATTTTTTTAATGTATTGATTTTTGATTTAAGTGTTGTATGTGTAATGTGACTATGTGTGTATTGTATATGAGTCAGCGTTACTTGAATTAAATGATTATTATTATTATATTTTCCCACTTTACCGGGAGAGGTTGGAAGCAGCGCGACGGCAATAGTTTTTTCAAATACCGATTTTCCAAATTCCTAGCACTAGAGCTTCCTCTTAAACTAAAATATTATCTTCTATCCTTTTCCTATCTTTATATATATAATTCTGCTGTACGTGTGTATGTCATTGAACTCCTCCTAAACGGCTTAACCGATTTTAATGATTTTTTCTGTATGCGTTTGAGTGGCGACCTGGATTGTTTAGATTCACAAATCAGCCCGGCAGATGGCGCTGATCGCTTGAACAAGCATGTGATCTCGGAAACGGCACTAACGATTTAGCTGAAATTTAATATGTGGGGCTTTTCGGGGACGAGAAATCGATCTAGCTCAGTCTTATGTCTGGGGAAGCGCATGTTTTCGAGTTTTCTCTTTCGCAATATTTCACGCATAATATGGGCGCTAATTTCGCGCGGCTTGACATAGCGGCTGTGGCGTAGTCGAAAGTGGTATGGTCTACTCGCCATGGTTGGTGTTCCTCGGTTCAAACCCGGCCAATCACAAGTTTTTTTTTTTTTGTTTTTAGACAAGTTTATAGTTTTTTTTTTAATTTTTGTAGTTACTTAAAAAGAAAATTGTACATAAGAATTAAAAGGGGAAAAAATAAAAAAAAATATTATTTAACTAAAATTGTACTCATGAACTAAAAGAAAAAAAAATAGAAATAAATAAATATTTAAGATTTTTTATTTAACTTAAAGAGACTGAAACAAGAGCTCTACGGGTAGAGAGAGAGATGATATCTTTGTTACAAATGTAGATGACAATGCTTTCCATGGGTATATTCCTAAATCTGCTGTACGTGTGTACCTACGTCACTGAATTCCTCCTAAAGGGCTGCTCCGATTTGAATGAAGTCTATGTACATAAATGAATATCGTGTTAGTTACTCTATTCATAACTCAAGAACCGCTTAACCAGTATGGCTCAAAATTGGTAGGGAGGTAGATAAGAACTGGAAGAAGGACATATCACATAGGATACTTTTTATCCCGTTCCCGTTGTTCCCGTCGTTCCCGTGTGACGTGACATAAGACATGGTATAACAAAATGCAACTGACATGGAATAACAAAACAACTCAGTCAAAATATAAGTTAGCGGTTCATTTGTTAAAAATGGTACAAACACACTGCTGCACTACTCATCTTATTAATAAAAAGTCTTACCGGTTTAATGTTGATGCATTCATTTAAAGCAAGGAATATAAATACTCTCTGCCGGTTTTATTTTTTTAATAAAAGCCCCAAAGCAAACTTCAACTTCAAAATTTCTAATAGTGTATTGTTGTAAGGCGTTTATTTATTAGGTTAGTCTTTTTTATTGACTTGAATGTGCTCTGGCTGTTGAGAGTATGTCATGCTCACTCAAATGTCTCGCTGATGGTGGCGTGTGTGTTGGGTCATTAGGTTCCCTTCAATATGGTTGAGCTGTATGATGCTGATCCATACGTCATGTTCGTGAACGGACGCCGTCGGAGGGGATTGGTCATCTCTTAGCTGCCACGGCAGATTTTAATTTCTGAATTGATTTTTGTGTGTTTTCCATAATGGACGCTCTCAGCATATAATATATTTCTGCATCGTTCTCACACGGTTGATTTCAACATGAATGATGTAATCAAATATTTGTAACAATAGCCTGAAAATTTAAAAGAGTGTCCATGGACTTTCTTGCCCGTTCTTTTCCATAGGTACCTACTCTTTGGAATGGGCGACTAGCTTCATCTTATTGACTGACCGACCTTCTGACAATTCAAAAGTGCCTGTAACTGGTTTATTTGAAATAAATGCTTTGATTTGATTTGTGCCATTTACCATTTCACTACATACTATAAAACAAAGTTACTTTCTCTTTCCCTATGTCCCTTTGTATGATTAAATCTTTAAAACTGCGAAACAGATTTTGATGAGGTTTCTTTTAATAAATAGAGTAATTAAAAAGTAACGTTTATATGTATAATAACATCCATTAAATTGTGGAGAAACACTATCCCTTGCCCACATTTGGGAGTGACGAGAGGAGGCATAGCTCCGTTGCCGCGAAAAATCGCAATATAGCGGACAGAGCTCCGGCGGGATCTCATGGCGACATGGAAAGTGTGATTGTTGCAATCCAGCACTGAGCACGCCACAATAGCGGTGGTAAGTCCTCTCTTTGAGGAGTAGCTAGAGAGGCGCAACGGCGTCCTCACCTTGCGACTGACGTTGGTCCTCACCGGACACGGCTGTTTCGGGAGGTTCCTGTTCCGTATAAGGCGGGAGGAAACGCCAGGCTGACCACTGTGTGCATCGCCCTGAGGACACGATGGAGCATACGGTAGAGGTCTGCCCGGCTTGGGTAGAGCACAGCCGTGTCCTCGAGGCGGCGATCGGCTGCGATCTCTCGCGTCCGACCCTGGTCCGGGCCATAGTCCGGAGCAAGAGTGCATGGCAAGCTTTCACCTCCTTCTGTGCAGCAGAGATGCTGGCAAAGGTGGAGGCGGAGCGCGTGAGGGAGCGGAAATCCCACTACCTTCACGCCTCAAACCGCTGCAGGAAGCGCCCTGGTCGGGAGACAACATCGGACTCCCGGCGCGGGCTTGCGGGCGGCGAGCGATAGGCAACTAGCCTCCTGGTAAGAACCAGGCCCGGGTTGACGGCGCGTTGTGTTTCACACGCGCCTCAAAGAGATGTCAGCACACCTTGACGGGGTCCACGAGGACTGGGCCACAGGGTTGCGGGTTGGTTAAAAATGAAACCATGGCACTGGCCGTTGCACAGGCAAGTGAAGGAACACGGATGGGTTTTAGTCAATAAAAGTCTGACACGCCTTTCCGCTCCGCCTAGAGTGGAAGAGGTCATTTGATAATTTCCCATCCAAAACAAAAAAAAAGAATTGAAGAAGAGCAAGAAATTGCGCTTGAAGAGCGCAGCCTTAGTATGGCTCGACTTCGTGCTTCTCAGTCACCAGAGCAAAGGGAGGCAGCCCGTGAAACGGCGCAGTTGGCAATGCGAAATCGTCGAGTAAACTTCAGAGATCAAGCGCTAGATAATTTACGAAGCACAATAAGAAATTCATCAAATATTGATTTGAATCGGGCAGCGTTTCAATACGCATATAATATAGCGCAATGGCGTTCGCATTGGGCCAATGGATGTTGTTTGCGAGTATTTTAGCACATTAAAGATTTCCGGAGAACCGCCAGGATTGTGCTCCCAAATAAAGAATCATTGAATAATAATATTTATTTATTTAAAATTATCCTAATTTAAAAAGTAGTCATGTCGCCTTAAAGGCAATATCCTTTAAGGCGGAACGAAGTTCGCCGGGTCAGCTAGTTGTATTATAAAGAAAAAGATACACTGCACTTAATATTAAGTTTGTGAACAAAAGCATCGGCACCAGTATTTGTATTTCGAACTTTATTGAGATTAAGTCAAAGTTCTTAATACAAAAGTGACAAGAGAGAGCTTAGTACCGAACAAAGCCTTTTTTTATTTTATAATTATAAACTAGTCAAGGTAAGCATGCAATCGTTGATGATAAAGCTCGCTAGTTTATCAAGAGGTTATTCACTCAAAAAAACTGAGTGAATAGGCAAGAAGACGGCAGATGAGCGAGTGATGCAATGTTAAACCCAACAACACGACAACGTGTAGGCCGATATTTAAAAAACTTGGTTTATTACCTTTACCGTCTCTTTACATACTAGAAATTTGTATGTTTGTGTGGAGGCATAAGGAGTTATTCACTAAAGCAAGCGATGTAAATTCTCGTAGCCGTCGTGATCCACACAGTCTCGCGTTAGATGTACTGCCTAGACTTGCAAAGCACAACAAAAGCTGCCTGTTTATGTGTGTACGGGTATACAATAAAATACCAGAAAAATTTAAAATATTAAATAAAAGATTGTTTAAAACTAAATTATATGAATGGTTATTTGAGAAAAGTTTTTACAGTGTCAGGGAGTTCATAGAGAATGAAATTGTAGTATGATTAAATGTATTTGTACTCAGCTATTGGTTGCATGAAAAGTTTGCACGCTTCTATGAAGCAAAATATGCATGTACGTTCCACCTTTTTATACCATGTTTTATGCAAATAAACATTATTATTATTATCCGTGTCTAACGATGCTGCGCCAGAGGAAGATTGATCTGGAGACCTTCCACGACCAAATTCCATGCATAACAACATATTATGGCGCATCGTACACAGCACACATTGCAACACAACTGTTCAGACCCGTCCTCCGTACGGCTTCACCAGACATCATGGCGAAATACGAAAAATCGCTTGGCGGCAAGACTTTGTCTGGTGGGTGGTAACTTCTGCCGGCAGCCGATGTTATGGCCTACCACCGAGAAAGACTATCATTTTTATATAAAGAACTGCATTTCTATATTGGTTAGGTGCATAATTTAATAACCGTTTAGGTGGTTTAAACCTGATCTAAATAACATCCATGTTTTTAATCAGGATGTGTGTTAACCAATAATGAATCAAGGAAACATGTGTAGCTTTTCATCTTACTATATTAAATAAATAAATATATACGGACAAATCACACAGATTGAGGTAGCCCCAAAGTAAGTTCGAGGCTTGTGTTATGGGATACTAACTCAACGATACTATATATTTTAGAATAGATACATATATAGATAAACATCCAAGACCAAGACCCAGGCCAATCAGGAAAAGATCGTTTCCCATCATGACCTGGCCGGGGATCGAACCCGGGGCCACCACATAATAAGCTAGTGCGCTTTACCATCAACGATTGCATCACTGTTTACCATCAGGCGGGATTGCAGTCAAGCACTAGTTTATAACTAATAAAAAAAAAAAAAGGCAGGTGTGTTGACCGCTGCGCCACGGAGGACGTCTATAATATTAATTTACGAATCTATAAACAATATGTAAAGAAAAGCCCGTCCGACCCAATAATAGAGGTTAGCCGTTAGGTACATATACACCTGGCATCGATACCTAACAATACCTTCACGGATCGGACAGGGTGCTTTACATATCTATTGTATGCATGAGTTCATATAATTGTAATTTTTACAATGCATTAATATTTGAACAGTCACGCGTTTTATGCCTTATTGTGACTTTTATTTATGTAATAAGTTTTTACTTTACATTTTAATTTTTTTGCTGATATAATGGAGTGGTGCGATTTCGGCGGTCTCTCCACTTCTGGAGCCATAGCGCTTGATGGCGCACTTCTCCCAATCTGCTCCGTCTTTCGGTATCTCGGTTCACTCGTGCAAAGCGATAGCGAAATATATCGGACGGTTAAGCACAGAATTAACACTGGGTGGATGAAATGGCGGCAGGTCACGGGAACAGTCTGCGACTCCCGCATTCCCCTTAAACTTAAGGGGAAAATATATAAAACCATGATCCTACCTGCTGTCTTGTATGGATCAGAATGTTGGGCTACGAAAGGGATGAATGAAAGGCAATTGCATGCAGCCGAGATGAGAATGCTAAGAGGGATGTGTGGTGTTACACGAATGGATAGAATAAGAAATGAGTATATAAGAGGAAGTCTGAAAGTGGCGCCGGTAGCTAAAAAGTTGTGTGGAAATCGGTTGTCATGGTACGGGTATGTGTTGCGGAGAAGTGAGGAGAATGTCGTGAGGAGAGTTTTAATTATGAATGTTGATGGCTATAAGAGTAGGGGAAGACCAAAGAAACGATGGATGGAATGTGTGAAGGATGATATGGCTAAGAAGGGGTGACTGCCGAGATGGCTTCTGATAGGGATGTATGGAAGAAAAAGACATGTTGCGCCGACCCCAAATAAATTGGGATAAGGGCAGGAGAATGATGATGATAATGGAGTGGCCAGTTTCTTTTTTTTACCATATGGCAGCATGGTAAAAAAAAGAAAAAGAAAGAAAGAAAGAAAAATTGTTTATTCCGCACAAACAGAACGTACATTAAAAAAAAGAACTAAGAAATATAACTTAATATAAAGAAGCCGCTTACTCAGAAAAAAAAAATGATTTATTTTGTTACTTTAAATGCAATGTATAGTCATGTGTTTTTCAACTGAACAGAAAGCTCCGTAAAAGGTGGAGAAAAAACCAGGAGGGCAAGGGCGGGCGTTTAGGGGGACTTTATTATGTAATACTGACATTCGAAAAGTGCTGATTCTCAGCCTAATTTGAATGAAAGACTTTTGACTTTACTTCATTGATACCCAAACAAAGTTTCATCTCGATACGACAGTTAGAAATAGATGAAAATTGACTTCTAGTTTTTATAATGATGATAAATGGTAAGCAAAACTCTCCCCAGCTGAAGCAAGATGTCTGGTGAAGCCGTACGGAGGACGGGTCTGAGCAGTTGTGTTGCGATGTGTGCCGGGTACGATGCGCCAAATGTTGTTGTGTCGGGAGTTTGGTCGTGGAGAGTCTCCAGATCAATCTCCCTCTAGCGCAGCTTCGTTTGGTCGTGTTGGTCTTGGGTTTAACATTGCATCACCTCGCTCAACTGCCGTCATCCTTCCTTTTCCTATTTTTTTTAAGTGATTAGGTTTAATAAATTAGTGCGCTTTACCATCAACGATTGCATCATTGCTTACCATCAGGCGGGATTGCAGTTAAGCACTGTTTATAATTATAAAAAAAAAATTCTGCAAGTGGTAAAAGGAGAGCGTTTTGGGGGATTGTCTTATGTAATTTTGACCTTCAAAAAGTGCTAACTGTCAGTTTAATTTGAATAAATGACTTTTGATTTTGATTCGTTTTTGTTGATACGAACCGAGCATTCTCTCTCTTCGTCCACTTCATTACTGGAGGCCGTGTCCTTGAAAGTTGTCCGTTGGCTCTCTTGTGGTATTTCTCTATTTCGCACGGTCTTCAACTTCTCACAGGGCAGCTGCATTGTCAGTTGTGTAACGGCGGTCACTTGGTCCGACCAGCGACTAGGCGAACGTCGGCGTGGTCTTTTCCCCTCTATTTTTCCTACAACCATTAGCTTGAACCGAGCATTAGACAGGTCTTTTGTGATACTCACATCGTCTTCGCTATCAATGTTCAGTACTGACAGATTGGCTGATGTGGCGTCCTCCAACACACCCTTACTGGTTGAGGGGATAGGGGATGACGGCGTGCCCAGTGTTCCCACTGAAAATAAACATTAATCATCAGTTACCTTCACGATAATCATTTTCCTGCCTATTTTGTGTGGATGGGAAATTATCAAATGACCTCTCCCGCTTTGGGCGGAGCAGAAGAACTTGTCAAACTTTCACTGACTAAAACCCACCCGTGTTACAACACTTGCCTGTGCGTCAGCGCCACGGATTCTTTTTTGACCATCGACCAATCCGCAACCCTGACCCAGGCATCGGTATTCGTAGACCCTGTCACGATATGCTAACATCTCTTTGAGGTGCGTGAGAAACACAAATCAAGGTCGACGCGGGCCTGGACCTAACCGGGCGCCGAGCTGAAGGGTCAGCTGCGCCGCCCGCAAGCCCGTGCCTACGGTGGCCGGGAGCTCGAAGTTGCCTTCCGACCAGGGCGTCTCCTGCGGCGGCTAGAGGCGTGAGGCCGCTGAGATTCCCGCTCCCTCAACCGCTCCGCCTCCTCCTTTGCCAGCAGCACTGCTTCGCAGAAGGAGGTGACGGCCTTTCATGCACTCTCGCTCCGAACCATGCCTGGACTAAGGTTGTAACGGAGGCCTTGTTTGTGGAGTTTCATCTCCGCGGACGCGGAAGTTAACGGATGCGGAGGTGAACGTGGATATAGAAAAAAATTAAATTGATGGTTCACTAAAACAAAATCTTCATTTTAAATACGTACCTTCTAGTAATGAAAATTAAGGAGAAACAAATGTATTTGCCGCATTCCCTCCTCGCACTAGTTGATTCCTGACCATTTCGCGCTCAAACGCGGCCGGACAGTTGTCGAGTGTTATTTTATAAATTTACGTAAATAAACCTCCGTTAAAACTCCGCAGAAATTGTGCGGAGGCGGAGGCGGAAGTGAAGATACGATTTCTTGCGGAACTTCCGCAGTAACGGAAGCGGAGGCGAAGCTCCGTTACGACCCTATACTAAACTAATATTTACCTTATGACCTTTTTTACTGAAGTAGAAAAGATGCATTGAACTAAAACTTTAGTTTAGTATGTTCTTTCTTTCTTTTCTTTAGAGTGAATACTACTTCAACTCTTCAATGGCCTCTGTGGTTAGATACCACAATTTTGCCAATAACACGTGTAACAAATTATAGAAATTCTTTAAAAAAAATATTTCACAATAATGGCGGATATCGTCAATGACAGTTGAAAAAACGGCCGCGTTAGCCGACTACGAGGAGATTTGATGCAAAGCCATGATGTGGCCACTATGCTGCGATATTTCAATGTTCTTTATGAATTATTCACTGAATGCACTTTTTACTACATAAATCACGTGCTTTTATTTAGTAAACGACACTATAAATAATTTAAAAGTTCAATAAAAATAAGCGTGACATTCATCTTAGCTATAATGACAAAAAAAAAAAACCGTTTAGTATGTTAACAAAGAAATATTGACACCGCAGACAGTTTTAACTTTTAATAACACATCTACATAGACTGCATACTGAATAGAAAAGGTTGTTACCTCTTATCTGTAGCTGAATATTGTCTTTGTCTAGCCCGACTAGAATACACATTTAGCAATAAAATCCACCCAGAACCCAAATTGAGTAAGAATCATTTCTTCAAGAATTTTAAGGAAATAAGCGATATTCATAATATAAATACCAGGAACAAACACAATCTTGCTGTACATCACACTCGTCTCCACAGAGTAGGCAACTCGTTCATGGGTCAATGTATACACTTTTACAACAAGCTTCCCATGGACATTCGAAACTTACCCATTAAACGATTTAAAAACCATATAAAGGCCAAACTTTTCAAAAAGGGGTATTATAAAATCACAGATTATTTTTTTTTTTTTTTTTTTTTATAAGTTATAAACAAGCGCTTGACCGCAATCCCGCCTGATGGTAAGCAGTGATGCGATCATTGATGGTAAAGCGCGCTAGTTTATTAAGAACCTATTCACTCTAGCCTTGAAGACACTCAAATTGTAATGTGACGGAAACACCGTCGCTGGCAAATTGTTCCAGTCCCTCGATGTACGCGGTATAAAAGAGGAAGCGAAACGCTTCGTCCGGGTCGCAGTGGTATCAACAACGTAAGGGTGGAAACTCGCCGTACGACGGGTCGTCCGATGGTGGAACGGTGATGGGGGAATTAAATCATGCAATTCCCTTGCACACTCACCAGAATGCAACCTATAGAAGACCGAAAGGCTGGCTACTCTACGCCTGTGCTCCAGGCTTTGGAGACCGTTTCGAGTTAAATCTGGGTCGCCAATCAGCCTCTTCGCACGCCTCTCCACTGAATCCAAAGTATCCAGGTGACATTTCGCAGCACCAGCCCAAATGTGGCTGCAGTACTCCACACACGAGCGGACCTGTGCTTTGTACAACATTAGAAGCTGCCCCGGTGTGAAGTACCGCCGGACCTTTGCGATAACGCCAAGTTTTCTAGCAGCCACCCTGGCCTTGGACTCAATGAACCGCCCAAAGTTAAGGTTCGAGGAAATCTCTACTCCCAAAAGCTGAAGGCGGTTGGTGCACTCCAAGGATACATTCCGAAAAGTAGGAGCCAAGGTGAACGGGCTCCTTTTGGCGGTGAAAAGACACGCCTGTGTTTTGGCGGCATTGAATGCTACAAGATTGGCTTTGCCCCATTCGGAGACTGCCTGTAGTGCAGCACTCGTACGCTCTACCATAGCCTCTCTTTCGGACCAGATTGCTTCCTTACTAGCCCGAGCTTCCGGCAGATATCTCTCCACAACTGTGCTGTCATCTGCATACCCATAGATACCGGGCATCAGCAGATCATTAATATGCAGCAGGAACAGAGTTGCAGAGAGAACAGACCCCTGAGGAACACCGGCATTGGTCGACATGGGCTCCGATGAGCATCCGTCGACAACAACTCGGAGGGACCGTTCAGTCAGGAAGTCTTTAACCCAGCCAGTTAGGCCAGCGGAAACGCCGTACGCTGGAAGCTTACTCAAAAGGCCAGCGTGCCATACCCGGTCGAAGGCCTTCGAGACATCAAGGGAGACGGCAATCGCTTCCCCATTTTTCTCGAGGGCCTCGCCCCACAAGTGAGTGGCATACACTAGTAGGTCCCCAGTTGACCGATTGCGCCGAAAACCGTACTGTCGGTCACTGAGGAGATCGTTACCTTCCAGGTAAGCCAAGAGGCGCGAATTCAATACACGCTCCATAATCTTGCAGAGTATGGAGGTTACCGAAATCGGCCGGTAGTTGGTAGGATCGGCACGACTACCCTTTTTGGGCACGGGCTGCACGTTGGCAAACTTCCAGGACTTGGGCACTATACCAGTCCCAAATGAGAGGCGATACAGGCGCGTCAATACAGGAGACAACTCGATTATTTAAAAGACAAAAAAGCTTGGGACTGAGCTGCTCGCTCTGTTACGCGTTGTTATTAAGCAATATGCATAATTATAAGGTAAATTATTGTAAACATTTTCATTTTTAGGGTTCCGTACCTCAAAAGGAAAAAACGGAACCCTTATAGGATCACTTTGTTGTCCGTCTGTCTGTCTGTCTGTCTGTCTGTCTGTCTGTCTGTCTGTCTGTCTGTCTGTCTGTCACCACCCTTTATCTCAAGAACGCGTGGACGTATCAAGCTGAAATTCACATGAAATACTTGGGTCTATTGTCCCTTTAAGCTGTACAAATATCAAATTTCTAAGCCAAGCCAATCAAAAGATACAGCCGATTATGTCGATATTTTCAACAAATTTTCGACACTCGCAAAGGAATCAAAACCTACAGGATACTTCCCGTAAACTCAGAATCTTGAAAATTGGCATGAAGCATTGTCATATAATGCAAATATAGGAAAAATTGCGAAAATCACATTTTTTTAGTTATATAATATAATAAACATATTTTAATAAAATGGAACTTACTACCTTATTTCTCACGAACGAATAAAGTTATCAAATTGAAATTTATACCAAATACCTAGGTCTATTGTCCCTTAAGCTGTGAAAATATCAAACTTCTAAGCCAAGCCAATCAAAAGATACAGCCGATATGTCGATATTTTCAACAAATTTTCGACACTCGCAAAGGAATCAAAACCTACAGGATACTTCCCGTAAACTCAGAATCTTGAAATTTGGTATGAAGGATTGACATATAATGCAAATATAGGAAAAATTGCGAAAATCACATTTTTTCAGTTATATAATATAATAAACATATTTTAATAAAATGGAACTTACTACCTTATTTCTCACGAACGAATAAAGTTATCAAATTGAAATTTATACCAAATACCTAGGTCTATTGTCCCTTTAAGCTGTGAAAATATCAAACTTCTAAGCCAAGCCAATCAAAAGATACAGCTGATATGTCGATATTTTCAACAAATTTTCGACACTCGCAAAGGAATCAAAACCTACAGGATACTTCCCGTAAACTCAGAATCTTGAAATTTGGCATGAAGGATTGTCATATAATGCAAATATAGGAAAAATTGCGAAAATCACATTTTTTTAGTTATATAATATAATAACCATATTTTAATAAAATGAAACTTACTACCTTATTTCTCACGAACTAATAAAGGTATCAAATTGAAATTTATACCAAATACCTAGGTCTATTGTCCCTTTAAGCAGTGAAAAAATCAAACTTCTAAGTTAAAGCGATCAAAAGATACAGCAGTTTATACCGACACCTTAGACGAATTTCCTTCACACGCTAGGGAATCAAAACCTACAAGCAAAGACATTAAAATTACATTTACAATAGACAGGACATCACGAACAAAATCGTAAGCCAATACTTTTATCGACTTGGTTAAAAGTCGCTCAGTCTAGACTGCGCGTCAGGACGTAATTTGTGTCCACCAAGAATAAACATTTTCTAAGGAAATATGCCATGTTGCGCTTTGTGTTACTGTACATCTCGTTATAGTAAAACGGCTGGACCTAACTTCGGAATGTTTTTCTATGAATTATGTATATTTCGTCTGCAATTCAAATTAAAAAAAAATCTTAGTTCTAGAAAATTTTCCATTATTGTAATAAGCGCCCTCTATTGTTGAGTAGTTTTACTATTTTCTTGTAGAGATGTAGTAATATTGTTTATCGATTTAGTTATCGATAATACTTATTAAGATGAATACATTTTGTTGTATTTTATTGACATTTAAAATATAGCTAAATAAACTTAAAATATTAGTATATTTCAAGTTTATTTATTATTAACTCTATTTAAACATAATCGTATCATATTAATAAACAAAATTGAATGAATAATTACTATTCATTTAGCTAAGTTTTTGTTATTTTTGGTTTCCGAATAAAAATAATGTCGTAGGGAAAAAGTGGATACGATTTGTCCAGATAGACCGTAGAGAAGAAAATTGGCTTCCGTCTCATTCGTCGAAATTATGCTCAATGCATTTTAAAAGAGAAGTTATCTACTTTGGAAAGACTTGTCGATCAATTTAAAAAAAAAAAGAATCGGTACCTTGTATTAGAAATGAAATAGTAAGTTATTAATTTCAGTACTTTTCTACTTAACCGTAAAAATTGGAATAAAATTTACGGTTAAGTGGATAAGTACATAGATTACATAACTTATTTATAATGAAGTATATTCATAAAATATGTAGGTACGTATATGTAGTACAATGATTGCGAGCTACTTTGTGATTTTGAGGATTTCGTACCTAAAAGGTAAAACGAACCCTATTCATGAGACTTCTCTGTTCGTCTGTCCGTCTGTCACCAGGCTGTATCTCATAAACCGTAATAGCGAGATAGTTGTAATTTCCAGAGATTGTGTTAGTATTTCTGTTGCCGCTATAACAACAAGTACTAAGAATAAAAATAATAAAATATTTAAGGGAGCCCCCTTAAATATTTTATTATTTACATACAACAAACGTGAATTTTTGCCGTTTTTTGCTCCATATTAATAACGGAAACAGATAGACGCTTAAAATGTTCACAGAATATTTGGTATAACCAAATATTCTGTGAACATTTTAAGCGTCTTAATTTTATTATTTTATTAAGCTTATTAATATTCAAATTACAAATAAATAATTAAAATAAAATAAATACTGAAGGCGGGCTCCCATACAATAACCGTGATTTTTTTGCCGTTTTTAAAGATAATGGCGTACGAATCTTGTAAAGGTCTTGCTCCAGCAGACTACCATTTTTGTCGTGATTTGGACAATTATCTACGTGACAAGAAGTTTTCTTCCCAGGAGGCAGTTCTGCTTTCACACAGTTTGTGCAGTCTAGATCCTCAGAGTTCTATCACAAAGGCATAAACGACCTTCCTATATATTGATTATAAATGAATTATTTAAAAATTAAAAAATAAGCAATTATTTAGATTTTCAGTTCTAATCGGCAATTTTAAACTTTAACGCCTATTATATTAAAAGAATTATATAAATAAGAAACTTGTAAACTTGAAATTACCCATAATTATTCTGCTTCCTAATTTTTTGTTTCAAGCTATCATAATGCGAAAAAACATCGTCGTAGTAACTTCTTTGAATATTATCGATAACTTTATATCGAAATGATACAAACCCTACCACAGTTTTTTGCATTGCCATTTAAAAATATTTGCAAACAAACGTGTAAAAAGAATAATTTTGCTAAAAACGAAATGCAAACGAAAATTGCAAAACAAAATGCGCTTTATGGCCTAAAAGGTCTATTACACTCAAAAATCGCAATAAACTGAGCGTTAAAATAATTCGTAAGCATAAAACATCTAAAATGCCAATAGACGGTGTCACGGTAAATGAATAGTAGCGAATAAAATTCTAAAACAGTTTTTGTTTGTACAAGACAAGTTTCACTTAATTTATTTACTTTTCAATATTTATTTACCCGATTTGAACTATACTAGGGTATTAAATCGGATCTGGCAACATAGACCACACTGGCCACCTACCGGGCAATAGCTGAATATATTTTATATAAACTTATTTCATTTTTACTATTTGATGTCTCCAATTGTCGATCTAATTTTGCTATATTGTACTAGATGGCGGAACTGAGCCATGGGATCACAGTTTTTCTATGCCATTTTGACACATCTCTATACAATATGTAAAGAAAACCCTGTCCGATCCGTGAAGGTATTGTTAGGTATCGATAATTGATTATAATAATGCCTACAAAGCCGGTCTAAACTTAAAAAAAAATCCCCCTAAAAAAATAAATATTATTTCGAAAAAGCGAGGTAACTTAATGCATGTGCGGTAGACAACACGTTAGGCATACATCCGCGGGTGACGGGGCGCAGGGCACGCGGCATATGGTCGCATCGCTATTCGCTCCGTCAGTAATGGTGTTGTCACTTTTTAAAAATTAACAAATTTTGGGGAACTTGGAATTAATTCGCGACAAAAAAAGATTATTTCAAAATTCATTAGTGTTACTATGATGATTATGTAAAATTTAATATTTTATTTGGCCATGTGGTTACCTAACCTTTATTATCCTTACGGGTCGGACAGGGTTTTCTTTACATATTGTATATCTTAAATCTCTTTGCCTACAAGATACTTCCCGTGAACTCAGAATCTTGAAATTCGGCACGAAGCAACGTTATATTATAGTACAGACAGATAACGGAAAAATTGTGAAAATGATAAATTTGAAGTTACATAAAATATTATTTTTGCTTACATGACATAAAATATTTTTTTAATAATTATAAACTTACTACCTACCCTTTTTCACATGAACGGGTAGAGATATTAAAGTTGAAATTCATATCAAACACTTCTTAAATCTAATTGCCTCTAAACTGTGAAAAAATCTAAATCAATGCTAGTATTATAAATGCGAAAATAATTCTGTCTGTCTGTTACGCTTTCCCGCCTAAACCTCTCAACCGATTTTGATGAAGTTTGGCACAGACAATCTTTAGACCCTGAGAAAGAACATAGGCTACCTTTTATCCCGGAAAAATTTGATGTTCCCGAGGGGAATTTAAACAGCGCGATATAACCTAACTCCACGCGGGCGAAGCCACTGGCGGAAAGCTAGTACGTCATAAATTGTAAACCGCTACGTTTGTACAGCGGAACCCTCGGTGTGCGAGTCCGACTCGCATTTGGCCGGTTTTTAATGTCTGGACTTGAAAAAAGACGATGTTAGTCAGTTAGGAAAAGCCGGCTTCATCTAGTAAAAAAAATAAATAAATAAACATGACGTGTAAAAGTGATCAGTGATCCTACTTGCTTAATAAACGATTTCATGTCAGTTCTGAAGAATATATTTTTTTTTAATTAAAAACGTTGTTCCGCTCTAGGAATTACTCCAGTATCGTGGGTGTGTTTACAAACATATTGATGCGACTGCCGTCTGACCTCCACAACCCGAAAACGATATCGAAGTTTTGCAGTTACACCGATTGCTGGGCATTTGAGGGCTCCAATAACCCGTAACAACTGCCACTAGATGTTCGTATGACAACCGGGATTAACGGAGGCACGACCAGACCAGTGCAAATATTCATATTCATGCATATAAATACTTGCACTGCGCGGGCCGCGTTAGTCAGCTACCGCTACGCCACGGAGGCTTTTACATATTGTTAAACCATTGATTTATTCGTTTAAAAAAAATATCTATTCAACAACATACGGACGACAGCATTCCTCCGTATGTTGTTGAATAGATAATTTTTTTTAACAGCCTCCACCCAAGCTGCCCGAAACTGTCAAATATTCCTATTCAACCTTCAGCCTAATTACTGTAGAGATTAAGTTGAACATCTAATAAAGATATTTGGCGTATTGTAATAGCGCAGCTGTGGGCAGGCCGCCGATAAGGTGGACAAACGACCTAGTGAAGGTCCCGGGAAACTGCTGGATGCGGGAGGCGCAGAACCGGTCGTCGTGGAGATCTTTAGGGGAGGCCTGTCTAGCAGTGGACGTCTTTCGGCTGAAATGATGATGATGATGAACTACCAACCAACATTGGGAAACTGTGGTAGAAAATGGCCGTCTCTCTCTCATACTGAAGGAGAGTTTGTGCCCCAGCAGTGCCAACATTACAGATTGATTATAAATAATCGAGAAAATGCGGGTATTTTAAACACAAATGATATTTTATGATTAAAATCGGATTCTCAACTATTTTATTTTAAAATTATCAACTATTGCTTGACCGCAATCCCGCTTGATGGTAAGCAGTGATGTAATATTTGATGGTAAAGCACGCTAGTGTATTAAGAGCCTATTCACTTTAGCCTTGAACACATTTAAATTGTAGTCAGATAGAAAGAACGCCGCTGGAAAAATATTATTCCTGTCCCTTGATGTTCGCGGCATAAAAGACGAGGCGAAACGCTCCGTCCGGATTGTAGAGGTGTTAACATCATAAGGGCGAAAACTCGCCGTACGACGGGTCGTCCGATGGTGCAACGGAGATGGGGGAATTAAATCATGCAATTCCCTCGCACACTCGCCAAAATGCATACTATAGAACACTGATAGGCTGGCCACTCTACGCCTGTGTTCTAGGCTTTATACATAGCCCGAAGAATTGCAACACTAAAGTGGCAGTTGCCCGTAGGACCGATGCCCGATGGGGCCGACGGGTTCTCAAGTGGCGACCACGCACCGAAAGACGCAGCTGTGGGTAGGCCCCCGACAAGGTGGCCCGACGACCTAGTAAAGGTCCCAGGAAACCGCTGGATGCGGGAGGCACAGGACCGGTTGTCGTGGAGATCTTTAGGGGAGGCCTATGTCCAGCAGTGGACGTCTTTCAGCTGAAATGATGATGATGATGATGAACTACCAACCAGCATTGGGAACCTGTGGTAGAAAATGGCCGTCACTCTCTCACACTGAAGGAGAGTTTGTGCCCCAGCAGTGAAAACATTATTTTTTGACTAAAATCGGATTCCTTTTTGCGGTGAATAGACACGCTTTGGACCTTGGCTCAATGACTGCACCCGCATACGTTTCGATCCCCTAGAATATCTCGATAAAATCTATCTTATGTGTTAATCCTGAAACCTAATCGGCGAACACATTTTTGTCAAATGATTGGGGCTAGTTGAGATCGTTTGGACCGCAGTTGGTATTATTTTACACTAAAATACGCCAATAATAAGCCCAATAGGCTCCTGATTATAATCCATCTGTGTACCACCGCAAGTCTTGGTGGCCTAGTGGTTAAAACACTAGCCTCTCAAGTATGAGTGTGCGGGTTCGATTCCAGGTCAGGCAAGTACCAATGTAACTTTTATTTATTAAAACTTCATGCACAAAGAAAAACATTGCACAATGGCGGACTTAATGCCTTAGGCATTTTCTACCAGTCTACCTTAAGGTGATACAAAGACAAAACATGGTAGGTGCAAAGATATAAAAGATTAAAGATAAAAGATAATAAAAAAAATATAGATAGAGAAAAAGAATAAAATACATATTTGACGAATCTGCCAATTTCTTGCATAAGCATTCCCGAGCTTTAACTTTAAATGTGTACCGACTGGTCAACGTCCTGATATTCTGAGAAAGATCATTCCAAAGGAAAACCGCCTGGACAAGAAATGAAGACTTAAGAAAACCAGAGCGGTGAGAAGGACATCTTCGTTCTTCCTGTCTGCCTTCTAATTGTCTTCTAGAAGGACACCTTTCCTGTTATGCGCAACGCATAAATATTGTTATTGAGAAGTAAGTTATGAAGGAGAACAGGGTTGGTGTAGGAATGAAAACAAGGTCGTCAAGCTCTTAGAGCTCTGCGCTGCCTGATGGGTAGCCATTTCAAGATGGACCGGTGAGAACTTTTCTAAGTTATATGTACTTTGTAAGTATATCTTGGACACCAATGACTGATTAAAAGGTGTAGGAAAACATCTTGAGGAAATCTAGACTTGAAGTCTAAAATCGCCAACCCGCATTGAACTGTTGGTCGCAGCGTGATGTTATATAGCCCAAAGCCTTCCTGGATTAATGGGCTTTCCAACGCCAAAAAATTTTTCAAATCCGACCAGTAGTTCCTGAGATTAGCGCGTTCAAACAACTTTATATATTACAGCTTACATATATTACAACTTTATTATTAAAAAACAGCTTTATATATGAAAAAGTATAGATTAATACCTATTCAAAATTTAAAATGCGCCGTTGGTTGTAAACTTCTGTTTGAATAAAAAAAGAAAGGTTTGAACCCCGGGTCGGGCAATCATTTCAGGGATGTTCCTTCATGTTATGTTATGTGAATACGAAGAATAATGCCAATAGAAAAAAAACCGTTAAAAAGCGCAACCACGGGTTACTGCTAGTGGGATAGAAGGGAAAGTAGCAAGTTGTTCTGTAAGCATTTACTTTGTCCGAAAATAAATAATTAAGTACAGCTTTATTGTTCAAGCAGGCCTTGATTGATAAGTAGGAAGTTAAGGCCAGTGCAAAGTGAAGAGATCTTTCAATGCCATCGCTCTTTGGGCACGCGTCCAACCCCTTGACTTTATCCCCTTACCTCTTGCCTCTTGGCCCAGAGCTACACGAGCAAACGAGGCGCGTCTAGCGATAGTCACTGCGAAATAAGCAGATAAAAGAAACTAGAGTAACTAGGCTATGAGTATGAGTAGAGTGATAGAAGTCTATGGTACGGCATCATTAGTGCGGAGTGCGACTCCCATTGTTTAGTTGACAAAGACAAAGTTTTGCCGCCAAGCGATTCGTCGTGTTCCGGCATGATGTCTGGTGAAGCCGTACGGAGGACGGATCTGAGCAGTAATTGTGTTGCAATGTGTGCCGGGTACGATGCGCCAAATGTTGTGTCGGGAGTTTGGTCGTGGAGAGTCTCCAGATCAATCTCCCTCTGGCGCAGCATCGTTGGTCGTGTTGGTCTTGGGCTTAACATTGCATCACCTAGCTCAACTGCCGTCATACTTCCTATTCTTAAGTTTTTAAGTGAATAGGCTTAATAAACTAGTGCGCTTTACCACCAACGATTGTATCACTGCTTACCATCAGGCGGGACTGCAATAAAGCACTGGTTTATAATTATTATTAAAAAAAAGTTACCGACATAAGACCCACATTTATGGAACGAGAGAGGAGTTGTTAACTAGTCGCTGGTGGGACAGGATATGTGCCTTTAGGGCTAATTCGATAAGGGCACCCACTTAAAGACAATTATCACACTGCTCCAGGCGTCCACCGTCGCGGTGTGTTCTATAATTGACTGTAATTAGATTTTGTATATAAAAACCGTAGGGTAATATGACCCCGATCTCGGTGAGGTCTACGAGCAAAGTTTAAAGCCATCCTAGCGGTTTTCAGTGCGTTCTGACTGTAATTTTATCGTATGCAGCATGGATACAGAGCAGTGGTAACCTAGAGGTATCTGTCGCGTCGTACAAGTTGTAGGTCGTAGGTTCGAACCCTATCAGGCACTTTATTTTATGTAAATTGTTTCATCACCACTGCTCTCAAAACGGTGAAGGAAAACATCATAAGAAATCGCAGTTTCCTCGGTGGTAGGCCAAAACATCGGCTGCCGGCAAAAGTTACCACCCACCAGACAAGGTCTTGCCGCCAAGCGATTCGTCGTGTTCCGGCATGATGTCTGGTGAAGCCGTACGGACGACGAGTCTGAGCAGTTGTGTTGCGATGTGAGCCGGGTACGATGCACCAAAGGTTGTCGTATCGGGAGTCAATCTCCCTCTGGTGCAGTATATTGGTCGTGTTGGTCTTGCGTTTTACATTGCATCACCTCGCTCAACTGTCGTCATCCTTCCTATTCCTAAGTTTTTTTAAGTGCATAGGCTTAATAAACTAGTGCGCTTTACCATCAACGATTGCATCACTGCTTACCATCTGGCGGGATTGCAGTCAAGCACTAGTTTATAATATTTAAAAAAAAAAAGGAAATCGGCATGAAGTTGTAGCGAAACTGAAGTTTATTGTGTAGTGTAGCGGTATTTACAAACGCCACATGTGAACCATCATACTGACGTCACTCGAATTCTACATCTCACAAACAGAGTTTACCGTGCAAATAGTATACATACAACTTCCCAAATAAACCTTTGGGCAAGTGCCGTCAGACATTAGACGCGTCTGGTCGGAGGATCCTCCTTTTTTTATGGGGGATGGGTGGACTTTACTCCCTGTTCTACATGCCTCCACAATGTATTTATAGTATTATAAGTTTTTATGTTAATATAGTATTGTAAATGCTTGAATTCAATGGATAAATAAAGTCGCGTGCGCTTGTCGCGTCGTACATCGTTCGAAATCGTGAACGTAGCCTTTGGCATTGATGCCACGATTGGCGACATCAAAGGGAATCAAGAGGCGAGTCGAGAGGAGAGGCTCTTTAAAAACTTTTATATTTTACATCGTAGTCAATGCTATCGGGAAAGATCAAGGTGAAACTTATTTATAGGGGCACCGATTCCTTTGTTTATAAACTAAAGGAGATGTTTCAGAAATGTATGGAGCCTGGGCCAGCAGATTGTACACTTAATGCTAGGTATAGTTACGCTATAGTTATGTAACTGTTTTTAATGTTAATTTCCTATATTTTGGCTTAGTTTTTATACAGATTCAATATAACTCGGCCAAGGAGTGCAACACAACTAGTAATAAATATGGTGGTCAGCAATAAGCGAAATAAGATTTCATGAAGAATCAGTGACATTTGATTGACGTGTCATATATTTAAGGCTATCGTATCTATATTATCTACCATATGACTGCGAAACAAATAAAACACGAATTCCGAACATACAGCCCATTAAATAAAGACAATCAACTCAAATCAACACTCGACACGAACACAACGGGAAAATAGAACTGTCAAAGTCGCCAATCAAACGTCATAACCACTGTCATGGCTACCTTAATATAGGGTTATCTCACTAAAAAACGTTTCAAATAATTAATTATATATACTTGTATTTCTATTCAAATTAATTTAGTAGTATTTTTTATGAAAATCTATTATTTATTTCCTTTTTATCTATATAGCGTACGCCGTACATAGTGGTGGCCCAAAATCTCCAAAAACATCATCACATAAAACATCTCCTTTAAGTTGAAATTATGCCGTTCCGGAAATATTTTGTTACGTGGCACCAACGATGGCACATAAGTTTTTTTTTTGGGATGGGAAATCAGCAAAATGTCTTCTCCCGCTCTGGGCGGAGCGGAAGGGTGTGTCCGACTTTTACTGACGAAAACCCACCCGTGTTTCTTCGTTTGCCTGTGCGACGGCGGGGCCACGGTTTCTTATTTAACCAACCCGCAACCCTGACCCAGGAGGCATTGGACTTCGTGGACCCCGTCACGATGTGCTGACATCTCTTTGAGGCGCGCGTGACACACGACGCGCCGTCGACTCGGGCCTGGTCCTTACCGGGCGGTGAGCTGCCCACTGCTCACCGTCCGCAGGCCCCCGCCTACGGTGGTTTAGGTTAGTTAGGTGTCGTCTCCCTACCAGGTGTCGTCTCCCTACCAGGGCGTCTCCTGCGGCGGCTAGTGGGGGCTGTGAGATTCCCGTTGCCCCACGCGCTCCGCCTCCTCCGTTGCCAGCATCACTGCTTCGCAAAAGGAGGTGAAGGCCTGCCATGCACTCTCGCTTCGGACCATGGCCTGGACCAGGGACGGACGCGAGAGATCGCCGCCGATCGCCGCTACGAGGACACGGCGGTGCTCTACCCAAGCCGGGCAGACCTCCCGGTATGCTCCCACACCGTATGCTCCACCGTGTCCTCAAGGCGATCCACACAATGGTGACACCCTGGCGTTTCCTCCCGCCTAATACGGAACAGGAACCTCCTGAACCAACCGTGTCCGGTGAGGACCTGCGTCAGTCCGAAGGTGAGGGCGCCGGGGCGCCTCTCTGGCCACTCCTCAAAGAGGGGACTTACCGCCGCTATTGTGGCATGCCCAGCACTGGGTTGCGACAATCGCACTCTCCATGTCGCTATGAGATCCCGCCGGAGCTCTGTCCGCCGTATCGCGATTTCTCGCGGCAGCAGAGTTATGCCCCAGCGTTTTGCCTCCTCACATGCCGGTTTCCTCAGGATGTTTTCCGTCACCGCTTTGAGAGCAGTGGTGATGAAATAATTTACACTTGAAAGTAAATCACCTGATGGGGTTCGAGGTTATGATCTACAACTTGTAAGTCGCGTCCGATACCACTAGGCCACCACTGCTCTTCAACACATACCATCATCATCAGCAACCTTTTTTTATCGTCCCACTGCTGGGCACAGGTCTCCTCTCATACAGAGAAGGATTGAGCGTAATCACCACGCTTGCTCAATTCGGGTTGGCGAATTCAGATTTAAAGCCCAGGTTTCCTCAAGATGTTTTCCTTCACCTTGTAATCAGTCATTGGTGTCCATGGATTTTTTTTTATTGGTACTTGCCTGACCTAGAATCGAACCTGCACACTCAAACTTGAGAGGTGTTTTAACCTCTAGGCCACCACGACATAACACGTACCATACCGTACCTGAAATCTGGTCTCTAGCCTTCACACTGGTATTCATACCCCGAGAACCATTTCCATTTACAAACTATAATTGGGCCTAATTCGATAAAGAATAGAGGTAAACAAACCGTTGCTAGGTGGTTTGCTTAGAAGACAGATGTTAACAACCTTTTCTACATAGATGATTATCATAAAAGTAATAATCCTACTTCCTACTAATGTAAACTATTTATGTTTAGATATTTATGATTTGCATAGAACGCTTAACTGATTTGAATGAAATATGACACACATGTAAGCTAATTTATTAATAGTTATTTTTTTTCAATACATATATATTTTACTTAGTCCATACTTGAAAGTATTACAATGAATATATTATGCAGTTGATTTGAAAGTAATTAAAATACGCAAAATTGTATTGACAAATGCCTCAACTTTATTCATTGGTTGAATTCCACAAAGTGTGTTTAATACCTGGATTTCATCTATCTTTCTTTTTTTTGTTACGTGGCACCAACGATGGCACATAAGTTTTTTTTTTGGGATGGGAAATCAGCAAAATGTCTTCTCCCGCTCTGGGCGGAGCGGAAGGGTGTGTCCGACTTTTACTGACGAAAACCCACCCGTGTTTCTTCGTTTGCCTGTGCGACGGCGGGGCCGCGGTTTCTTATTTAACCAACCCGGAACCCTGACCCAGGAGGCATTGGACTTCGTGGACCCCGTCACGATGACGGGCCACGGCTATCACGTAAAATTAATGTCGACTTTTTAATGGTTTTTCAAAATATCAAGTTATTGTACATGTTATTTTAGTGATTCTATTGAAATATGCTGCAATAGGAATTATTATTAAATAGTTAACATGTAAAAGTCGATAATCATGTAAATAACACGAGATTTTGTAAAACGTGAGTTGTGATAACCCTAAATTGGTTTGTTTATCTCTATTCTTTATGGAGCTTGGCGTAGGTATAGGTATGGCGCAAGCAATTCGAATAATTACTGACGATCTGATACAAAGGTATTTCTAGAACAGATGCCAATCTCCCAAATTAGTGTCGATTGTGACCCCTTACCAATTGTTCACAAACTAAACTAAATTTAAGCTCAGACAGAAGATAAATATTTGTTTCTTCTTCTTCTTCAGCCTATAGAGGTCCACTGCTGGACAAAGGCCCCCCTAAGACTTTCCACGATGACCGGTCCGACCACCGGTTATATCGGCACTGCTACTATCAAATTAGTCCGTGCCTGATGTCAATTAATGTATTTTTGGTCGCCGTGTTTTTATTCATGTGTGAACTTGTCTATGGAATATTTTAATTTGACAGGACTTACCAAATATTTTGTGTCCTTTCCTTTTCGTAATGAAATAAAAGGTATGAATAAAATGTAGTTTAGTTTATCTTGTCCGATGAAGGCTCAGCCCTCGCCGCAGTCACAGTCTGTCTACTGTGCCGCAGCTTAGCCAGTAAATATAAATTCCCGACTATGACCTTTAACTTTGTTTCGGTGTTTTGTCACAGACCTAATACTATACCATCGTCGTCCATACCCCAAGGTTTGAACACTAAAATCTTCAACCAGTGCATCCTACCCGTCATGACTTACGGAGCCGAGACGTGGACACTACGGTCAGTCTAGTCCATAAGTTTAAAGCCGGTCAGCGAGCTATGGAGCGGGCTATGTTGGGCGTCTCTCTGAAGGACCGCATCAGAAATGAGGTGATCCGACAGAGGACCAAAGTCACCGACATAGCTGAGAGGATTAGCAAGCTGAAGTGGCAATGGACTGGTCACATATACCGCAGGACCGACAACCGTTGGGGTAAACGAGTCCTCGAGTGGAGACCGTGTCTCGGCAAACGTAGCGTAGGACGCCTTTGTGCGAGATGGAGCGACGATATCAAAAAGGTGGCTAGTAGTGACTGGCGGAGAACTGCTCAGAATCGAGCTTGTTGGCGTGCCATGGAGGAGGCCTATGTCCAGCAGTGGACGAGATGATGACTGATAAGGATGATGAGCACTAGAAAACGCCGCGGTCATCAAACCGAACCAATAAAAATTTCGATCCAGCCGTCCCTTGCTGTTCTCTCCAGCGACGTCCTAAGCCGAGGTTCGTACTAGGGTTGTAACGGAGCTTCGCCTCCGCTTCCGTTACTGCGGAAGTTCCGCAAGAAATCGTACCTTCGCTTCCGCCTCCGCCTCCGCACAATTTTTGCGGGGTTATAACGGAGGTTTATTTACGTATTTATAAAATAAATAACGCGCAAGCTGCGACGTTCGACAACCGTCCGGTCGCGTTTGAGCGCGAAATGGTCAAGAATCAACTAGTGCGAGGCGGGAATGCGGCAAAAACAATTTGTTTCTCCTTAATTTTCATTACAAGAAGGTAATATGTTTTTACCAAGTATAATGTACCTACGTATTTAAAATAAACATTTAGTTTTTTTCTATAAGTATGTACTTTCACCTCCACCTCTGTTAACCTCCGCATTCGCGGAGGTGAGACTCGTCGCCTCCGCATCCGCCTCCGCCTCCGCTAATAAGCCTCCGTTACAACCCTAGTTCGTACCCCACAGGGGGTGCCCTTAGCGTGTAGTCGCTTAGTTTTTAGTTGCCCTGACTGGCGGCTTTAAATTCATTTAAGGCAGCCACAGGATAGTCCGGTTAAGTAGTCACGATCTCTCAAGGTCAACTACGAGATGCCATAATGAAAAAAAAAGGTTAATTTGTGTGCAAGAGAAGGTCGATGTCTAAACATGTCTAAAGTAATATGATGGCATTTTTCGTTAAGAAAAAAGATATGTCGGTATAGTGAATGTACTAACATAGTAACAGTAATATAACATAGTAACTTAAAATGGTCTGACACATTCCGCTAAACAATTTTGGATTTCTTATGAAGAAAACAGCTTCACCAAATTGTACAGAATGCAGCGTCGTGGAAGATCCATCATGGCGGAATGTGTTCGTAACGAAGCTGAGCGAGTCTGTTTTTGTATATCCATACTAATATTATAAATGCGAAAGTATCTCTGTCTGTCTGTCTGTCTGTCCGGCTTTCACGCCAAAACTAATGAACCGATTGTAATGAAATTTGGTACAAGGATAATCTAGAGCCTGAGAAAAGACATAGGCTATAAAACATCCCGCTATGACCAATAGGAGCAGAGCAGGAACAAAAAATGTTGCGGAAACGGGAGCAAAAGGCTAAACAATATCCCGCTATGACCAATAGGAGCAGAGCAGGAACAAAAAATGTTGCGGAAACGGGAGCAAACGCGGACGTACAACATATTGCTCCCATTATTTTAACAGGCGCTTATTTTATATCAACAGAGCTCATTCGGCTAGAGCATTTTCTGACACAGCCAGGGATTTGTTTAAAATTGTTAAGTTGGGTTTGGGTAGAAGAATGTAAGTATGTATATAGTTTTATTTTTTTGTAATTTCGGGGGTGACATAATCGCAATTGATCAAAGCCTCTTTCAATAAATAATGAGAGAAAAAAAAATACGTACAATGGTCACTACTGTGGCTTGTATGCAGAAGGTTCTCTGTTGAAGGCTGCTGGTCCTGGTAATCCCTGCTCCGAGCTTTGAACAATCCAAATTTCACTGGTGCCATTATCTGCAACAAAATGTATAGTTATATCACAGTATAAAAATCATACAGTAGGTCGACGCCTTGAACCACACCATGAAGATCTTTGAGAGGATCATAGACTCCCGAATCCGGCAGGAGTGTGCTGTCTTGGAGTGTCAATATGGGTTTCGGCCAGGGTACGGAACCATGGACCCACCCTATCTTCGCACTAAGGATCACCATGGAGAGATACAGATCGAAGAACACGCCTCTGCATATGCTCTTTCTAGATATGCAGAAGGCCTTCGACTGTGTCCCTCGCGGGGTGATCTGGTGGGCACTGCGGTCCAAAGGGGTACCTGAAGCTTATGTTGACATAATTCGAGACATGTACCTCAATTCCGTTTCCGTTGTTAGGACCGCTGTTGGCGACACTAAACCCTTCCCCATCACCGTCGGAGTCCACCAGGGATCCGTCCTTAGTCCGTTTCTGTTCAGCGTGATATTAGACGTCTTGTCGGACAGCATCAAGGACTCACATGAGCAGCCTCCCTGGCTACTCATGTATGCTGACGATATCGTGCTGGCGGACGCGGACAGGGAACGGTTGGTGCGGCGTGTGAATGCGTGGAAGGACTCGCTTGAGAACGGAGGTCTTAAACTCAACGTGGCGAAGACCGTGTACTTGGCCAGCACCACGACAGACCCCATGTCTGTGCGCATAGGCGGAGACATGGTCGAGTGCACGGACCAGTTTAAATACTTGGGGTCTGTGCTTCACGCGTCCGGCGACATTGATTGCGACGTCAAGGCACGTATTTCTGCAGCTTGGGCGAAATGGCGTGAGGTGACAGGTGTCATTTGTGACCCCAAAATGCCGGTTAAGCTTAAGGGGCAGGTCTATAAAACCATCATTAGACCTGTTCTCCTGTATGGCAGTGAGGCGTGGCCCGTGCTTGAGCGACACAAGCAGGAGCTGCGTGTCACGGAGATGAATATGCTGCGGTGGATGTGTGGAGTTACGCGGAAAGACCACATCAGGAACTCCCGCATCCGGGGCAGCCTTCGTGTCCGTGACATTGCAGACAAACTTCAGGAGGGTCGCCTACGCTGGTACGGCTACGTCTTACGCAAACCATGTTACGTGGGTAACAAATGTGTTGCCATGGCGCCTCCGCCGGGCCGGAACAAGCGGGGTAGACCAAAGAAGTGCTGGCTTGACGTTGTGAGAGATGACATGCATGCCAACAAGCTCTTACCACAGGATGTTAACGATCGTGCGAAATGGAGGAGAATGTGCAGGAAAGCGAACCCCGGGCTCCAACGCGAAAGCCGCGGATGCAACCGGGATAAAGAAACAATATTATATGTATAACTGTATTATATTTAATTCATCATCATCAGCCCCTACTCGTCCACTGCTGGACATAGGCCTCCTTCATGGCACGCCAACAAGCTCGATTGATCTGCAGACCCTCCACGACCAAACTCCTGACACAACAACATTTCGCGCATAGTACCTGGCACATACATCGCAACACAACTGCTCAGACCCGACCTCCGTACGTACCCGAAAATGGACCTTTTAGTAAAAAAAAACTTAGTTTGCTCTATCACAACTTAGTTTTCACACATTATTGTAGCTATCATTTTTGTTATTTTTAAACTTCAATAAATATTATTAAATTTAAAATATTTGTATTTATTACTTTTAATTATTCATTTTAATTAGTTAGATATTATAATTAGAGTAAGTATTTATGTGCCGTTGACGGTAAGATGTGAATTATTTTGTTAGTTTAAGTAAATTGATTTTCGATAAATAAAAGATTTTAATTTGACATATGATTTTGGGCGTCTATAAGCGATCTAAATTTAAAATTACCCTAAGCCACGACCCGCTCCACGGAGACATCTTGACTTCTCAAAACGTGCTTGATGACTGAGAGTTCGTGCCGCGCCTATACAATATGTAAAGAAAACCCTGTCCGATCCGTGAAGGTATTGTAAGGTATCGATAACTGATTCTACTAATGCCTACAAAGTCGGGCAAAACTTAAAAAAAAATCCTCCTAAAAAATAAATATTATTTAGCATAAAGAGGTAACTTAATACATGTGCGATAACCAACCCCTTCCGCGGGCGGCGGGGGGCAGGGCACGCGGCACCTGTGATGTGGTCGCGTCACTATTCGCTTATAATAATACCGGTGTTGTCACTTTTTTTAAAATTACCACATTTCGGGGAAATTGGAATTAATTCCCGGGAAAAAAGGATTATTTCAAAATTCATTAGTATTGTTACTATGATGATTAAGTACGTAAAATTTTATATTGTATTTGGTCAAGTGTTTACCTAACCTTTGCTATCCTTATGGGTCGGACAGGGTTTTCTTTACATACTATATGATGAACGATACAAGTACGAAATTACCTAACCGTTTTTGCGTAAGTTGGTTCCGCCACTTCTCCTTCATAGCTGAACCACTGGGAAGTGGCGAAGGGCGGGCGTTTGGGTGACTGTTTAGCATCATTTTCTAATGTTTCATTGATTTTTTAATGTTTCACATTAAAATTACGAAAGACAGACGGCCTCCGTGCCGCAGCGATCAACACGCGTGCCTGCGACGTGGAGGCACCGGGTTCGATCCCCGGCCAGGTCATGATGGAAAACGATATTTTCCTGATTGGCCTGGGTTTTGTATGTTTATCTTTATAAGTATCTATTATAAATACAGTATCGTTGAGTTAGTATCCCATAACACAAGTCTCGAACTTACCTTGGGTTATATACCATAAAACAGTCATCAAATATTAGCAAAGGACCGAGACAAAAACAAAATTCTTTTTTTTTTTTTTTTTTGAACTCAGGGCATCTAGATCTATATGATTATCTATAGTGGTGAGGGTTTTGAGCAACTTCGGGCACATACATACATACAGACAGACATACAAACATACGCACTTTATATTAATGGATATAAGTATAAGGAATGAATAATGTAAAAGATACCAATAATAGAGTAAATTGTATATTAATAGCTGAAATATGATAGAAAATAGGAATAACTGTTAAATAAAGTCTCTGACTACCACACCAGAGAAAAAGCAGAGAATTTAATAAAAAAGAAACTTACCTTGGGGCTAGCTCAATCTGAGTGATTTGTCAAAAAAAAAAGGTACTGAATTTCAACTGGGTCCCGAAACATCAAAATCAACATATCTTCAACCAGTGCGTCCTACCCATCATGACTTACGGAGCCGAGACGTGGACACTAACGGGCAGACTAGTCCATAAGTTTAAAGCCGCTATGGCAGCAAGCTATGGAGCGGGCTATGTTGGGCGTCTCTCTAAAGGACAGCATCAGAAATGAGGTGATCCGACAGAGGACCAAAGTCACCGACATAGCACAATTTAGCAAGCTGAATTGGCAATGGGCTGGTCACATATGCGACAGGACCGACAACCGTTGGAGTAAACGAGTCCTCGAGTTGAGACCGCGTCTAGGCTAACGTAGCGTACGGACGCCCTTGGGCGAGATGGAGCGACGACATCAAAAAGGTGGCTGGTAGTGGCTGGCGGAGAGCGGCTCAGGATCGAGCTTGTTGGCGTGCCATGGAAGAGGCCTATGTCCAGCAGTGGACGATGATGATGATGATGATTTGAGTTTTATTTTGTTGCTGCCTAATGTATGTCAATGTATGTTTATGCTAGACTAGCAGCCGCCAGCAACTTCGTTCGCGTGGAATTAATTATGCTCCGCTCCTATTGTTCGCAGCGTGATGTTATATAGCCTAGAAAGCCTTCCTGGATTAATGGGCTATCCAACGCAAAAATAATTTTTCAAATCGCACTAGTAGTTTCTGAGATTAGCGCGCACAAACAAACAAACATACTCTTCAGCTTTATATATTAGTATAGATATATTGTGTGTCCAAGTTTGTGCTAAATAAATATATTTACTTTCTTTCTTTCTTCTAGAAAAAATCCAACTTATACAACACTAGCGGCCGCCAGCGACTTCGTTCGCGTGGAATTAGTTATGCTCAGCTCCTATTGGTCGCAGCGTGATGTTATATAGCCTAAAGCCTGCCTGGATTAATAGGCTGTCCAACGCAAAAAGAATTTTTCAAATCGGACCAGTAGTTCCTGAGATTAGCGCGCACAAACAAACAAACAAACATACATAGAAACAAACTCTTCAGCTTTATATATTAGTATAGATTATTTTTTATTTATGCGAAACCCGAAACACGTGTCCAGTATTTTTAAGTAAACAATATATGTACAAAATTACAAAAAGATATCATGAAAAACCACAGAGTTATGAGCTTGCTATTCTACGCCCCTGGCTGGAGGCTTTAATTTTAATTAAGGCATCCACAGGAAAGTCCAATTAAGTAGTTACGGTCTCCTAGTAGCCAACTACGAGATGCCATATCAAAAAAAAAAAAAAATGGTATTCTACTTGGTTGTCCCAACAAAAATGTGGTTAAATTCCGCTCGGGCGGGCGAGCGAGGTGCGTTGACCTCTAGCTTCAGCTGTGGGCGCGCGCAAGTACATGACGCGCTCGGTAACCATACTGCAACAATTTCTAAATATATTTGAGAAAAAATATAACATGGTGTAAAAATGTTTGGAATCGATTCAATTGCTTATTCTGAACATAGTTTGTTCAGAATAAGCAACTGTAGGAGTAATTGTTTGCCTAGAGCACAGGCGTAGAGTAGCCAGCCTTTCGGTGTTCTATAGGATGCATTTCGGGGAGTGTGCGAGGGAATTGCATGATTTAATTCCCCCATCTCCGTTCCACCAGCGGACGACCCGTCGTACGGCTGGTTTCCACCCTTACGTTGTTAACACCACTACGATCCGGACGAAGCGCTTCGCCTCCTCCTTTATACCGCGTACATCGAGGGACTGGAACAATTTGCCCGCGGCGGTGTTTCCGTCGGACTACAATTTGAGTGTCTTCAAGGCTAGAGTGAATAGGCTCTTAATAAACTAGTGCGCTTTACCATCAACGATTGCGTCACTGCTTACCATCAGGCAGGATTGCGGTCAAGCGCTGGTTTATAATTTATAAAAAAAAAAACCCCGCCAAATTTTGTTATTTTGGAAGAGCCGGGAGAACCAGGACGCTTCTCTTGAGAAACGGTTCTTTGCATACACTTGAAGAACCGGGATATCCCGGAAATTTCCGGAACCGGGATTCCCGGTCGCAAGCACTACCACCGACACACGCACGCTCGATCAACAGTGTAGCTACCTTGAGTTTACATTACGAGACTGATTGGTTGAGAGTTCTTACAACCTTGAAGCGGGCCAATCGATGGGTCAAACGCGCTCGATATCGACGATCGAGTCTCGTAATGAAAACTCATGGCAGCGACACTGATATTTATACAAATCGGGTATTCTGTATCTGTCATAAGATCTTGTTGGCACGCATGTCATCTCTTACAATGTCAAGCCAGCACTTCTTTGGTCTACCTTGCTTGTTCCGGCCCGGCGGAGACGCCATGGCAAAACATTTAATTTATTTTTAATTTATATTAATTATATTAATGAATTATTAATTCATTATATTGACGGTCGTGGTGGCCTAGTGGCTAAAACACCAGCCTCCCAAGTATGAGTGCGCGGGTTCAATTCCAGGCCAGGCAAGTAAGTACCAATGTAACTTTTCTAAAGTTATATGTATTTTCTAAGCATATCTTAGACAAGAGAGAAAACCTGGACTTTAAGTCTGAAATCGCCAACCCGCATTGAGCAAGCGTGGTGATTACGTTCAATCATTCTCTGTATGAGAGGAGATCTGTGCCCAGCAGTGGGACGATAAAAAAGTTGATGATGATGATGATGATATTAATGAAATTTAATGTAATAAGTGATTGTTTTACTAACCTTAAAATAATAATAATAAATTGTTTATTTCTCACATTTGTACATAATTTTTACAATAATTAACTTAACTCTAAATAGCACTGATGTGTAATTTGCCTGAACTAGGTAGAACCTGTGCTTCAGGCGTAAAAGTGCTTATTATATTTTTTTTATTTCTCTATAAATTAACAATAAAAGTAGTACGTAAAAATTTAGGACACAACGGAAGTATACAGTGTTATTATTAGTATCCTATTGCTTACATAGTAATCTATACTAATATATAAAGCTGAAGAGTTTGTTTGTTTGTGCGCGCTAATCTCAGGAACTACTGGTCCGATTTGAAAAAAACGTTTTGCGTTGGATAGCCCATTAATCCAGGAAGGCTTTAGGCTATATAACATCACGCTGCGACCAATAGGAACGGAGCATACCGAAACCTACGCGGGTAAAACCGCGTGGCGCCGCTATATTAGATAATGCAATGATTATTTCTAATTTATTTACATACTGTAAGTAGGTCTTCAGTCTGCTCATATGATAAACCTTGTAGATAATTAAAAACAACATTCTTACAGCTAAAATAATTCAAATTATAAATATTTAATACTCTATTTAACCTATTGTATAAAATGGGCCCTTTTTTAATTTTTCAGGCCCTGTGTCGAGAGTGTCACGGGAATTTGCCGAACTGACAAAACTTTGCAGGAATTGTATAACTGAAAGGTAGAGAAAAGGAAAGGCAGAGAATGTGCTATTTTTAGCACAACTCTTTGTGCACGTTCGAGGGAGAGAAGGATAGATTTTGATGTTCCACCCCATGAAGTTATAATGCAATATTGAAGTATAGATTGACATAGAGCAAAATACACTTGTTTCACTAAGTTGGCGTCTGCAATGGAGCGCAGTTTTTTGAATACAGACGTCAGTTTACGTACTCTTGTAACCAAACTTTCAATGTGTTGTCAACAAAGACTCCAAGATATTTTAGGCACTTTGTTTCAAGGATCATAAGACAGGTACAAGAAGTGATAGACGGTTTGTTACAGTGGTGAGCGTATAAATGGGAATCAATTGTTTTGTTATCAACATTGCGCATAGTGAAATGAATATATTTTGTTTTCTCAGCATTCAGTGTTAATAAATTACAACGAAGCCAGTTAAGAACGGAGTTAAAGCCTGCCTGTGCTATGCTATACAACTCGGAAATCGTTTTTGCGGTGAAGATAATCGCAGTGTCATCGGCGTACGATATTATTTTGCCATTTACTACATTTTAAGTTAACAAAAATGTGGTTAAGTTCCGCTCGGGCAGGCGAGCGAGGTGCGTTGACCTCTAGCTTCAGCTGTGGGCGCGCGCAAGTACATGACGCGCTCGGTAACCATACTGCAACAATTTCTAAATATATTTGAGAAAAAATATAACATGGTGTAAAAATGTTTCATCATCAATGAAACAATCATTAATGAATCAATCATTAATGATGAAATAACGATGGACCAAGGATGCTACCTTGTGAAACTCCGAAACCTAGAGTTTTTTCTTCATCACTAGTCATATACTCGATTCGAACACATTGCGATCTATCGCTTAAATAATCTTTGAAGAGTTTCAGCTGTGTACCTCTTATTCCTAAAGCCTACAGTTTATTCAAAAGCAAAGGAACAGATACGGTATCAAAAGCTTTTGCTAAGTCTAGGAAGATAGTTAAGACCTGGTTTCCATCACCGAGTTCTTGTGCAATGTGGTCTGTTAACTTTTGTACAGCATTCTCTGTTGACAATTTGCTTCTAAACCCGAACTGTGAAGGAGACAATAAGTTGTTCGTTTCTAAGTAACTGATTAGTCTTTTGTTTATAATTTTTTCCAATATTTTAGGCAGTGCAGGCAGTATAGATATTGGTCTATAATTATTCACTACATCTCTACAACCACTTTTAAAAATAGGGATGACCGTCGCGTTTTTCGGACTTTTAGGAAAAATTCCCTCTCTGAGGCACATCTGAAATATACAGTATGTTAAATAACAGACGGCGTTCCCTTAAACTCGTTAATATATATCATTAATTGATTAAAATAAAAATATCAACATAGAAATATAAGCATAAAAAATACGAATAATAAAAAATTCTAATTGGAAATAAATTTGAAACCTCCTGTTTTAAATCAAAATAGTAGTCGTCATGTATAAATAAATTGCGACGTTGCCATCTTTCATGTTCGCGTGTACAGTATGTTTCTTTTACATGTCAATTTAAAATTTTTATTGAATATTTTCATATTGGAAAAAATTTTAAAACATTTTGTTTTCGAATGGAAATATTTTTTTTAGCATGTATGTATGCTATACTATTTCGGGTTAACGGGAACGCCCTCTGTTAGTTAACATACTGTATATGTTAAAGGGCGTACCAAAATGTGTTTAAAACGCTTTAGTATTTTATTGTTAATATTGTCCCAGCCTACCGCACAATCATCCTTCAGCTCTGAGATGATTTGTTCAATTTCAATTTCGTCCGTGTCCAACAGTGCAAAAGATTTTACACAGCTCTTTAGAGATGTCTGATAATGTGCGGTCTGGTCGCCAGATTGGTTCAGAAGTGGTTCAGCGAGGGATTTCCCTACGTTCACAAAGAAATTATTTACAAAATTAGCTGATGATAGCGGTGATGAGTTAGTGAGCAGTAAACTTGAAACTGATTCGCGTGGCTTATTTCTGTAAGTCAAGTTTTTTATATATTTCCATATCTGTTTACTATTATTACCTGCTTTCTGTAATTCGTTTTTATCGTACTCAATTTTAAGTTTTTTCAAGAGATTGTTACAAAAGTTCCTGTAAGTATCTCTTGTATGTAACAAGAAGCATTTTATTGTCAGGAAAAAGTTTGGTCTTCTGATGTAGTTTATCTCTGTGCCTTATACATCGGACAAGGCCCGAAGTAATCCACGGTTTAATATTAAAATACGATTTAATGTTGTGACGGTCGTATTATATAATATTGCTTGCTGGACATTTTTAATTTAATACGATAAAGACGACTCAGCGTCAGTAGAATTGTACACAGAGCTAAAATCAATGTTATGCAGGTCATGTTTCAATGTATTTATATTTAATTTGGACTTTGATACGGGACGATTTTGCTTAGGTAGCGTTAAGTTCATTGTTAATAGGATGGCGTTATGATCGGTTATTGTTGAATTAGTAACTAGAGTAATATTATGGTAAGGGAGTTTTTCTTTTTATTTTCATGTGATCGAACATGAGCCACTTTGATGTGTCGATAGCGTATGACCGGTGTGAAGCCCATGGTATGAACATAAATTTAGGTAATTTTGAGCACATGTATCGCCGTTTTCTGCTATGATGTTTATGTTAATGTCACCCGTTAATATGATGTGCTTAAAAGCGGAAAGACTACGACAAGCCTGGTCTAAGAAATGGTGAAAGGAGTCCAGATTTCTAAACGATGGGGATCTATAATTGCTATAGTTGTACCTATTTTAATTATAAGGCAATTACAGTGTACTTGATTCTGTTCTTCGACTGAGACAATTATCGATTGTTTAGCGTAGACCACGACCCCATCGTTTGGATTCTGGTTAATCGTGCTATGGAAAGAGTTGTATGTGTATCCCGTCATGGTAGGGGTTCGGTTAGTATTATGATATCGCATGCTATGTCCAGTCTATGAAGAAAAATGTTAAAGCTATCAAAGTTCTTACAAATACTACGTAATTCTGTGTTAGTACTATATATGGCTTTTGATATCCGGAAAGATATTGTTTGCAATTTTCAACCTCACATGTTTTAGATTCTGACCGAAAAGTATTGTCTATTTCTGTAATTAAATTATGCGTAACTAAAATATACCTATACAAAGTATGTACTTCTGTGTATAGATGTAATCAGAGCTAAATATAATTTAGTGTTTGGCGCTCTTAGGCGCCTTCATAATCTACGGAGTTGATATACCTGAAAGCCTTTCTTGCTGGGCAATCGGAATCTCCCGTCTTGTGGTTGCTGGGTTTTTTATAGCGCTTGCAGGTTGCGCATTTCGGCGAGTCTTCTTTCAAAGAGCACTCTTGAGTCGCGTGACCTTCTTGTCCATAATGGCCGCAAGTTGAAGTGGTGGATTTGCAGGTCTTGGCTGCATGACCGTACTGCTAGCACTTGAAACACCGAGTCACAAGGGTGAAATCTCGTAAAGGGCACGATGTCCAGTTAATGTAAAGTCTGTTCTGAGACAAAAGGGCTTTCCGTACGCTGGCTGGTACTTCAACAACGTAGTTGCAGCTGTCAGCATCCCTTTTCCCTGACTTATGGCTTAATTTAATTGAGGTCAAAAAGGCATCTTTGGTCAAAGTAGGTAATTTGTCCACAATATTTTGCTCAAAAATGTAAAATTAAAGACCTCTTTTTCTTCCATATTATTCGGGACTTCAATAATAACAATACGAGGCTTCCGCTTCCGAGGCTCATCGACAGTAAGTATAGAGGTGGAACGCTCGACAGTCTGCTTCAATTTCTGGATGTCGTCCTTTCCGCCTCCGTTTTTTGTTTTTCGAAGTTCATGCACCTTCAGCTTCATTTCTTCCGGGCATACAATTTTTTGGACTAAGTTTATGGTCTCTTCGCTGGTCTTCGTATTGTCACTAGGATAAATAGCGACTGAGCTAATTGGATGAGGGCGAATAAGGCTTTTGGTCCCCTTTACCATGTTTGCAAAAGAAGTGGTTTCCTTGTTTTGTTTATAAAGGGTCTCTTGTAATTGCTGCTTGATCTGATGAATTGCTCTTTCCTTGAAGTTTTGCAGGGTGGCGTAGTTTTGGAGGGCTTTATGTTTTAATGACTGGTATTGCACAGCCATTTGAGAGACTCCTTGTCCGACTTTACGGCAGAGGCTGCTGATCCTAAGTTTCTGTTCGGAGTTCATCTTGCCCTCCGAAGCTATGGTGCAAACTTCACGCAAGCACTGCTCAATGCTGGACATCCACGACTCGATTTTTGGAGTAGAAAAAATTGTTTCACCCTGAACTTGACTTCTGGATGTTGCTGCTGATGGTGAAGAGCGTGGCGGTAGACCGCCCCGGAGGGGCTACTATCCATGTTTGCGAAAAAATAACACTTAGTTTTTGTCCATACTTGCCATGAAAATCTACACAACAAAATGCTATGATTCTAAAACTAGGTCTCAATTAAAAACTGCTAATTTATGCAGTTATTAAATTGCTTTGACAGCCTCCGTGGCGTAGCGGTAGCGGACGCAGCCGCTGCGCAAGGTGGCGCGGTTCGATCCCCGCATCAGTGCAAGTATTTGTATGCATGAATATGAATATTTGTAGGTACTGGTCTGGTCGTGCCTCGGAAAGCACGTTAAGCCGTTGGTCCCGGTTGCCCTACGAACATCTAGTGGCAATCGTTACGGGTTGTTGGAACCCTCAAAAAAAAAGTCCTACAATTGGTCTAACTGCAATGCTTCGATGTCGCCTTCGGGTTGTGGAGGTCAGACGGCAGTCGCTTCATGGAAAATGTCGAAGTTTAGCCATATAAGCAGTTGGACTGGTAAAGCGAACCCCAGACTCCAAAGCTGAAAAGGCTTCGGATGCGACTGGGATTAACGCTGGGATGATGATGATTAAATTGCTTTGATGAGCACGTCCGTATGTACGAATGGTGTAACAAGCTAAAATGAGTGCAACCAAATACTTTCAGTTTTACTCAGTCCTCACAACCAACAAAAGCGATGTTGTTGAGGAAATAGACAATGCCGTATTGCTATTACTTATTATAAAAGAAAGAAGAAAGAAAAGAAAAGAAAAAACGTTTATTTGCAGTAAACATGACGCAAAAGTTTACAAAAACACTAAAAATAAGACATAATTGAGGGAAACATGCGTCACATCCACGCAAAACGGCTGTCGCTCAGCATTATGCTGAGACTCTATGCAAAACAGAGCCCAGCGCTGGTTTTCAGCGACAACCGGCGCCGACGTAAAGACGTCACCCGGTGCAACAAACAATTAAAAGTGGCATCGAGACGGTAGTACAGTAACAATAAAAACATAAAAGTACAACAAAAAATACAAACATACAAACAATTAAATTGGCATCGAGACGGTAAAACTTGTTAAGTGTTAGTAGATGTCAGTAATGACTAAGATTAAACTCTGAAATTATTTCACGAATATCATCATTCTCATGCATCAATCACTTATACACGAGGTACACAGTCTCCAACAACTCTTATCAAAAATGGCGACAAGTATTAAGCAGTCTAAAGTAGTCAAAATAAATATACATTAATTTAAAATCAGCCTTAAGTGCGGTGTATATGCCGCAGGACCGACAACCGTTGGGGTAAACGAGTCCTCGAGTGGAGACGGCGTCTCGGCAAACGTAGCGTAGGATGCCCTTGGGCGAGATGGAGCGACGACATCAAAAAGGTGGCTAGTAGGGGCTGGCGGAGAACTGCTCAGGATCGAGTTTGTTGGCGTGCCATGGAAGAGGCACTCGTCCAGCAGTGGACGAGTTAGAATTATAAAGTAAGTACTAAATGAAAGAAGCACCCAAGTGCTGCGTTGTGCGCTTGTTCAGTTCAACCATCTTTTTACGCTGATTATAGTGTATTTAAAGTGATCGATGTTCTCATGTGTTCTACTTCCGTTCGTGTGTGGATTACTGCAGCCACATTTAGGTTGATCCTACAAAATGCCTCCTGGCAACTCTGGATTCGGTAGAGAGACGTACAAAGAGGCTAACTGGCCAGATTTGGTTCTAAACCGTCTCCAAAGCCTGGAGCACAGGTGTAGGTTAGCCAGCCTGTCGGTGGTCTATAGGATGCACTTTGGAGAGTTTGCGTGGGAATTGCATGACTTAATTCACCCATCTCTATTCCATCTTCGGACGACCCGTCGTAGGGCCAGTATTCACCCTTACGTTGTTGACTCCACTACGATCCGGTTTCGCCTCGTCTTTTATACCGCGTACGTCAATCTACAATTTAAGTGTCTTCAAGGCTAGAGTGAATAGGCTCTTAATAAACTAGCGTGCTTTACCGTCAACGATTGCATCACTGCTTACCATCAGGCCCGATTGTGGTCAAGCACTTGTTTATCCTTATTCTTACTAATATTATAAATCGGAAAGTGAGTTTGTTTGCTTGTTCCGCTTTCGTAACTACTGAACCGATTGCTTTGAAATGTTGCAGACGTAAAGTTAGAAGTCTGGATTAAATAGCAGGGTACTTTTTATCCCGGAAGAATTTGATATTCCCGAGGGAAATCTAAAAAGCGCGATATAACCGAGGTTCACGCGGGCGAAGCCGCGGGTGGAAAGCTAGTAATTTATAAACAAAAAAAAAAAAATTTTTTTTAAATAAATATAAACCAGTGCTTGATCGCAATACCGCCTGATGGTAAGCAGCAGTGATGCAATCGTTGATGTTAAAGCGTGCTAGTTTATTAAGCCCATTCACTCAAAAAACTGAGTGAATAGGAAGGAAGACCGCAGTTGAGGGAGGTGATGCAATGTTTAACCCAGAGGGAGATTGATCTGGAGACCCTCCACGACCAAACTCCCGACACAACAACATTTAGTCGTACCCGGCACACATCGCAACACAACTGCTCAGACCCGTCCTCCGTACGGCTTCACCAGACATCATGCCGGAACACGACGAATCGCTTGGCGGCAAGACTTTGTCTGGTGGATGGTAGCTTCTGCCGGCAGCCGATGTTATGGCCTACCACTGAGTGAGACCCTATAAACCATCTTTGTGCCGTATTTCATTCAAATCCGTTCCGCAGTTTTTGGGAGAAAGATTACAGAAACTTTCACGTAAGTATATGATATTAGTTGGGTTCGTATTGAAACTGAGCGAAGCTTATCGCGTCGCGACGGAAGTCGGAGGCTTGTAAACAGATATTGTTGGGATGGGAAGTGAGATCTCGAACAACGATCGGATTTTCCGGCATGGAGGGAAGTTGAATAAAAATTCAGACTGTTCGGAACCGCTATAAGGTTCACCTGGGCTTCTCCCAGTTGCAATAATGTCCCTTTGTGCCGATTGGCCTAGTTCTGTTCTGTCTCCTGCTTATTATGGAGGGAAGTGGAAAAAATATCTTTTTTCTTACTCCTCCGCTATTCTTTTCTGATTAATTTCGTTGCGGGACCCAAGACAGTTGAAACGTTTCTCCGGGACTCGTCGAGCTTCATTGCTCGGCGTTTTTCTGGCGGTCTCCACTGTTGATTCTGGCTTTCAGGAGTTGCAGTGGGTTGGGAACAGTGTGGCGGGTTTGTCCCAAAAAAAAAAAAAATATGGTTCATCATCATCCCAGCGTTAATCCCAGTCGCATCGAAGCCTTTTCAGCTTTGGAGTCTGGGGTCCGCTTTACCAGTCCAACTGTTGATATGGCTAAACTTCGACATTTTCCGTGAAGCGACTGCCGTCTGACCTCCACAACCCAAGGCGACATCGAAGCATTGCAGTTAGACCAATTGTTGGACTTTTGAGGGCTCCAACAACCCGTAACGACTGCCACTAGATGTTCGTATGGCAACCGGGACCAACGGCTTAACGTGCTTTCCGAGGCACGACCAGACCAGTGCAAATATACATATTCATGCATACAAATATTTGCACTGTGCGGGGATCGAACCCGCGCCACCTTGCGCAGCGGCCGCGTCCGCTACCGCTACGCCACGGAGGCTGTCAACCGCTATATGGTTATCTCTACATATCTCTGCTTATCTACTTAAAACGTTATTTTTTGTTTATGTGAAACCTGAATACAGTTTGTTCAGAATAAGCAACTGAATCGATTCCAATCATTTTTACACCTTGTTATTATTTTCCCAAATGTAGGAAATAGTTGCAGTGTGGTTACCGAGCGTGCACGGTAGATGATAGTATTCCGCGCTCGCGCAACAGCTGACGCCAGAGGTTCGCCCGCCCGAGCGGAGCTTGGACCATATTTTTGTTAGGACAACAAGCTCATAACTTTGTGGTTTTTCATGATATCTTTTTGAAATTTTGTACATAGATTCTTTATTAAAAATACTGGACACGTGTTTCGTGTTTCGCATAAACAAAAAATGTTGTTGTTAAGCACTTCGCTCGATACATGATGTTGAAAACGTTGAATGTGTTTACTATCGGAGATGCACTGATCATATACATGTCTTTATTTGTCGCCGAAAATGTTAATTGGTTGTTACACTAAAACGCAAAAGTAAAAAAAAATAGTTTTCGAAATCGGATTACTACTCTGTAAAAAGTTATTCGCAAACTTAGATATAAAAAAAGCATAACCCTTACTGGCAGTTGGTAAAAAAAAAAGATCGACGCATCGACTACAGAAACTTAAAAAAAAGTTAAAAAACCGGCCAAATGCGAGTCGGACTCGCACACCGAGGGTTCCGCCGTACAAACGTAGCGGTTTACAATTTATGACGTACTAGCTTTCCGCCAGCGGCTTCGCCCGCGTGGAGTTCGGTTATATCGCGCTGTTTAAATTCCCCTCGGGAACATCAAATTTTTCCGGAATAAAAGGTAGCCTATGTTCTTTCTCAGGGTCTAAAGATTGTCTGTGCCAAACTTCATCAAAATCGGTTGAGAGGTTTAGGCGGGAAAGCGTAACAGACAGACAGAGTTATTTTCGCATTTATAATACTAGCATTGATTTAGAATTTTTCACAGTTTAGAGGCAATTAGATTTAAGAAGTGTTTGATATGAATTTCAACTTTAATATCTCTACGCGTTCATGTGAAAAAGGGTAGGTAGTAAGTTTATAATTATTAAAAAAATATTTTATGTCATGTAAGCAAAAATAATATTTTAATATTTTATGTAACTTCAAATTTATCATTTTCACAATTTTTCTTTTATCTGTCTGTACTATAATATAACGTTGCTTCGTGCCGAATTTCAAGATTCTGAGTTCACGGGAAGTACCATGTAGGCAAAGAGATTTAAGATATATAGAGAAGGCATGTGTCAAAATGGCATAGAAAAACTGTGATCCCATGGTTCAGTTCCGCCATCTAGTACAATATAGCAAAATTAGATCGACAATTGGAGACATCAAATAGTAAAAATGAAATAAGTTTATATAAAATATATTCAGCTATTGCCCGGTAGGTGGCCAGTGTGGTCTATGTTGCCAGATCCGATTTAATACCCTAATATAGTTCAAATCGGGTAAATAAATATTGAAAAGTAAATAAATTAAGTGAAACTTGTCTTGTACAAACAAAAACTATTTTAGAATTTTATTCGCTACTATTCATTTACCGTGACACCGTCTATTGGCATTTTAGATATTTACTGCTTACGAATTATTTTAACTCTCAGTTTATTGCGATTTTTGAGTGTAATAGACCTTTTAGGCCATAAAGCGCATTTTGTTTTGCAATTTTCGTTTGCATTTCGTTTTTAGCAAAATTATTCTTTTTACACGTTTGTTTGCAAATATTTTTAAATGGCAATGCAAAAAACTGTGGTAGGGTTTGTATCATTTCGATATAAAGTTATCGATAATATTCAAAGAAGTTACTACGACGATGTTTTTTCGCATTATGATAGCTTGAAACAAAAAATTAGGAAGCAGAATAATTATGGGTAATTTCAAGTTTACAAGTTTCTTATTTATATAATTCTTTTAATATAATAGGCGTTAAAGTTTAAAATTGCCGATTAGTACTGAAAATATAATTAAATAATTGCTTATTTTTTAATTTTTAAATAATTCATATAAAATCAATTTATAGGAAGGTCGTTTATGCCTTTGTGATAGAACTCTGAGGATCTAGACTGCACAAACTGTGTGAAAGCAGAACTGCCTCCTGGGAAGAAAACTTCTTGTCACGTAGATAATTGTCCAAATCACGACAAAAATGGTAGTCTGCTGGAGCAAGACGTTTACAAGATTCGTACGCCATTATCTTTAAAAACGGCAAAAAAAATTACGGTTATTGTATGGGAGCCCGCCTTCAGGATTTATTTTATTTTAATTATTTATTTGTAATTTGAATATATAACCAAATATTCTGTGAACATTTTAAGCGTCTATCTGTTTCCGTTATTAATATGTAGCAAAAAACGGCAAAAATTCACGTTTGTTGTATGGGAGCCCCCTTAAATATTTTATTATTTTTATTCTTAGTACTTGTTGTTATAGCGGCAACAGAAATACTAACACAATCTCTGGAAATTACAACTGTCTCGCTATTACGGTTTATGAGATACAGCCTGGTGACAGACGGACAGACGAACAGAAAAGTCTCATGAATAGGGTTCGTTTTACCTTTTAGGTACGGAATCCTCAAAATCGCAAAGTAGCTCGCAATCATTGTACTACATATACGTACCTACATATTTTATGAATATATTTCATTATAAATAAGTTATGTAATCTATGTACTTATCCACTTAACCGTCAATTTTATTCCAATTTTTACGGTTAAGTAAAAAAGTAATGAAATTAGTACCTAACTTACTATTTCATTTCTAATACAAGGTACCGATTCTTTCTTTTTTAAATTTGATCGACAAGTCTTTCCAAAGTAGATAACTTCTCTTCTAAAATGCATTGAGTATAATTTCGACGAATGAGACGGAAGCCAATTTTCTTCTCTACGGTCTATCTGGACAAATCGTATCCACTTTTTCCCTACGACATTATTTTATTCGGAAACCAAAAATAACAAAAACCTAGATAAATGAATAGTAATTGTTCATTCAATTTTGTTTATTAATATGATATGATTATGTTTAAGTAGAGTTAATAATAAATAAACTTAAAATATAGTAATATTTTAAGTTTATTTAGCTATATTTTAAATGTCAATAAAATACAACAAAATGTATTCATCTTAATAAGTATTATTATTAATTGTGTGCTAAATATTTTAAGGACTGTATGAAAAGGCCGCTGGTAGGGATTATTATGTATTGTCAACTTCGTAAAAAACAAAAGCTTATCAAAAAACATAGATAATAAAAAACACACCAGTAGTAAAAGACGAAGAAGGTGCGTCAAGCACAATTATCGATAACTAAATCGATAAACAACATTACTACATCTCTACAAGAAAATAGTAAAACTACTCAACAATAGAGGGCGCTTATTACAATAATGGAAAATTTTCTAGAACTAAGATTTTTTTTAAATTTGAATTGCAGACGAAATATAAATAATTCATAGAAAAACATTCCGAAGTTAGGTCCAGTCGTTTTACTATAACGAGATGTACAGTAACACAAAGCGCAACATGGCATATTTCCTTAGAAAATGTTTATTCTTGGTGAACACAAATTACGTCCTGACGCGCAGACTAGACTTAGCGACTTTTAACCAAGTCGATAAAAGTATTGGCTTAGGATTTTGTTCGTGATGTCCTGTCTATTGTAAATATAATTTTAATGTCTTTGCTTGTAGGTTTTGATTCCCTAGCGTGTGACGGAAATTCGTCTAAGGTGTCGGTATAAACTGCTATATCTTTTGATCGCTTTAACTTAGAAGTTTGATTTTTTCACTGCTTAAAGGGACAATAGACCTAGGTATTTGGTATAAATTTCAATTTGATACCTTTATTAGGTCGTGAGAAATAAGGTAGTAAGTTTCATTTTATTAAAATATGTTTATTATATAACTAAAAAAATGTGATTTTCGCAATTTTTCCTATATTTGCATTATATGACAATCCTTCATGCCAAATTTCAAGATTCTGAGTTTACGGGAAGTATCCTGTAGGTTTTGATTCCTTTGCGAGTGTCGAAAATTTGTTGAAAATATCGACATATCGGCTGTATCTTTTGATTGGCTTGGCTTAGAAGTTTGATATTTTCACAGCTTAAAGGGACAATAGACCTAGGTATTTGGTATAAATTTCAATTTGATAACTTTATTCGTTCGTGAGAAATAAGGTAGTAAGTTCCATTTTATTAAAATATGTTTATTATATTATATAACTGAAAAAATGTGATTTTCGCAATTTTTCCTATATTTGCATTATATGACAATCCTTCATGCCAAATTTCAAGATTCTGAGTTTACGGGAAGTATCCTGTAGGTTTTGATTCCTTTGCGAGTGTCGAAAATTTGTTGAAAATATCGACATATCGGCTGTATCTTAAGATTGGCTTGGTTTAGAAGTATGATATTTTCACAGATTAAAGGGACAATAGACCTAGTTATTTGGTATAAATTTCAATTTGATAACTTTATTCGTTCGTGAGAAATAAGGTAGTAAGTTCCATTTTATTAAAATATGTTTATTATATTATATAACTAAAAAAATGTGATTTTCGCAATTTTTCCTATATTTGCATTATATGACAATGCTTCATGCCAATTTTCAAGATTCTGAGTTTACGGGAAGTATCCTGTAGGTTTTGATTCCTTTGCGAGTGTCGAAAATTTGTTGAAAATATCGACTTAATCGGCTGTATCTTTTGATTGGCTTGGCTTAGAAGTTTCATATTTTCACAGCTTAAAGGGACAATAGACCCGAGTATTTCATGTGAATTTCAGCTTGATACGTCCACGCGTTCTTGAGATAAAGGGTGGTGACAGACAGACAGACAGACAGACAGACAGACAGACAGACGGACAACAAAGTGATCCTATAAGGGTTCCGTTTTTTCCTTTCGAGGTACGGAACCCTAAAAATATTAAAAGAATATGAGGGAGGCATTTGCCCTGCTGCGGAATACTATAGATTAGCGGAAAATACTTATAAAATAGTTACTAACATTAATTACTCATGTAAATTTATTTGTATTGAGATCGGTTATAGGAACTTAATAATTATTTGGTAAGGTTACGAATGAATGCGGTATTTAAAATACACGAGTTAATATGGCCTATAAAATAAGTACTTAGTACCTATATTCATTTATATTTTAGCTTGGTTAAAATTTAAATATTATTTCGATTGGTATTTTTTGTTTAATTTCTGCAGTAATGGAGATTATTAATTTCATTTTATTTCTATTTATTTATAAACGGCGCAGTTATGGTAAAGTATAGGTACAATTGAAATCTCGACACAGAAACATAATTATAACCCCAATCGAATTTTACTAGTATTTCCGCGTTCGTACCAACAGCTGATATGACCCTGTTTAATTAGATCTTTTATTATTTTAATCGATCACTCTGAAAGATTCTTCTAATTAACAAGCGATATCTATTATTAATATAAAATTAATTACCTTAAATTCCTTATTTATTACAAGGGAAACAAATGAAAAACACTTTTGAAGACTCAATAACACATTATAAAACACTCTCCACTGATATGGGTCTTAGGACAACAAATGGTAAAAAATCTTCATTAAATATAGGAGCCACTCTCAAAAATATTATTCAGGTAGAAAACTTGTGTATATAATAGTCAATTTTGCTAAATATTTAGATTAAAATATAGATTTTTTGAGTAAAAAACAAGCGGTTTCGCCCGCCTTCCTGAATCGCGACGACTGGGTTCTTATTCGTTGCAACACTGTGGTGGTAGAGCGCTGTGAAAAAGAACAGGTATTTTCTTGTAACAGTCTGATTGCAACAGTGATTTTTTTTCTGGGTAGTAAATACTATAGCGAAACTTCGACGAATCACAAATTCTAAATCCCACGATGGGTGCCATTAAGCGAATGTTGAGTGCTTTTATCTAGTATTGTCTAAACTTCTTTTTAGAGAATTCTTTCAATAGCTTTGTCTGTAACATTAAATTAGATGAAAGATTTACACACATATATTGTTCCAAGCTGGGCACCACTTTATTAACTGTCCCACGTTGCCCTGTTCCTCGCTGGGCGTCACTGTCTCATTAATAATTTACACGGGCTCGAAATTATGCACTACTAGCTTTCCGCCCGCGGCTTTGCCTGCGTGGAATTCGGTTATATTGCACTTTTTAGATTTCCCTCGGGAATATCATTATTTTTAATAAAAAAGTAGCCTATGTCCTTTCTCAAGGCCTAAAGATTGTCTGTGCCAAATTTCATCAAAATCGGGTGAGAGGTTTAAGCGGGAAAGCGTAAAAGACAGACAGACAGAGTTACTTTCGCATTTATAATATTAGTATGGATTGAACTGTCAAAACGAATCCTATTGCTGATAGTGTGATACGCAATTACCCTGCTTGTCCTGAAATACTTATTTGCACCAAAATACATACTTTGAAATGAAAGGAAGTTAACCACTTCGCATCTTCTTTTATTACTTGTTTATTAAGAGAATTACGAAAACTTTTTAGTTAGTGATATTAATCTTAGAATCAGCTCGTTTTGGTCGAGTTGTGAATTTGAAGAGAAAATAAATTTGAAATGATTTCAGTATAATTTTCTAATTCCCATGTTAAACAAGTATTAAGAATCAATAATAAAATATGAAGAAGAACTAGCAAAACAGTGAATGAACAGTTATAAAATACTTGTTCCAACATGATACACACTGAAACGAGTATGAAAAGTTTCAAAATACTTGTTTCAATATGATACACACTGGAACGAGTATTTTGTAACCGTGTCAACCAAAAAGAGCCTGCCGCCATTACACCACATTATCGCAGTTGCGCGCGCATTCTGTTTATAATCCACTTAGTTTCGATTTGACATCCTCTCTTTGCTTCCAGCTGTTATTGTAATATACACCCTATTTCTCTCGACGAAAGATCTGAAATTGATTGGGTGCAACTTGATATAAATACAAGCGGATTACGCGGTTCTGTTTAGATTAATTGGAATGGATTTGAAATTATGTACATTGTTTGATTGTTTGAGCAATCTATCAGTTGATCAGCAAGTATGGTAGACATGCTCCTCTTCCTCCTTTTATAAATGTTCTTTAAAATTAAATAATAATAAGCGTCTGCTGAACTATATCAAGCATAGGTATCATTATAGAATAGAATACTCTTAATTATTTACACCATATAAATTACAGAACGTAGATATAAGATTTTAGAAATGTGGCATCATTGGCGTCTTATCGCTAAAGAGCGATCTTTTACAGAAAACCTTTGGATGGAATAGGTACTAAGGGAAAGGAGAGAGAAATAATGTAGGTAGTCTACAGTCTACTATTTACATAGATTATACAATAAATAACATCCATTATACATCACGTCGTGGTGGCCTAGTGATTAAACACTAGTCTCTCAAGTATGAGTGTGCGGATTCGATACCAGGTCAGGCAAGTACCAATGTAACTTTTCTAAGTTATATGTACTTTCTAAGTATATTTTGGACACCAATGACTGATTAAAAGATGAAGGAAAACATCTTGAGGAAACCTGGACTTTAAGTCTGAAATCGTCAACGTCATTGAGCAATCAATTAATTTGAAACATATTCTCCCATAATTCTCCCTATGTTCGAAAAATATGTCTGCTCGTCTACGTAAATAACGCAATGAATGTTGTTGAACTGTCAAAATGAAACCCATTGCTACTGATTGTGGGTTACATAATTACTCTACTGTTCGGGACTTATGACCAAAAGAAGAGAATGTAAAATATCACCCACAAATCGTTATTAAACGGAGTCAGTCACCATCATCATCATCATCATCAACTCAGCCACATAAAGTCCACTGCTGGACAACGGCCTCCCTTGGGGATTTCCAAAAAGACCGGTTTGACGCGGCTTACATCCAGCGCTTCCATGCTATTTTGGTCAGTTCAAGAGTCAGCATATCTCGCTACATTTAGACTTTCAGGCCATTAAGTTGTCTCTTTAATCTTGATGACGATGGTGAAGGAAGTGGAAAAAACTACATTTTTTTTTTAATCATGAAAAAGCCGACGAAAAATTCCACCACTGGGGGGTTCAGAATCATGTACTGGATCCATGGTACTCGTTTGTGCGTCGATGTCAGATACACCCTTTATGTAAAAAAAAAAAGAAAAAAAAAACCCGGGAAGCATTTACCTAATACACATTATACCTAATACAAAAAAAAATTAATAGAGTCATGCCATTTTTTAACGGAACAGCCAGCTGTGCTGCTGGGAAGGAACTTCCTTCACCATCCTCATCAAGATTTCAGCCGAAAACCGTCCACTGTTCGACATATACCTGCTTCAAGCATGTCCACTTCGACTGACGACTTTTTAAAGCCACAGGAACCCGTTGGATGCGAGAAGCATGCAACCGACCCTGCACTATAAGTAAGACCTTAAGAGGGAACTCTAGTGGTACTTTCTCTATACAAACGTATTCCGCTGTTTTCTTCGCGGATAATGCTTTTAGGTCCGTATTACAGAACGTCACTCAAAACTCAAGCTCTACTTAAGTCTCGTTTCAAGCCATTTGATTGGTTGAAACTAGTTTTAAGTAATGTTTAAGCAGAGAACAATGCTTGAGTCTCCTTCTGGAATACGGACCATAGAGAATTTTTTTTCTACAATTTTACACCGAGATTATACGTGCGCCCTATCATTTGATTTTTTCTGAAACTTAATTAATAAAAGAAATACGATACTTCAAAATCGCGAAAAATAACCTATTTTTACCGTGATGTTCAGATGATTATTAGACAAATGTAATAAGTTTTTCTCAAAATTCTGTCGTGTTTTAAAAAAAAAAAAAAGCAGCGGAATACAAAAAGTCTTTTGGTCAACGTTTTTGTAGGTAACATCAGCCTGAGCTGCAACTGTTCTTTTCGCACTTTACCGGGAGAGGTTTGAGGCAGCACGACGGCAATCTTCAAATACCTATTTTCTAGGGTTGTAACGGAGCTTCGCCTCCGCTTCCGTTACTGCGGAAGTTCCGCAAGAAATCGTATCTTCGCTTCCGCCTCCGCCTCCGCACAATTTTTTGCGGAGTTATAACGGAGGTTTGTAAATAAACCTCCGTATTTATAAAATAAATAACGCGCTAGCTGCGATGCTCGACAACCGTCCGGCCGCGTTTGAGCGCGAAATGGTCAAGTGGTCAATCAACTAGTGCGAGGTGGGAATGCGGCAAACACAATTTGTTTCTCCTTAATTTTCATTACAAGAAGGTAATAGTTTTTTTTACCAAGTATACTACTATTAATGTACGTATTTAAAATAAAAAAAATGTTTTAATTAACCATAAATTTCAATTTTTACTATATGTACTTTCACCTCCGCCTCCGTTAACCTCCGCATCCGCCTCCGCCTCCGCTAACAAGCCTCCGTTACAACCCTACAGTATTTTCCAAGTTTCTCGGCACTAGACTGGGGAGTCTAAAGACCTTCGTTTATTTCCGCTATCCATCCTATATGTCCCCGAGTCTTAATGCTCTTTCTGAGTGTGCATGATTATAAAAAGAGGGACTGTCGAGATAGCAACTAATAAAAAAGTTTTTTTTTATAATATCAACCTAGATGGTAAGTAGTAAAGCAATCGTTGATGGTGAAGCGCGCTAGTTTATTAAGAGCCTATTCACTCTAGCCTTGAAGACTCATAAATTGTAGTCAGACGCACTTTACCGGGAGAGGTAAGCAGCTAAGCAGCGCGACGGCAATGGTTTCTTCAAATACCTACCTATTTTTCAAATTCCTCGACACTAGAGTCCCCTCTTAAGACCATCGTTTATTTCCGCTATCCTCTCTCCTTTGGTTCAAAATCACATAAGACAGTCTTCCAAAACGGTCGCCCTTTACAACTTCCAAGTGCTTTATCTGGGAAGAGGAGGTGGAGTAGCAATTCTTCCCAGCAGCACAGCTGGCTGTTCCGTTAAAAAATGGCATGACTCTATTAATTTTTTTGTATTAGGTATAATAGGGATGTTTCCTGGGTAAAAAAAATTGATTCTATTTAGTCCGTCATTCAGATTATAGAAAAATATTGGAGACGAATATTTTGCTTTATCAAATCAATAAAAATTGACAAATATAAAAGGCATCAAAGATCAGGAGTGGTGGCTCGTGACGTCACTGGCCGCTAAAAAGTGTAGCGTGCAGTGACGTCACACGAGTTTTCAACGCTCTGTTTCGTCTTCATTTTTTTTATATGGAAGAAGAAAAAATACGTGTCTAGTATTTATTGGAAATTTGAATGACGGCCTAATTAGTTTTTACCCGACTAAGGGAAGGCAAAAGGAGGGTTATGATTTTGACAGGCTATGTATGTATGTATGTATGTATGTATGTATGTATGTATGTTCATCTGTTCCCTCGTAACTTCTAAACTACTTATCAGAATTATACTTATCATTAGAAGCGTCTTAATTGTCCGCTGGTTATAGGCTATATGGAGTTCCACAAAAACTAACGTGGCGTCCTCTAGCGGACAAAACATACAGAATAAAAAAATTAAGTTAAGATAAATATGTCGTGTTTGGTATCATTTGAAAGCTCTTTACTTGTACATTTTGAATATATATATGTTACTAGCATTTACTTGTGACTTTACCTGTATTCACATCTTTTCGTTCATAGCTTCTTTACTACTTATCAGAATAAGACCACTGCAGTACCATTAGAAGGGCCTTGATATTCTGTTGGTTATGAGCTATAAAGCTTGTCACCAAATTTAGTATTACGCCCTCTAGCAGACAAAAAGTTCTATGTTAATATAAAATTAAAATAAATATACCGTATTTGGTATCACTTGAAAGAACTTCACGAGTACTTTATGTTTGTACATAATCCCGAGTAATGCTTCGTAGAAATTTGAATGTAAACCAGGGTTTGGTAAACGGAGCGATGGAGTGGTGAAAGCCTTCGAATGGCCTGCTCTTCGGCGCGATCAGTTTGAACAGAGAGAACAGCCAAGCGCTGTTCTCATACAATTTGACGACGCATCCATAAAGTCAGATATTAACAGACTTAGCAGAATCGAGCCTTGCCTCACTCAATTTGACGGTGTGAGGGGGTCTGGGCAAATTCAGCGTAAAATGCTCCCGCCGAGTCTTTCTTGGGGTTGTACTGTACATAAATTACAAGGTTGTACTCTAGATAAAGCAGTTATCGATCTAGGAAAGTCTAGAGAAAGAATTATATAGATTAAGAAATCTTCCCAGGTCCTCTTAATATGTGAAACATCCAATCTATTTATACTAACGACCTCATCCACTAATTCATGACCCATTCGCTGCCATCGACGCAAATGTGCGTCGCCACTACGAAATACTGGGAGCTTCGCGCTATGATCCACGTGCTACGAGCTCTACATATTACTATACGCCGATTCATAAGTCGAAAGAGATGTCGTATGTTAACTACCTAGTTTTTAGTTCGTCAATTTAACTTTTGTTAATATTACGCGCCACAAATACACTGTAACACCAAAATAGTACAAATAATAAAATGTAAAAGAACTAAAACCCAACTACGACAAAAACGACGCTGAAAAAGTATAAAACAAGATTTTCAGAATACTGAACTGAACAAAGTTGCTAATATAGTTGTAAGTAAATGGACACAGTAGACCCTACCAAGATGCCTTCGTTGTAAATTGACAATAATGTCATACAATATTATTCTAAAGTATGCAATATTCACTATGTAGAGATAAATTTTCATGTTTGGAAAGGCGTAGTCACATGTTACATATGCCTACCTACCGTAGCGTAAAAATAAGAGAATAAGTAGAAAGGAAGACGGTAGTTAAGCGAGGTGATGCAATGTTATACCCAACAACACGACCAAACATGCTGCGCCAGAGGGAGATTGATCTGGAGACCCTCCACGACCAAACTCCCGACACAACAACATTTGGCTCATCGTACCCGGCACACATCGCAACACTGCTCAGACCAGTCCTCCGTACGGCTTCACCAGACATCATGCCGGAACATGACGAATCGCTTAGCGGCAAGACTTTGTCTGGTGGGTGGTTACTTCTGTCGGCAACTTGAATCTTGAAACTTCTTCACTCTTCTTCTTTTTTTCAAGGTCAGATTCAACCTCAACTCTTGATCAATGGCCTCTGTGGAATAGATACCACACTTTTGCCAATAACACGTGTAACAAATTATAGAAATTCTATGAAAATTTTATTTCATTATTATGAAATAAAATTTTCAAAGAATTTCTATAATTTGGCAACTGTTATTGGCGATATCCGCCATTATTATGGCGGATATCGCCAATGACAGTTGAAAAAGACGGCCGCGTGGACCGTCTATGAGGGAGATTTGAGACAGTCATGATGTAGCCACTGTGCTGCGATATTTTAATGTTCTTTATGAATTATTTACTAAATGCACGTTTTACTACATAAATCACCTACTTTTATTTAGTAAACGACACTATAAATAATTGTAAAGGTCAAATGAAAGATGCGCGTGACACTCATCTTAGCTTTCCCGTCAAAAAACCCCAGAATTAATCAGGCGTTCAGAAAATCGAGAGACATTGACGTTTTGTCGACGTCAATTTTTGCGAACAAGCTTTCTGATAATCCTAACACGTCACCAGTTTCTAGCTATGAATTAGTGACGAACTCAAACCTAAGATGCGTAAAGATAACTGAAAAATGTGTAGTTGATGACATAGATAGTAACAGATAGATAAAAAATACAATATTAGTTAAATCAAAGTGGTAACTTCTATTTTTAGCGCTAGACTAGCACAATGGCCCCGATTCTCTTGTTCCCTTAACTCATTTTTTACATGCTTTTTATTAGTTTCACTTATATGTTTGCTTCCTTGTTTGCTTGTTTTTTTGTCCGTCTCTAACTCTTTGGACTACGATTGAGCGGCTCATTACTGTAAAATGTCCCACCGTTTTAAAAAAGAATATCGAACGAAAAAGTTTTTTCGTTCGATATTCTTTTGTAATAAAAAATGAACGAACGAACGTATTGAAAACGGTGGAACTTTTTAGTATTTTCAACTGAAAATACTAAAAAGTTTAAAAAACTAAAAAAAACATAATTTTAAAAACAGCGTGAGGCCGCTTAATATACAAAAATTATGGCACAAAGCGCTTCACGCTTTTTTAAAAATTATTTTTAACTTTATAATTTCATATTTTTAAAAGCATGTTTTTTTTAGCAAACAGCGGTGAGAAGAATAGTGGTAGCCTAAATAAATAATCAAATGACAATATTGACAAAATTTCCGGGTTTTGGACTTCAGAATGAGTTCAGTGGTTTCCTGCAATAACATTGATTGATGCTGGCTACGGTACAGAAGCGTATCAAGTCCAACATCAGACGACCCGTCGTACGGTGAGTTTCCACCCTTACGTTGTTGAGACCACTACGATCTACTACTGTCTTCCCGTCTAATTACAATTTAAATGTCTTCAAGGCTAGAGTGAATAGGCTCTTAAGAGGGGACTCTAGTGCAGAGGAATTTGAAAAATAGGTGTTGGAAGAAACTATTGCCCTCGCGCTGCTTCAAACTTCCAACCTCTCCTGGGAAAGTGTGAAAAGGACAGTTGCAGCTCAAGCTGACTTTACCTACAAAAACGTTGACCAAAAGACGTTTCGTATTCCGCTGTGTTCTTTTTCAAAACACGACAGATCTTAATTATTTTTATATCAAAATTTAGAGGAAAAGTATACCTATGCTTCTATTATTTTCTTTTTGTCAAAAACTTATCACGTTTGTCTAATAATCATCTGAACATCACGGTATTTCTTTTTTTAATTAAGTTTCGGAAAAAATCAAATGATAGGGGCACGTGTACCTAAACATGGTGTTAAATTGTAGAAAAAAAATTGCTGTAAAAGCGTTATTCACGAAGAAACCAGCGGAATACGTTTGTATAGAGAACGCACCACTAGTGCGCTTTACCATTACCAATTGCATGCTTACCATCAGGCGGGATCGCGGACCGGCACTAATTTATAACGTTTATAAAATAAAAACTGTTTTACAAAAAAAAAAAAAAACAACCGACTTCCGAAAACCACTACAAAGTGAAAAATAACTAATTTCGGAAGTCGGTGTATTTGGTTTTTGTATATACGTTTTTGACACCGACTTCCGAAATTTGTTATTTTTCACTTTGTAGTGGTTTTCGGAAGTCGGTTATTTTTTTTTGTAAAAGAGTTTTTATTTTACACTATTTAGTTGTGAAAAGTACTATGTATTCAGTTGCATCCGGTTAGACTGGAAGCTGATGCAAATATAATTTTTACCCGTAGTTTTGATGAATTCCCTCGACTGCCTATGGTCTTCATCATCAGATTTACTGCAGTCCATTATTTTAACCCAATGGGTGCAGAGTTCTCATAAATAAATTAAGTCAAAACACAAAGTAGCTACTGTAAATCGTAGAGGAGTTCCTGAAACTGGCCTTTGTCTTCATCATCAGAGCTCTTATAACAGTCACAACCCATCTAGGTGTAAAGTTCTTATCAATGCAAATTAATCAAGCCCAAACACAAGGTAGCGGCTGTGAATTGTTGAGGAGTTCTTTCGACTGCCTCCTGGTTCCTTCATCAGATCTACTCCAGACCTTTATTAAATTGTAGTGCTTAAAATACTTAATGACAGCTAACTAGCTACTGCACACGTGTTTCGGTTTATATATAGGAATAAGAATACGGTCAACGACATAATAAAACAAATAAGCCATGAAACAATCTTGCATTTTGAATAAATACTACATACATTTTGTTAACACTATTTTTTGTGTATTTTTTACATAGTTTTATTTATTTCTTACAATAAATTTTATGTAATTATAAATATTCTTAAAAATAGTCGTTCACCCAGCTTGAATACTATTTTTAGGATTCCTTTGTTGACAAAATAAGCATTTTATTTGACTAGAATATTGAATATGACTGACATTTTGACTAGAAGGCATTGGTGTTAGATAAAATAATGAAGAGAATAGAATTGCTTGAGACGGGATGTTTAGCTTTTTGTTGTTCAACGGAATTTCTAAATTGATATACATACAGAGTGGTGCTGACAATACGACAATAAATTAAACATCGTGTAGCTCAACACATTCTCAGTCTACCCATAAAAAAATCATATAAATATGTCCATTAGTTTAGTCACAGGAAACTATTTTTCATTTTTCACATTTTATACATAATGCTTTCTACAGGTAAATGATCGCTGCATCCTGCGATACCAAACTTTAATAATAATGGCGCGAAAAAGTCAATACAGGATCGCGCTGTCAGCGTCGCCGATAGGAGGTCAGTGAACCAATATTGTTAAAGAATGTTCTATTCCGTTTGCAACTTTATGCGTTTATGTTTGTTTGAAATTTTCATTTTTTTGTTGCTAGGTTTTTTCTATGGTTTAGAATTATTCCTATGAACCAGCATTATTCGTGTTGTCATTTATTGTCGTATTGTCAGCACCACTCTGTATATTTTACATTAGAAACGAATTTCGACACACCTATAACTACGTACAAATACTAAAAATATTTTTTTAACTATCTCTGCATATAAATACAGTTACAGACAAAAATCCAGTTCCTTAACTTGACGAGAAAGTCCTGTCGAAAATTATTGAGATCATCATTTACATTTCCATCTCATACAAAAATATAACATAGTTGTTCAAAACCATTCTACAGAGTTCAGAGTCGATGATGACGGATTTTGGGTAATCTTGCCTAAACACTGGCAGCAAATAATCGTCAGAAAAAACCCCGTCATCTATTTAGTTCTCGAAATTTTCGCATTTATGAACAGCGTTTCGAAAACCTTTTCGCTAACATGAAATGTTTTCGATTCAACACGGAAGCTATGAATGTTTGTATTTTTCAAATCACAATTCAAAAGTAGTAGTAAAAACTAAGAAATCAATGAAGTCAGCAAAATATAAATAAAATAGACTAATTTGGTTTTAATTCACACGGTTATTATGGTTGTTATTATTAATAGTTTCTATTCTTTATTAAATTACTTATAGCCAAGGTTTTTGAACGCCGGTTCATCATTGAGGTTGTGCTCGAAGAATGGACTCTCCCTGAAGATAACAGACGCATCAGCTATGTGCATTTGTCTCTTGCCATATCTGAAAAAAACGTATAGAATATTTAATAATTATTATTATCACTGATCAAATACCGCAGTGTCTCAAGACAAAAGTCTTCGACCAGTGTGTGTTGCCAGTGATGACTTGTGGAATTGAGACGTGGTCGCTAACAATGGGCCTTATAAGAAGGCTTAAAGTCACTCAAAGGGCAATGTAGAGGGCTATGCTTGGGGTTTCACTGCGCGATCGAATCAGGAATGAGGAGATCCGCAGAAGAACGAGAGTAACCGACATAGCCCGAAGAATTGCAACACTAAAGTGGCAGTGGGCTGGACACATTGCCCGTAGGACCGATGCCCGATGGGGCCGACGGGTTCTCGAGTGGCGATCACGCACCCACGTAGCGTGGGTAGGCCCCCGACAAGGTGGATTGACAAGCTGGTGAAGGTCGCGGGAAATTGCTGGATGCGGGAGGCGGAGGACTGGTCGTCGTGGAGAACCTTGGGGGAGGCCTATGTCCAGCAGTGCACGTCTTTCGGCTGAAATGATGATGATTATCACTGACTGAGTTGTGGTGGGCTAGTGATTAAAACATCAGCCTCTCAAGTATGAGTGTGCGGGTTCGATTCCAGGTCAGGCAAGTACCAATGTAACTTTTCTAAAGTTATATGTACTTTCTAATTCCATCTTGGACACCAATGACTGAAGGTTAAGGAAAACGTCTCGAGGAAACCTGGACTTTTATGTCTGAAATCGCCAACCCGCATTGAGCAAGCGTGGTGATTACGCTCAATCCTTCTCTGTATGAGAGGGGCCTGTGCCCAGTAGTGAGACGATAAAAAGGTTGATGATGACTAGTTCATAATTATTAAAAAATAAATGTTCAAATTGAAAGTATTCTGCCTAACCTATTAAGTAAACCAACTCTAATGTGCACATGTACATTTTACATAGGCACTCATATGTCGGGACATAACATTAATCTATTTCAATTAAATTGGTCCTGTTGAATTGTCAAGAAGTTTATCAATTAGAAAGATGACGCTAGTGGCCTGCTCAAAAGTGTTGCAAGTGCTAAGAAACTCTATATACACTGTGCTTGTCTACTAGAAACTGACCTCTGGTGGATGGTTTTTATAACTAATGCAATACCACATTCATCATGCTCATGTTTCCAAAAACTTCCAAAGATACAAAGTAGATGGCGTTGTTAACTTCAAACAGAGTCATCTAGCGACAAGGATTGAAACTAAAATCATGCAACAGGCAACTGCCACGACTAGTGAATAAAACAGAAACGAGTAACGACAAAAGTTTTGTTAACGATGATTGCATACTATTTCCACATGTCTCAGTTAGATAATTCATTAACATCATCACCCTTTTTTATCGTCCCACTGCTGGTACAGGTCTCCTCTCATACAGAGAAGGATTGAGCGTAATCACCACGCTTGCTCAATGCGGGTTGGCGATTTCAGACTTAAAAGTTCAGGTTTCCTCAAGATGCTTTCCTTCATTGGTGTCCAAGATATACTTAGAAAGTACATATAACTTTAGAAAAGTTATATTGGTACTTGCCTGACCTTGAATCGAACCCGTGCACTCATACTTGAGAGGCTGGTGTTTCAATAAAATAAAATTAGATAATAAAAATAAATAATTATTTAAGAGAAAGGAGAGACCAAATAAAGCTTAGTTATAATATTGGCGCCCAACGTGGAACTTCTTAAACTACTGGCACCTAACATGTGATACACAACCTATCCATCCATATCCTGGACTTTCCTATTCCATAATAAAAAAGGAATGTCAGAAACTAAGTGCATGGTTACAATTAGTCGTTTCGTATGAAGAAGAGCCGGCAAGAAATTTCACAATTACTCTTTTAAAAATGCCGTGCCTTAAATTAGTTGTGGTTCGTCTGGGACAGTGGTTCCAAACCTGAGTGTAAGTACCCCCGCATGGGTAAAACGGAGATTCTAGGGGGGTAACACTTTAAAATTTACTTAGATGTGTCAATTTTTACATGCTTTTTATTAGCTTCACTTGTATGTTTGCTTGCTTGCTTGCTTGCTTGTTACAGAAGAAAATTCTGTGGCTCAACATTTAACTGCGGTGCGATACGACTCACTGCAGCAATGATTTGACACGGTCAGTGTCGGTCAGCAGAGTCACTCAGAACAGTTGTGAATCCTACTCCTGGATTAAAAGACCATTTTCTACTTGCTTCGATATTTTCAAGGGCGAAGATGTGTAAACGAAAGTAGAGTTTCTCGGACTACGAAGGAATAAATCATTAAAGTTGATTTTCAAAATGATAAACTCAGCACATTTTGATGAAAAGCAGCTGCAGAATACCCTATTATGTATTTACTACTTACCTAAACGTACAATTTTTTTTTAATAGTTATAATCTAGCGCTTCACTGCAGTCCCGCCTGATGGTAAGCAGTGATGCAATCGTTAATGGTAAAGCGCGCTAGTTTATTAAGCCCATTCACTTAAAAAAACCTTAGTGAATAGGAAGAAAGACGGCAGTTGAGCAAGGTGATGCAATGTTAAACCCAACAACACGACCGACGATGCTGCGCCAGAGGGAGATGGATGTGGAGACGTTCCACGACCAAACTCCCAACACAACAACATTTGACGCATCGTACCCGGCACACATCGCAACACAACTTCAATTCAATTCCTTACATAATAAACATATTTTCGGTCGAATTTGGGTGGTTTTAATTATTTTAAATTAGCTAAGGGTAACCCGCCACACTTTTCCCAACCCACTGCAACTCCTGAAAGCCAGAATCAACAGTGGAGACCGCCAGAAAAACGCCAAGCAATGAAGCTCGACGAGTCCCGGAGAAATGTTTCAACTGTCTTGGGTCCCGCAACGAAATTAATCAGAAAAGAATAGCGGAGGAGTAAGAAAAAAGGTATTTTTTCCACTTCCCTCCATAATAAGCAGGAGACAGAATAGAACTAGGCCAATCGGCACAAAGGGACATTATTGCAACTGGGAGAAGCCCAGATTGCCAAGCACCACGGAATAACATTTGATCAAGTTAATGGGTCCTAAGTAGGTATTTGCTGTTACAATTGATTCAAATAATAGGTATGGCAAAAGCGCCTGAACGCACGGAAATTAGTTCTAGTTTCAACAAGGTCCGTATAATAAACAACTCCGGATGTAACTTGTACACTATTCAACATAATATTGCGTTCATTCTGCCAAAGAATACACTCCCACAAGATGTGATGTGCGGACTGTTCAAATTCACAGTTCGATGTAGAACACTGACACAAAGGCGAAGGAACAAGTTTAAAAGAATACAGTTTACTTTTAAAGTTGCCATGACCTGTGAGAAATTGGGCAACGCAGTGGTCAACCTCCAGCCATGTCTTAGCCAGCCGATCGCCAACGGATGGAAAGAACAGATGGAGGTGCCGGCCCTTGATGGAATTATCCCACCTACTTTGCCATTCGGATAAGAGGTCCTCCCAGACGTCAGTCTGAGGTTTAAATAATCTAGAAATTCTATTGAGGTCGCGTTGTGTAACAAAGTTAGTGTCCATGGCCTCCCCCCTCGCGGAGTAGTACATTGAAGCACGTCGCTGTACTTCAAGATCGACTGGAAGTACACCTGCCAGAACGGGTAAGGCTTCAGTACTGACTGTTCTATACGCCTTGCATAAAAATATCAATGCCAAACGTTGGCTTTGAAGCAGTTTACGTCGCGCCGCCCCTATGCTGGCCCTATCGGCCCAAACAGGTGCACCGTAGCACATACATCCTAAGTAGGTAGCTCCATATATAGTTTTTAAAGTTAGGAATGATAGACCCCAAGTTGCTTTGGATATTCTAGTTAGGGCATAAAAGTTCCTTTTAGCTTTTTCGCCAACTATTTTTATATGTTCGATAAATGAAAAATTCCTTTCTAAGACCATACCAAGGTAGCATACGGATTGCTGTTTTTTAACGGGAACTTTATTAAATTTAATAGTAGGCAATGATTTAAGATTACCTTTTAGTAGAAGTTGATAGGTTTTATGCGGCGCAAACGCTAGGCGGTTACGATCACCCCACTGAGATATTAGATTTAGGCAAGTATGGGCCAAGTTCTCAAGTCCGGCTCGGGTACTTGACTGAATGAGCAGTAGGCCATCGTCCGCGTAACCAGTAAGTGAACAGCCGCAAGGAAGCGGGATCGCGAGAAAATCATCAAAACCCAAATTCCATAAATAAGGACCGACAACTGAACCCTGAGGACATCCCATGGTTAGTGCTTTAGTACTAGAAAAATGACCGAGCTTAAGTACCGCGGAACCGTTTATAAAGTACGAGTAAACGAGATTATATATGTTTCTATAGCAACCGCGGTTTTTTAATTTTAACAACAGCATAGGCCACCAAGCGTTATCAAAGCCCCAGAAATATCCAAAAAGATACCAATCACGTACTTGTGTTCCGACTGGTTAACGGTTCTTCTGACAGAAAGCGCCGCGTCGACTGTTGATTTACCGATGGTGAAGCCATATTGATTACTATGAAATTTTGGACCGTTCGGTAGTAAACGTGGAACGATGAGGCGCTCAAGAAGTTTCCCCAAAGATGGTAGAAGCGTGATAGGCCGATATGACTTCGGATCATCCGGTGGTTTATCACCACACTTTGGTATTATTCGTATGAAACCGCGTCGCCATTTACGAGGAAAAACGCCTTAAAAAAAAAAAAAAAAAATAGCTAAGGGTAAACTCAATTCCCACACTTTTTCACAGGGATAGTGACATTGAAAAGGTTAGGAACCACTGGTTTAGGAGGACAGTGTAGGCCTATCGACAAGTACTATATACTTAGTAAATTTAAAAGTGGTCTACAATTTTAGAAATTAAGTTTAGTACAAGGGCGCTTTAGTCACCTGATTCAAACTGTTATTGAGTAGTTTAAAATTGTTCTCGGTGGTAGGCCATAACATCGGCTGCCGGCAGAAGTACCACCCATTAGACAAAGTCTTGCCGCCAAGCGATTCGTCGTGTTCCGGCATGATGTCTGGTGAAGCCGTACGGAGGACGGGTCTGAGCAGTTGTGTTGTGATGTGTGGCGTGTACGTTGCGCCAAATGTTGTTGTGTCGGGAGTTTGGTCGTGGAGAGTCTCCAGATCAATCTCCCTCTAGCACAGCATCGTTTGGTCGTGTTGGTCTTGGGTTTAACATTGCATCATCTTTTTTTTTTTCGGGATGGAAATCCTAATAGGATGTCCGCCGCCCTAGGGTGGGCGACGGGGTCTGTCAGACTTTTACTGACTAAAACCACCCCGGTGTCTCTTCTATCACAAGCGCGCGTGGGGCCGCGGGAGTCTAAATTCTTCCGCAGCCCCACACTCTCGTGCTGGCCCGGTCTGTCCGGGCCTCGTCTCCGGCACGGGGTAGTGGGGTGTTAAGCTACCCCGTGCATCGCCTCAGAGGCGCGCGCTGACACTCGCGCGCGCCTTCGCCTCGGGGTCCATCGAATAGGGGGCGGGGACTTCCCCATGTCCCTCGCCCCTGGACCCATTCATGGGGGGCGGAAGAGGGCGTTATCCGCCCTTCTTCGGCGCCCGGTGCGTCTTCTGCGGCCCGGGAAGGGAGTTGAGATCTCCCTCTCCCGTTCCGCAGCTTCCTTCTGCGACATCACGTCCTCGCAGAAGGACACCACCGCGTCCCACGACTCTGCGCTGCCGGCCATCCTCCGCACTACTGCCGGCAGCGTCAGGTCGCCTCCTACTTCATTTGTGAGGACACGGCGCTGCTCCTCCCAAGCTATACACTCGGCGAGCGTGTGCTGCGCTGTGTCCTCCCCGCATTGGACGCAATGGTGGCACCGAGCGTCCGGCTCCCTGCCTAAGCGACGCAGGTACTTGCCGAAGCAGCCGTGCCCCGACAGTACCTGCGTCACCCTGAACGACAGGGAGCCGTGCCTTCTCCCGAGCCAGTCGTCGAGTACTGACCGGATCGCCTCGACGGCAGCGACGCCGGCGGTAGGGCGCATGAGCCTCTGCCGCCAGTCCGCCACCAGGACCTGGCGCAGCTCGATCTGCCGCTGCGCCGGACTGAAGCCCCGTGTCCGCTCTTCCTCGCGCCATCGGTACAATGACGCGAGTACTTTCGCCTCTAGGTCCCAGGGCGGGGATCCGGCCAGGACGCAAGCCGCCTCGTAGGAAATCGTGCGATACCCGCGGACGACCCTGACGGCCATCGCCCTCTGCGGCTTGCGCAGAATGGCAAGTGTTCCGGCCGTCAGGTCCATCGCCCATACAGGGCCATGGACCGCACGATTCCCACGTATAACCGCCTACAGGCGGCGCTCGGGCCCCCCATGTTGGGAAGCAACTTTGATAGCGCGCCTGCTGCACCCATCAGCTTGGGCGCCAGCCGCCGGAAGTGGGGTCCGAATTCCCATCGGCTGTCGAGCACAATCCCAGGTACTTCATGGTGTACTCGACAGCTATCCGGGCCCCACTGACCACCGCACACCGCACGCCACACACCACACACACACACACACACACCACGCACGCCCACGCGCACGCCGGGAGCCATGGAAAACCATGGCCTCCGACTTGTCAAGGGCCACCTCCAGGCCCAGGCGCCGGATGCGGTTCACCACCTGTGACACCGCAGCCGTGGCTACCAACGTCGCTTCCCTGTGCGAGCTTCCGCGGGCAGTGACAAGCGTGTCGTCCGCATAGCACGTCAAGTCGGCGCCCGACCGGAGCTCGCCTCTCAGCACCCAGTCGTAGCCGATGTTCCACAGGAGCGGTCCCAAGACCGCTGTTGACCAACACCGCATGACATTTGGTACCGACTGGCACCGTCACGTCCCCGATAGATGACGCATTTATCCTCCAGATAAGCCCCTACTATGCGGCGGCGGTAGGGAGGCACCCGATGGTATTTCAGGGCCTCCCTAATACAGCTCCAGGGTAGGGTGTTGAAGGCGTTGGAAATGTCTAAAGACACCGCCAACACCACCCCACCCCGGGATACCGTATCCTCCGCCAGGGCTCTCACACGCATGATGGCGTCTATGGTGGAGCGCCCCCGACGAAAACCGAACTGGTCGTCGTCCAGGTTCGGCCCCTCTTCGCACAAGTGGCCGACGAGGCGATCTGCGATTATACGCTCAAAAAGTTTGCCCGCCTCGTCGAGCAGCACTATGGGCCGATACGCGGACGGCGAGTCCGCAGGGCGCCCCTCCTTCCTGAGCAGGACTAGTTTCCCCTCCTTTAACACACTGGGGAACTGACCCTGCTCGAAGCTAACTCCTTCAGAGCCAGGACGAGAGCTCGGCTTGGAACTCCGTCGGGTCCGGGCGCTTTATTCTTGGCCCGGAGCCGCGACACGGCCGCTCCCGTCTCTGCTTGCATCACCTCGGGGACATCGGTGCCATCCTCTTCTGGAGAGTCTGTGGCTGAGGGTGAAACCATCGGCGGGGGAACATGTCCCGCCCGCTCAGGGAAGAGGGTGGATACCACCGCCTCCAGCAACTGGGGTTGCATACTTTGCACCAGTAGTAACATTGTATCACCTCGCTCAACTGACGTCATCCTTTCTATTCCTAAGTTTTTTAAGTGAATAGGCTTAATAAACTAGTGCGCGTTACCATCAACGATTGCATCACTGCTTACCATCAGGCGGGATTGCAGTCAAGCACTAGTTTATAATTATTAAAAAAAAAGAGTAAAAACGTTAATAGGAAAAAAGACAAGTAATATCTAACCTTCCTCTCCCATGCACAGAGTAGTATTCTTGAAGCTCCTTCAGATAGTTCGAGATCTGCTCAGCGGTGTCAAAGCGCTCAGGGCGGCGGGGGCGCGGGTACTGCGCCTGCGTCGCGCACGACAAAATGGCGGAGAGCAACAAGATGGCGGAAAGCAGGAAACGCATTTTGACTGGAAAAAATAAAGAATAAGCTTTAATAAAAAAGTAATTACAGCGTTTTGTTTATACAATTTATATATGGCAGTTGGTACTCCTCCGTTACGGGTTGTTGGAGCCCTCAAAAGTCCAACAATTGGTCTAACTGCAATGCTTCGATGTCGCCTTCGGGTTGTGGAGGTCAGACGGCAGTCGCTTCTCGGAAAATGTCGAAGTTTAGCCATATCAGCAGTTGGGCTGGTAAAGCGGCCCCCAGACTCCAAAGCTGAAAAGGCTTCGGATGCGACTGGGACTAACGCTGGGATGATGATGATGATGAGTTGGTACTCCTCCGATGGTATTCTTCTCTGATTAATTTCATTGCGGGACCCAAGACAGTTGAAACGTTTCTCCGGGACTCGTCGAGCTTCATTGCTCGGCGTTTTTCTGGCGGTCTCCACTGTTGATTCTGGCTTTCAGGAGATGCAATGGGTGGGAAATGTGTGGCGGGTTTTGTTCCAATAAAAAAAATTTTGGCAGTTGGTGTCAAGGGTCTGATGAAGGAGTCAAGAGGTAGAATATTTTATTGTCCCACGACACTCTCGCTATATTGCCTTGGCTCGTAAATATTGTCCCAACAAAAACAAAAAAAAAAAAAATACGACGAGCTAAGAAACAAAATAAATAATGAAAATGAACGAATAAATGCTGTATTTGGCAGACTGTAGGTGTATAATGTAGATGTTTTTAATAAATTAAATTCAATAATTGTACCACTGCAGGACAAAGTCGTAAATTTGAAAAAGAAAAGGCTCCTTCTTACATACTTTTTATTAGCTTCACTTGTATGTTTTCTTGTTTGTTTGTTTGTTTGCTTGCTTGCTTGCTTGCTTGCGAGTGAGCGGCTCATTACTGTAAAATGTCCCACCGTTTTCAATACGTTCGTTCGTTCGTTTTTTTTTTAAAAGAATATTGAACTAAAAAGTTGAAAATAAATATAGTTTAAAAAACTAAAAAAACATGCTTTTAAAAATATATCAAACTAAAAAGTTAAGAATAATTTAAAAAAAAGCGTGAGGCGCTTAATATACAAAAAATATTGCACAAAGCACCTCACGCTTTTTTTTTTTAAAAAAAAAATAACTTTTTAGTTTGATATTTTTTAAAAGCATGTTTTTTTTAGTTTTTAAACTATATTTTTCCAATCAACTCGATCCTGAACAAACTATACCATTCCCTCGTATAGGTCAAGTTCATCTCGTCATCTACGCCTGATATTCCACGTTGCCGTTAGACGTCTTCAGTGACCAAGTCGAGATGGTAATAGTCCACAAAGGGTCCGATTCTTTCATTCACAAATTGAACTAAATTTTAATGCAATGAACCTATACCACGTTATTTTTTGTTTGGGTGTTTATTTTGTGTTATTTTTTCTCGGTTAGGCCATAACAACGGCTGCCGGCAGAAGTTACCACCCACCAGTCAAAGTCTTGCCAATACCAAGCGATTCGTCGTGTTCCGGCATGATGTCTGGTGAAGCCGTACGGGGGACGGGTCTGAGCAGTTGTGCTGCGATGTATGGCGGGTACGATGCGCCAAATGTTGTTGTATCGGGTGTTTGGTCGTGGTGAGTCTCCAGATCAATCTCCCTCTAGCGCAGCATCGTTTGGTCGTGTTGGTATTGGGTTTAACATTGCATCACCTCGCTCAACTGCCGTCATCCTTCCCATTCCCAAGTTTTTTAACTGAATAGGCTTAATAAACTAGTGCGATTTACCATCAACGATTGCATCACTGCTTACCATCAGGCGGGATTGCAGTCAAGCACTAGTTTATAATTATTAAAAAAAATGCGAAACCTGAATATAGTTTATTCAGAATAATCAACTGAATCGATTCCAATAATTTTTACACCATGTTATATTTTTTCACAAATACATTTCGAAGTTGTTGCGGTGTGGTTACAGAGCGCGCTACGCACTTTACGCGGGCGCGTGCCCGCGCTCAGCTGATGCCACAGATCAATGCCCCCGGCTCGCCCGCCTGAACAGAGCGTGAACCATATTTATACAATATGTAAAGAAAACCCTGTCCGATCGGTGAAGGTATTGTTAGGTATCGATAACTGATTCTACTAATGCCTACAAAGCCGGACTAAACTTTAAAAAAATCCCCCTAAAAAAATAAATATTATTTCGCAAAAACAGGTAACTTAAAACATGTGCGGTAGGCCATATAGACGCGGGCGAAGAGGGGCAGGGCACGCTGCACGCGGCCGCATCGCTATTCGCTCACAATTATACCGTCAAAAATAATGTTGCCACTTTTTAAAAATTACCATTTTTTGGGGAAGTTGGAATTAATTCGCGGGAAAAAAAGATTATTTCAAAATTCACTAATATTGTTACTATGATGATTATGTAAAATTTCATATTTTATTTGGTCATGTATTTACCTAACCTTTATTATCCTTACGGGTCGGACAGGGTTTTCTTAACATATTGTATAAATTAAGAAAGAGAATGCAGTAGATTTAAAAACCTAACTTTAATAATAAGTTATTTGTTTAAACGAAGAGGTGCATACAAATAAAATCAGAAATAATTTATCCAAATTAGGCAGAAAATTTCTCTTATACTTATAAGTTGTGGTGGCCTAGTGGTTAAGACACCAGCCTCTCAAGTATGAATGTGCGAGTTCGATTCCAGGTCAGGCAAGTACCAATGTAACTTTCCTAAAGTTATATGGGAACCTGTTGTACCTTGGTCACTTTTTCATTCAATGATTTTTTGAAAAAATTTGGTTATAACTATTGCGATCAAACAAATTTAATCTGTTAGACGAACTAATGTAGTTTATAATATAAATTATACAAAAGCATAGATCATCCTTTTTACAGGTTTTACATAAACTAAAAAAAGTTTGGAATGTTGATCAAGGTACAACAGTGGTGATGTACCTAGATCCGCCTATGTTGTACCTTGGTCATAGTTAGAAATCTTAAAATAAAATCCATATTTCTCGAGAAATACCAAATATTTTTATTATTTTCAGCTTTAACACGACTATAAATATCTTTATAAGCTTTTTTAATATCTATGACATATCAAGTAAAAGAATGTATATGAATAAAATCAGTATTTTTCGTAACGCCTAACTTAACATTAGAATCAAATTAGCAACAAGTCTCTATTCTCTTCATACTGACTAATATTTGGATTGAGCTTTTCTTAAATAAACAATAAACTCCGAGTATTTATTCATTTCAGCAACTGAGTAATATTCCCTCTTGAAATTCGTTTTTATTTGGAATTTTTAATTTTTTTCCTTAATATCTAACAATTGGTATACGTTTAGATCTTTCTTTTTCTGGCCATTTCCGATTATTACAATTTTATAAGAGCACCGTCTTGAATGCCAGACACTATTTGACCAACACTTTCACGTTCGTATATAAAGATAACGTAATCACCATCTTTAAAATTGTTCGCGTGTCTACCTATTTATTCTCTTTATTTTCTTCAAAATGATTGCTAAATGGTTCTTCCTCAGAAGATAGAACCCTTCTGAAGCATCTGAATCTCGCACAGAAAAGCTTTCGTTTTCATCTTCTGATGTTTCTGATTCTTCCTTTAATTTTTTTATTTTGTGTTGCTGCCTTTATCCTTTCTATTTAAATTTTTCAAGTGCCGTTTTAGCAATAGGAGTCCAAGTAATGATTGAGTCCAAGTGATGAGAAAAATATTAAATATTTTACTTTTTTGCAGCGAAAACGTTAAAGTGATCTCCCATGCAAGTTCGATGCAATAGCCGCCTGCAACTAACTTCATGTTGATAAGTCTTGTTTGTTGTTCACTATACCATACACAAAGAGACGGAAAAAAGGCGCGAACATTTCAAAATAATCAGTGGCTCTAGGTACAAAGGGTGTCAAGGTACAACAGGTTCCCCTACCTACTTTCTAAGTATATCTTGGACACCCATGACTGAAGGTGAAGGAAAACATCTTGAGGAAACCTGGACTTTATAAGTCTGAAATCGCCAACCCGCATTGAGCAAGCGTGGTGATTACGCTCAATCCTTATCTGTATGAGAGGAGACCTGTGCCTAGCAGTGGGACTATAAAAGGTTGCTGATGATGATGATGATGAGGCAGAAAATTAGCACTCTTCGAAAGCATCGTTTTTCTTTTTTTACCTGTTTTCCTAGTATCATTGGTGCTGGGCACTGAACTGTAACCCGTGATACTAAGCGGATTATTTCCTAACTTAACTTCTGATTATGATAACTGCTACGCGTCACCACGCATTCGTGTCGCGGGGTATTTATATGTGTTGTTTACATCAAGTCTTTTCGTATGTATGCGGAGTTCACTTTTTCATCATCATCATCATTATCAACCTTTTTATTGTCCCACTGCTGGGCACAGGTCTCCTCTCATACAGAGAAGGATTGAGCGTTATCACCACGCTTGCTCAATGCGGGTTGGCGATTTCAGACTTAAAGTCCAGGTTTCCTCAAGATGTTTTCCTTCACCTTCAGTCATTGGTGTCCAAGATATACTTAGAAAGTACATATAACTTTAGAAAAGTTACATTGGTACTTGCCTGACCTGGAATCGAACCCGCGCACTCATACTTGAGAGGCTGGTGTTTTAACCACTAGGCCACAACGACAATACACTTTTTACATGCTTATTATTAGCTTCACTTGTATGTTTGCTTGCTTGTTTGTTTGTTTGTCCTTCTCTAACTCTTTGGACTACGAGTGAGCGGCTCATTACTGTAAAATTTCCCACCGTTTTCAATACGTTCACTCTTTTTTTTTTATGAATATCGAACTAAAAAGTAAAAAATAAATATAGTTTAAAAAACTTAAAAAACATGCTTTTAAAAAATATCAAACTAAAAAGTTAAAAATATTTTTTAAAAAAGCGTGAGGCGCTTAATATACAAAAACTATGGCACAAAGCGCCTCACGCTTTTTTTAAAATTATTTTTAGTTTTTAGTTTGATATTTTTTAAAAGCATGTTTTTTTAGTTTTTTAAACTATATTTTTAAAATAATTATATATTTGTGCTTGATCGCAATCCCGCCTGATGGTAAGCAGTGATTCAATCGTTGATGGTAGCGCTCTAGTTTATTGATCCTTAAAATGCACTTAAAAAACTTAGTGAATAGGATGGAAGACGGCTGTTGAGCGAGGTAATGCAATGTTAAACCCAGCAGCACGACCAACGATGCTGCGTCAGAGGGAGATTGATCTGGAGACCCTCCACGACCAAACTCCCGACATAACAACATTAGGCGCATCGTACCGTACATCGCAACACAACTGCTCAAACCCGTCCTCCGTACGGCATCACCAGACATCATGCCGGAAAACGACGAATCACTTGGCGGCAAGATTTTGTCTAGTGGGTGGTAACTTAAGTAACTTAACCTGTAAGTGATTGTTACACTACTTTGTCACCTTTTTAAGTCAGAAAGTTGAAGTCAGAAATGTTGGGTATCGCAATGTAAACAATTCTTGGTGGATCAAAATCCATACTAATATACTCATCATCATCATTTCAGCCGAAAGACGTCCACTGCTGGACATAGGCCTCCCCCAAAGTTCTCCACGAAGGCCGGTCCTGCGCCTCCCGCAACCAGCGGTTTCCTGCGACCTTCACCAGGTCGTCGGTCCACCTTGTCGGGGGCCTACCCACCTACGTCTTCCGGTGCGTGGTCGCCACTCGAGAAGCCGTCGGCCCCATCGGGCATCGGGTCGGGTCTAATATACTAATCCATACTAATATTATAAATGCGAAAGTAACTCTGTCTGCTGTCTGTCTGTCTGTTACGCTTTCCCGCTTAAACTTCTCAACCGATTTTGATGAAATTTGCCACAGACAATCTTTAGAACCTGAGAAAGGCTATAGGCTACCTTTTATCCTGGAAAAATTTGATGTTTCCGAGGGAAATCTAAAAAGCGCGATATAACCGAACTCCACGCGGGCGAAGCCGCGGACGGAAAGCTAGTAAATAAATAAAGCCTGTTAACCCTAATAAGTTCAACAGAGATGTACAGACGACAGCACATGAAGCTACCGCAATCTGTCAAATTTCTTTGTAAAATTTTCAAGTTTATAAGTGACTATCGACCCGACCTGGTCCGCACGGGTGCAATACTGATAGTAAATACACTACAGATAAACTGTGAACGTTGTATAAAAAACAGCGGCCCGGTCTGTACTGGGCCGCTCTGGGCGTCGCGTTTGCGTTGCAAACGCGACGCCCTCAATTTCGAAATCTGTAATAATTATATTCGAAAATATTCTTTTAAATCATATGCTGTAAAGGGCGATGTAGATCTATATTAAATCAACAATGTCATCATCATCATCACAGCGTTAATCCCAGTCGCATCCGAAGCCTTTTCAGCTTTGGAGTCTGGGGTCCGCTTTACCAGTCCAACTGCTGAAATGGCTAAACTTCGACATTTTCCGTGAAGCGACTGCCGTCTGACCTCCACAACCCGAAGGCGACATCGAAACATTGCAGTTTGACCAATTGTTGGATTTTTGAGGGCTCCAACAACCCGTAACGACTGCCACTAGATGTTTGTATGGCAAGCGGGACCAACGGCTTAACGTGCTCTCCGAGGCACGACCAGACCAGTGCAAGTATTCATATTCATGCATACAAATACTTGCACTGTGCGGGGTTTGAACCCGCGCCACCTTGCGCAGCGGCCGCGTCCGCTACCGCTAGGCCACGGAGGCTGTTAAATCAACAATGTATTTAGGGTATTAAAATGGATTGAAAAATCTAATATTTGTCGTAAGAAGTAAATGACAAAAACAAATGTTATTGTGGGGTATCCATAACTCATAAGTGATAGACATATACCATCGCGGACTCTTCTACACTGCATGTGCACTAACATTTTAAAAGTAGTTTTAAAGAGCACCCCGAATAATTGCTTAAAACATTGATAAAATATTAAACAGATACGATATATTCTAACAAACTGACCAAAAAAGATGTGCCGAACACAGCAGCAGCACACATGCATATTTTTATTCGGCATACATTGGTACAGTGTGAGTTAGATGGGGCGCAATCTAAAGAATAGAGAAGAAAAAGATGGCTAGTGTTTGTCGTTTGCGCTGTTAGTGTTTGTCGTTTGTTTTTACGAGTGTATCGAGAGTGACTAAAGCGAGATACAGGACTTACTTCCTTTTGTACGCTTCATTTTTAGTGCGCTAGTGACATATCTACCTTAGTTTAATATTTTATCAATGGCTTAAAAAGTAAAATGATGAACTCAAAATGTTTGTTTGAACGCGATCTCAGGAACTACTGGTCCAATTTGAAAAATTCTTTTTGTGTTTGATAGCACATTAACCCAGGAAAGATATAGGCTATATAACATCACGCTGCGACCAATAAGAGCGGGGAATATTAAAAAAAACGCGCGTGAAACCGCGCGGCGCATCTAGTCTAAAATAAATATACAATAAAAAGTAAAAACTTCCATGTAAAAAATAGCAGTAAAATTGCCTCGCGGCTGCACCAAAAAGGTCCAGTTCAGCAAAAAATGCCAGACAACTAGTGCCTGACGCTGGTTGTCAACTGAACCTGAATCTCCTGAAATCTAAATTACCTAATCGATAAACTACCCACATTTTATATACAACAAAAATTGTTAATCAAATTACCGAAATGCCTGTGGCCTATAGTTGTCAAGAGTTGTGCATACAATGGCGCCATGTTTGTTAAGCCCTCAATCGGACGAAACCGTCAGTGTTAAAATTAACAATGCACTTTGATTAATGCCGGGGCTACATTAGCTGGCTACGGCGAACATTCGGGCTTCGGCGATATATGTGGCCGGGTACTGAGCAACGCAATGTATTCGTGCGCAGACGATGTAGCATCGGGGCACTGTCGGGTAAAGTGGCGCTTTCAAAGGACTTGTCGCGACAATATTCGTTGTAGTGGCTACACCTACGTCACTTCAGTGTCGTCTAGACTTTGAAGTGGGACTAACGTTCTTTTTGCATATTTTTTTCATTGTTTTTGTTTTGTAAACATGTAATAAATAATAATTTATCGACATAATAATGTAAAGCCACTGCTTCCTCCATTGTCTCGGCCGCACAACTAAACAACGAATATTCGCCGCCAATGTAGACAAGAACATCGTGTATGTCCGACAACGGATATTTTGCGCGCCAACGCGACACGAATCTTCGCCTGCTAATGTAGCCCCGGCATTACGTATACGTGGGAGGTACTGTGAGCACGAAGAGGTATTCCCAGAATTATCAATAGGTGAGTTAAGAATATGCAAGAAAAACCTCTTTAGAGGAACCTGGTGTAAAGTTCACTCATTCTCCGTAGAAAAGGGAAGATCCTAAAACGACGTTTGTTTTGGGGAGGTTGTACACAATTCTAGTTGGTTGCTCTGCACTGAAAGTTGTTGAGAATACCTAACATATTTTGTAAGAAACTTTTTTTTTTTAACCATTTGTACCTACTACAATCTGTCTTTGGGTAAATTTTATTATTATTCCTTTATTTCATTTTATATACATATAAATTATTTTTTTAAATAGTTTAACATAAAAAAAAATAAGAAAACATTTAAAAATTTTAAAAATAGTAGCCCACCGGTATCGGAAACAGGGTCCAAGCCACCGGCGGTCAGGGCTCCAGAGAGAGGAACAACCTGACAATGCGAGCCGTGTCCTGAAATACAGCTTTCTGAATCAAGCCCTTGATCGAGCTGCCTAACGAGAGCCTCCTGAGGTGTTGGTGGAGGCTCTTGGCTATTAAGCCATTGGCTGTCACGACTATCGGTACAATGATTGCTGAATCCACCTACCACATGTCGACAACCTCGTGAGCCAAGTCAAGATATTTGATTTGTTTATCTTTCTCGGCTTTCACGAGGTTCTCATCATGCGGGATGGTTATGTCAGCAATCATTGCACGCCGCTCTGATAGATCCACCATCACTATATCAGGCTTATTAGCAACAATAGTCCTGTCAGTGATGATGGATCGATCCCAGTACAATGTGATATGGCCATTTTCGAGATCTGGGTCGGGCATATTATTATTATTATTATAAATAAATACATAGATACTGAACATAACAGGTAAGCAAATAAATTAGCCAAAAAGTGTTTGTTGAACGAGATCATAACGACGAGTAGTGTTCCTTCACAAGTCTCTTGAATTCCTGCAGTAAAAACCTAAATGACACTCTAAACACAATCAGTAGATTCCCAACACTAATTAACACTATCATGTGTTGTAAACTAGTGTTGTTCCTTATCGATATGTAACACATGTCAGACACATGCAACGATATCTGCTTTATCGATAATATGAACTTGGTTATCGTTATTAATAATTAATCTTTAAGTCCTGCGTGGGCTTTGATATAATCAATTAGTTTAGCGAAACTGTCAAATATCCCAATCCCAATCAACCTTGAGCTTGTGCTCGACAGCCTCCGTGGCGTAGCGGTAGCGGACGCGGCCGCTGCGCAAGGTGGCGTGGGTTCGATCCCCGCACAGTGCAAGTATTAGTATGCATGAATATGAATATTTGCACTGGTCTGATCGTGCCTCGGAAAGCACGTTAAGCCGTTGGTCCCGGTTGCCATACGAACATCTAGTGGCAGCCGTTAAGGGTTGTTGGAGCCCTCAAAAGTCCAACAATTGGTCTAACTGCAATGCTTCGATGTCGCCTTTGAGTTGTGGAGGTCAGACGGCAGTCGCTTCACGGAAAATGTCGAAGTATAGCCATATCAGCAGTTGGACTGGTAAAGCGGACCCCAGACTCCAAAGCTGAAAAGGCTTCGGATGCGACTGGCATTAACGCTGAGATGATGATGATGATGACGAACCTTGAGCTTGTGCTGTGACGTGGTGGCTTAGTGGTTAAAACACCAGCCTCTCAAGTATGAGTGTGCGGGTTCGATTCTAGGTCAGGCTTGCCTGACCATACCATTGTAACTTTTCTAAAGTTATTTGTACTTCCTAAGTATATCTTGAACACCAATAGGGTCTTTCAGACTATTGAAAAATATTGGATACCTACGTATATTTTGTAATAAAAATTCAATAAAAATTGACAAATACAAAAGGCATCAAAAATCAGGAGTGGGGTCTTTTGACGTCACTGGTTGCTAAAAAGTGTAGCATGGAGTGACGTCACACGAGTTTTCAACGCACTGTGTCGTCTTCATTTTTTGTTTATATGAAAAAAGAAAAAATAAGTGATCTGTGATGTGGTGAGAAAGTGTCTAGTTCTTGGAAATCTAACTGACGGACTAATTATTTTTTTTCAGACAACTACCCTATACCATATTAAGTCTGAAATCGCCAACACGCATTGAACAAGCTTGGTGGTTACGCTCAATCCTTCTTTATATGGGAGGAGAGCTGTGCCCAGCAGTGGGACGACAAAAAGGTTGATGATGAACCTTGAGCTTTAATGCTTTAGAGATAAAGTGGTAAATCTCAAAAAGAAAACTGTCTGTACACGAGTAAACTTGCGAGCCAACATGCTACAACGGACGGGCATCGAACTACGCGTACGTTCCCTTTCAAATTTTCAATATCACAATTGCATTTATGGATCTTTAGGGCATTTCTTTGCCTAGCAGTGGTATGAACCAGGCTAACAGACAACAGTAAAGATTAAGGACCGTATTACAGAACCAAATTCAATACATAAGCATTACTTAACCAATCAAATAGCTTCAAACGAGATTTAAGTAAAGCTTGAGTTTTAAGTGAGGTTCTGTAATACGGACCTTTTTTATGTTAGGATGGGACATCATCAAATGACTTCTCCCGCTCTGGGCGGAGCGGAAGGGCGTGTCCGACTTTTACTGACTAAAACGCACCCGTGTTTCTTCACTTGCCTGTGGGACGGCCAGGGCCAAGGTTTCTTGTTTAACCAACCCGCAACCCTGACCCAGGAGGCATCGGTCTTCGTGGACCCCGTCACGATGTGCTGACATCTCTTTGAGGCGCGCGTGAAACTCGACGCACCGTCGACTCGGGCCTGGTCCTTACCGGGCGGCAAGCTGCCCACTGCTCACCGCCCGCAGGTCCGCGGCTCCCGCCTACGGTGGCTGGAAGTTTGGTGTCATCTCCCGTCCAGGGCGTCTCCTGCGGCGGCTAGTGGCGAGAGGGCGCTGGGATTCCGGTAGCCTCACGCCTCCTCCTTTGCCAGCATTACTGCTTCGCAGAAGGAGGTCACGGCCTGCCATGCACTCTCACTCCGGACCATGGCCTGGACCAGGGTCGGACGCGAGAAACCGCCGCCGATCGCCGCTACGAGGACACGGCGGTGTTCTACCCAAGCCGGGCAGACCTCCACCGTATGCTCCACCGTGTCCTCAGGGCGATCCACACAATGGTGACACCCTGGCGTTTCCTCTCGCCTAACACGAAACAGGAACCTCCCGAAACAATCGTGTCCGGTAAGGACCTGCGTCAGGCGGAATGTGAAGGCGCCGTGGTGCCTCTCAAGCCACTTCTCAAAAAGGGGACTTACCGCCGCTATTGTGGCGTTGACTTCTGCGGCGGCAAGTGGCGTGAAAGCGCTGGGATCCCCGTAGCCTCACGCACTCCGCCTCCTCCTTTGCCAGCATCACTGCTTCGCAGAAGGAGGTGACGGCCTGCTATGCACTCTCGCTCTGGACCATGGCCTGGACCAGAGTCGGACGCGAGAGATCGCCGCCGATCGCCGCTACGAGGACACGGCGCTGCTCTACCCAAGCCGGGCAGACCTCCACCTTATGCTCCACCGTGTCCTCAGGGCGATCCACACAATGGTGACACCCTGGCGTTTCCTCCCGCCTAATACGGAACAAGGACCTCCCGAAACAACCGTGTCCGGTGAGGACCTGCGACAGGCGGAAGGTGAGGGCGCCTTGGCGCCTCTCTAGCCACTCCTCAAAGAGGGGACTTACCGCGGCTATTGTGGCGTGCCCATGTAATACGGACCTTAGATTATATTCTAAAGAGTAACAATATTAACTATAGAAGTTTCCCACATAACTATCTAAAATAGAGAAAAATATGATAAAGGTTTTCATACGGCACACTTACCTATGTACCTCATTGATAAAATATTAAACAGATACGATATATTCTAACAAACTGACCAAAAAAAAATGTGCCGAACACAGCAGCAGCACACATGCATATTTTTATTCGGCATACATTGGTACAGTGTGAGTGAGATGGGGCGCAATCTAAAGCATAGAGAAGAAAAAGATGGCTAGTGTTTGTCGTTTGCGCTGTTAGTGTTTGTCGTTTGTTTTTAAGAGTGTATCGAGAGTGACTAAGGACTTTTCTTCCTTTTGTACGCTTCATTTTCAGTGCGCTAATGACATATCTACATACCTTAGTTTAATATTTTATCAATGATGTACCTACATCTTTCTACCATCCTTAGCATTATAAATCGGAAAGTGAGTTTGTTTGTTTCGCTTTCACGCAGTAACTACTATAATAAAATAATATAAAAATAAAAAGTGTTTATTTCTCACCACAAGCCAAAAAAAACAAAACAAGTATAAAAAATTGTTACATACAAGAAATACCTTTTTTTTTGTTTTGGTTGTGGATCGCTGGTGCCTGTGGTAGGTAGTAACACCTGTAATACAGGTCACCAGGTACCCACCTGTTCATGATTACATATTTGATAGCATATTATGAAGATATCACAGCAAGTAACAAAAAATCAAAACAATTAGTGAGCTTAAAAACAAAAATAGAGTAAAAAATAAAAATACGTGTCAGGTGTGTGTGTTTGTGTGTGCGAGGGTGTGTGTGTGTTTGTGTGTGCGAGGGTGTGTGTGTGTGTGTGTGTGTGTGTGTGTGTGTGATTTTGTGTCTGATTAGACTAAGACGTCAAAGAGAGCTTCTGTGGCAGCATATGATTGGCTTTGTAGCCATGCTTACAGTGTGATTTTAAAATTATATTTGTTCGAGAACAAAGAATGCGGTTTAATTTATTGTAAAGATAGGGTCCAAGAAAAATAAAGAATCTATGACTGAAAGAGGTTTTGAGAGGAATAGCTGAGGCAACTATATAGTTTCGGCAATAGGTTTGCTGCGAATAGTTGGTAATAGCATGTTGTTTAATAGCCGTGGCCAAAACAAACAGCTGCCTAACCGTAAGAACTTGACAGTACTCGTAGAGCTTGACGGTGGGAAAAAGTCTTGGCTTAAAACAGCACACCTTAAGAACCGCTCTCTGCGCACGTTCTATCTGAATATAATGAGATTTTGCTGCCCCGCCCCAGGACGAAATACAATAAACCAGTATTGACTGACACAGAGCCAAATATATCATTTTCATTACTACGCTATCTGCTGATTGGCGTAGTTGCTTAAAAATGTACATTAGTTTGCGCACTCTGTTAGATAGATGTATTATGTACTCTTTGAATGTAAGGTTGGAATCAATCACTATGCCATGATACTTTATTGACTTGACTCTTTCGATGTTGCAGTGATCATAGTTGTCTCTGCCGCCGCTACCGCCATTTGGCTGTGTCAACTGGGCAACAACGTTTAACGAGTTTACAATTGACACATTTGTACTTCGGATCGAAAAATTTATAATTTTCGTTTTCGATATGTTCAGGGTAAGCAAGTTGTTTTTAAGCCATTTACTGATTGTATCGAAACCCCCCTGAGCAAGGCGATATGCCTCTTCCCAGTCGTTCGACGCAAATACAAGAGCAGTGTCGTCCGCATAGGAAAATATTGTACCACCTTCCAGGTTGAGGCTACACAGGTCGTTCATGTAGATTAGAAATAGACTGGAGCCAAGAATACTGCCCTGTGGCACACCAAAATCAACATTTAGGTGGGAGCTACAGCAGGATCCAATTTTTACACTTTGCATTCTATTTGTAAGATAGCTCCTAAAAAGGGACAGTTGGGTACCTCGTATGCCCAGACATTCTAACTTGGATATTAAGATGGGAATCGAGACCGTGTCGAACGCCTTCGCCAAATCCAGAAATAGTGCAACACACTTCTTACCGTTGTCAAGTTTCTGAGCTATGTGATTGACCAATTTATGAACAGCATCAGCTGTAGATAGATTTTTCGAAAGCCAAACTGGTTAATTGACAAAAGATTTCGTGACTCTAAATATACAACTAGCGTTTTATTTATTATATTTTCCAATATTTTGGACGCCGCGGGCAAAACTGATATGGGCCTGTAATTTTCGACACGATCACGGTCACCAGATTTAAAGATAGGGTGGAGAATACCTTTTTTGAACCAGTTAGGAAAAACACCAGAGTCAAGACACAGGTTGCAAACATATGTCAGCGGAGGCACAATAGTGTTCCTATGTCGTTTTAGAAAACTAGACGAGATTCCGTCCCAGCTAACTGCACAATCAGTCTTAAGTGAAAGGATTAAGCTTTCTACCTCTTGTTCATTTGTCTCAAGTAGTACAAATGATTCTTTCTGGGGTTCGGGTAGCGAAATTGATCGAGGGTCCCTGTATATTTTACCAGCTAGTTGTTTGCCCACATTTACGAAATAGTCATTAATTCGATTTATAGTTTCCTGCTTATTGCAATTTTTCGCCATAAGATCATGTCCTGAAGATTTAAGTTGACCCATATTAGCAACAACCTTAATTACACGTCATAGTTGCTTAGAGTTTCTACCTGCTTTTCCAAATTCCAGTCTCTCATAATCTGTTTTTGCTTTTCGAAGCAGATTTGTACAAAAATTTCGATACCTTTTGTAGGACACCGCGAGGACATCATTTGATGGATCTGTTTTAAGCTTTTTATATAAGTTGTCTCTGTGGCGCATACATTTTAGTAATCCCTGAGTAATCCAGGGTTTAATCGGCCTGCGTCTACGTGAAGTTTAAATTGTCTTTGTGTTATTTGACAGTGCTAGGAGAAGTGGTTCCATTAAATATTCAGTAGCTAAATTAGGATCTTTTGTAGCATAGACTGCATCGAAACTTATTTTGCTAATATCATTAGTAAGTTCGTCCTCATTTACTTTTCTTATTTGGCATGAATTTAAAATTTTGACTCTATTTAGTGACAAAGAGAGTAGAACTGCAAAGTGATCCATGACAGTGGATTCTAGCACCATGACTGTGTTAGGGAAGGATGTTTTTATATTGGCGTGATCAAGACATGTAGATCCATGTGTGACCAGCGTATGTCCCGGGAAAAGTCCGTGGTGAGCTAATAAATCCAAATAGTCCAATGAATATGCATCTTTATTATTGCGTGAGATATCAATATTTATGTCTCCCATAATTATAACATTTCTAAACGCTTTTAGCTCACATAAAATACTGTCCATAGATTGTATAAATTTTGAGGGATCTTTGAAAGCATAGGGCCTATACACTGCAAGTATGGCCACGTCGGCTCCAATCGTGACTGTCAAACAGTTTGCTTCGGATACGACAGGTTCTATAACTTTTACATTAGCTAATAAACTATTGATGTATACAATTACACCGTCATTTTGATTAAAAGTTTTTGATGAGTTATGACAACTGTATCCGTCTAGAGTCGGAATGACGGGGTTGTGGGAGAGCCAGCATTCTGATAGAATAATAACGTCACCAGGCACCACAATTCTTTGTAAAAGAGCTAAAAGCCCCGCATAGTTAGCACTTATACTGCGAATATTTTGGGATAAAATAGTTAGACATTTTTTATTGGGCAACAGCTTTGTGCAATCCTCAGGGTCACATGTTATTGCATTTGAAAAAGTAATATTATCCAGATTATCTAACATGTCTGGTCCGAAAGAGAGGCTATGGTAGAGCGTACGAGTGCTGCACTAGAGGCAGTCTCCGAATGGGGCAAAGCCAATCTTGTAGCATTCAATGCCGCCAAAACACAGGCGTGTCTTTTCACCGCTAAAAGGAGCCCGTTCACCTTGGCTCCTACTTTTCAGAATGTATCCTTGGAGTGCACCAACCGCCTTCAGCTTTTGGGAGTAGAGATTTCCTCGAACCTTAACTTTGGGCAGTTCATTGAGTCCAAGGCCAGGGTGGCTGCTAGAAAACTTGGCGTTATCGCAAAGGTCCGGCGGTACTTCACACCGGGGCAGCTTCTAATGTTGTACAAAGCACAGGTCCGCTCGTGTGTGGAGTACTGCAGCCACATTTGGGCTGGTGCTGCGAAATGTCACCTGGATACTTTGGATTCAGTGGAGAGGCGTGCGAAGAGGCTGATTGGCGACCCAGACTTAACTCGAAACGGTCTCCAAAGCCTGGAGCACAGGCGTAGAGTAGCCAGCCTTTGGGTCTTCTATAGGTTGCATTCTGGTGAGTGTGCAAGGGAATTGCATGATTTAATTCCCCCATCACCGTTCCACCATCGGACGACCCGTCGTACGGCGAGTTTCCACCCTTACGTTGTTGATACCACTGCGACCCGGACGAAGCGTTTCGCTTCCTCTTTTATACCGCGTACATCGAGGGACTGTAACAATTTGCCAGCGACGGTGTTTCCGTCACATTACAATTTGAGTGTCTTCAAGGCTAGAGTGAATAGGTTCTTGATAAACTAGCGCGCTTTACCATCAATGATCGCATCACTGCTTACCATCAGGCGGGATTGCGGTCAAGCGCTTGTTTATAACTTATAAAAAAAAAAAAAAAAATGTCATTTACATTATTTGAATTATCGAATGTTATGGCTTAAAACTAAGGGTACGAAGGACGGTATTCTTAATATTATCACTCTCTCACCAACATGTTGATCCCTATAATATTTTAAGGAAATGCAAGAACCAACTCTAATAACAATTACAAGTCTTGGCCGTGAAACTGTAAATTTTGAAAATGTTTTGTGTGGGTGTGATGCAAAAATGTGTGTATTTTTGTGCCAGTATGACTGTTTGAATGTGTGTGTGGAAATCAGTGTATTATAAAAAAACCATTTAGAAAAGTCAGAAAGTTGCAAAATTAAATAACAAAAATCAAGAAAATAATCAGAGGTAGGCATGCAGCACGGTTTGAAAGCCTGTACATAACAATAGAAACAACGATTATCAAAAACGGACATGCAAGTTTTTGTAATAGTGACATAATGACTACACAGTCAGATTTTTGTTAGCTTAGCTAAGTCTATTTCCGAGTTCACTACGACACGCTGCGCTCCGTCCTCTTTGCGCAAGTAAACCTTACTGAACCGATTGCTTTGAAATTTTGCAAACGCAAAAGTTAGAAGTCCAGACAGTACTTTTTATCCCGGAAAAATTTTATTTCCCAAGAGGTAAATTCCATGCGGGCGAAGCCGCGGGCGGTAAGCTAGTTGAAACTATAAAAGGCAGTTCAAATAAACTCGATAAACTTGAAATCCTTCATCAAGATTATCAAAAAGGGAACTGTACACAAGGTAAACGATTGAGGTGTCTTTTCAAAACTAATTATAAACTTCAAAGTTATTTAGAGACACCATTTTGTTTTCTGGTGACGTCGCAAAGTTATATTTAAAAGAAATTGATATAATATTAAACTAAGGTAGATCAGTCACTAGCGCATTGAACTTGAAGCGTACAAAAGATTATAATTCTAATCTCTTGCCTTAGTCACTCTCGATACACTCGTAAAAACAAACGACAAACACTAACAGCGCAAACGACAAACACTAGCCATCTTTTTCTTCTCTATGCTTTAGATTGCGCCCCATCTCACTCACACTGTACCAATGTGTGAAATGTACGCAGAATAAAAAAATTGCATGTGTGTGCTGCTGCTCCGATCGGCACATTTATTTCGGTTAATTTGTTAGAGCATATCATATCTGTTTAATATTATATCAATATTAAAAGACTTTATACTTTTTCTGAAGATTGGTTTGGTTGTCACCAGCCTCGTCTTTCACTGCTGCGTAACACATCAGTTATTGCGTTATTTACGTGTTATGCCGGGGCTACATTAGCGGGCGAAGATTCGTATCGCGTTGGCGCGCAAAATATCCGTTGGCATGGACATATACCATATATACAATATGTAAAGAAAACCCTGTCCGATCCGTGAAGGTATTGTTAGATATCGTTAACTGATTCTAATAATGCCTACAAAGCCGGGCTAAACTTTAAAAAAAAATCCCCCAAAAAAAATAAATATTATTTCGAAAAAGCGAGGTAACTTAATGCATGTGCGGTAGGCAACCCGATAGCCCCGCCCCCCTTCACCCGCGCATGTATGCGCGGGTGAAGGGAGGCGGGGCATGCGGCACGTGGTCGCATCGCTATTCGCTCCGTCGCAAATGGTGTTGTCAGTTTTTTAAAAATTACCAAATTTCGGGGAAATTGGAATTAATACCCAGGAAAAAAAGATTATTTCAAAATTCATTATTATTGTTACTGTGATGATTATGTAAAATTTTATATTATATTTGGTCAAGTGTTTACCTAACCTTTATTATCCTTATGGGTCGGACAGGGTTTTCTTTACATATTGTATATTTGTCTGATGGGTGGCAGTTACCACCCATCAGACAAAGTCTTGCTGCCAAGCGATTCGTTGTGTTCCGGCATGATGTCTGGTGAAGCCGTACGGAGGACGGGTCTGAGCAGTTGTGTTGCGATGTGTGGCGGGTACGATGCGCCAACGTTGTTGTGTCGGGAGTTTGGTCGTGGAGGTTCTCCAGATCAATCTCCCTCTGGCGCAGCATCGTTGGTCGTGCTGCTGGGTTTAATATTGCATCACCTCGCTCAACTGCCGTCTTCCTTCCTATTCACTAAGTTTTTTTAACTGAATAGGCTTAATAAACTAGTGCGCTTTACCTTCAACGATTGCATCACTGCTTACCATCAGGCGGGATTGCAGTCAAGCACTAGTTTATAATTTTATAAAAAAAAAACTGAAATTAAATGAAGTTTACTTTGAGAACAACGAAATACTGCCAACTTCTTGCTTATGTGATCGCGGAGTTAAACTTTATAGGATAATCGATTGGTAGCTTTCTTCTTTTCAAAAAATCTCATCTGTCCTTTAAGAATCGACATTGGTTTGAAAGACTCCCTGTGGGTACATTAAAAGCGCAAATACAACTTATTAGATCTTTTAATTGTCCCAAGAGTTATGTAAATGAAGCGTTTCTAGAACTGCTGGATTCTGTATAATTCTTACAGTGAAAAGCTACTATAACCCGCGCAGATAAAGAAAAGATCTGTAAATGTCGTCCGCTCGCATGGGTTCTCACTCACTCTCTATCGCTGTTTATACTCACACAATGAAGTAAGCGCTGCAAAAAAAAATCTTCGATCAGGAATTCAGGATTCGCTTTCCAAGCTACTTTGATGCACTCAGAGTTATCGTTCCGCTAAAGTCTCTGTTATTATGTTGTTTTTGTTGAGTTTGAAATCAAACTCAACAAAAACAACAATAAAAACAAACACAACAACAAACAAGTAAAATGTCAAATTTACGTTGTAAATAACAATATTTACAACGTAAATTTGACATTTTACTATCTTAGCATTTGGTTTGTGATTGAACAATGGCATGTTTTGTCAACCGTACTTTCTTTATCTGCGCGGGTTATACATACAATCAGTCAGATTTCTATATTAAAGTTTCAACTTTACCCTTTACGTATTTTAAGGCTAAAGGTAGATTGGGAATATTTTGTAGTTTGGTGTAGCTTGACCTGCTGTCGTCCGTACCCAGGTGAAGTTAGCTTAGAATAAGCTTTTATCTTTTTTTTTTTATAAAGTAGTAGCTTTCCGCCCGCGGCTTTCGGTTATATCGCGCTTTTTAGATTTCCCTCGGGAACATATTTTTTTTTCAATAAAAGGTAGCCTTTGTCCTTTCTCAGGGTCTAAATATTGTCTGTGCTAAATTTCATCAAAATCGGTTGAGAGGTTTAAGCGGGAAAGCGTAACAGACAGACAGAGTTACTTTCGCATTTATAATATTAGTATGGATAAAATAGCGCTTGACCGCAATCCCAGCAGTATCGTAAGCAGTGATGCGAACGTTGATGGTAAAGCGAGCTAGTTCATTAAGAGCTTATTCACTCTAGCCTTGAAGACACTCAAATTGTAGTCTGACGGAAACACCGCCGCCGGCAAATTGTTCCAGTCCCTCGATGTACGCGGTATTAAAGAGTAAGCGAAACGCTTTGTCCGGATCGTAGTGGTGTTAACAACGTAACGTAACGTAAATATAACGAGATGGGGGAATTACTTAAATCATGCAATTCCCTTGCACACTCACCAGAATGCATCCTATAGAAGACTGAAAGGCTGGCTACTCTACGCCTGGCTTTGGAGACCGTTTAGTAACAACAGTAGTTTTCTCGGTGGTAGGCCATAACATCGGCTGCCGGCGGAAGTTACCACCCACCAGACAAAGTCTTGCCGCCAAGCGATTCGTCGTGTTCCGGCATGATGTCTGGTGAAGCCGTACGGAGGACCGGTCTGAGCAGTTGTGTTGCGATGTGTGGCGGGTACGATGCGCCAAATGTTGTTGTGTCGGGAGTTTGGTCGTGGAGAGTCTCCAGATCAATCTCCCTCTAGCGCAGCATCGTTTGGTCGTGTTGGTCTTCGGTTTAACATTGCATCACCTCGCTCAACTGCCGTCATCCTTCCTATTCCTAAGTTTTTTAAGTGAATAGGCTTAATAAACTAGTGCGCTTTACATTTAACGATTGCATCACTGCTTACCATCAGGCGGGATTGCAGTCAAGCACTAGTTTATAATTATTTTTTAAAAAAAAAGAAGTATAGTAATAAAATAATAGTAGTAGAGTAGCAATAGTGTTCCTTATTTATGTATTTTTTTTTTAAAGTTATAATCTAGTATTGACCGCAATCCCGAATGATGGCAAGCAGTGATGCAATCGTTGATTGTAAAGCGCTCTAGTTTATTAAGTGCCTATTCACTCAAAAAGTCTGAGTGAATAGGAAGGAAGATGGCAGTTGAGCGAGGTGATGCAATGTTAAACCCAGCAATACGATCAACGATGCTGCGCCAGAGGGAGATTGATTTTGAGACCCTCCACGACCAAAATCCCGACACAACAACATTTGGCGCATCATACCAGACACGTCCTCCGTACCGCTTCACCAGACATTATGCTTGCATCTGTATTTATGTAATTAGCTTTAGGAGTTTTTTTTTCATTTTCTTATCACCGAAAGCAACTGCTATTTAATGTCTTCACCGTCCTTGGTTGAATTGTAGAGAATGCCTAAGTTCGACTTTGAATCTTTGTCTGAAAAGTTTAAAATTCAAATTCAGAAACTCATTTCGATTTTTGTATTTGATATTATAGAAGCGCTGCTGCCTGCTTCCCTGGTGAGAGTTCCCTTAGTCGACTCTTACGAAGGAATATCCGTGGCTCGTGGCTGTTACTATTTTAAGGTACTATTGTAAGCCCAGTACCATACGGGTAAGGCCGGTACCACACGGGTAAGGCCGATACCACACGGGTAAGGCCAGTACCACACGGGTAAGGCCGGTACCACACGGGTAAGGCCGGTACCACACGGGTAAGGCCGGTACCGCACGGGTAAGGCCGGTACCACACAGCCCGGTACCACACAGTTAAGCCCGTTACCACACGGGTAGGCCCGGTACCACACGGGTAAGCCCAGTACCACACGGGTAAGCCCGGTACCACACGGGTAAGCCCGGTACCACAAGGGTAAGCCCGGTACCACACGGGTACAGGCCACCGCTGCTCTACAAAAACTACATTTGAAGTAAACTTTTCATACCAGAAAAATAAAAATATAAATTTTGATAAAATAAATATAATATTTTTTTTAATTTATAGGAATTTTAATCATACGCACCCTAAATGCTGTTATTACTGACTAAACTATTGTTTATCTTCTGTCCTTTATAAATCGGCGCCATTATTATAGAAATTGTCTTGAAAATAAAAGATGGCGGCCCTCTTATGTGAGACATACGTGAAGGTATTATAAGGTATCGTTAACTGATTCTAATAATACCTACAAAGCCGGGCTAAACTTAAAAAAATCCCCCTAAAAAAATTAATATTATTTCGAATGTGCGGTAGGCAACACGTTAGGCATACATGCGCAGGTGAAGGGAGGCAGGGCAGGCGGCACGTGATCGGAACGTTATTTGCTCCGTCACAAATTGTGTTGCCACTTTTTTTAAAAAATACCAGATTTTAGGGAAATTGGAGTTAATTCGCGGAAAAAAAGAGATTATTTCAAAATTCATTAGTATTGTCACATGATGATTATGTAAGATGTCATAAGTTATTTGGTCATATGTATAACTAACATTGATTATCCTTTTGGGTCGGACGGGGTTTTCTTTACATGTTGTATATACAGAGAGGTGCTGACAATACGACAATAAATTAAACATCGTGTACCTCAACACATTCTCAGTCTAGCCATAAAAAAAAACCATATAAACATGTCCATTAATTTAGTCACAGGAAATTATTTTTCATTTTTCACATTTTCTACATGATGTACATGTCGATAGAGAAGCGCTTAGAGGTTATTGACCGCCGCATCGTGCGGTACCAAACTTTAATAATAATGATCGGAGGTCAATGAACCAATATTTTCAAAGGATGTTTTATTCCGTTTGCTATTTTATGCGTTTGCTATTTTTTTTTTTTTTGATGCTAGGGTTTTTCTATGGTTTATGATTATTCCTATGAACCAGCATTGTTCGTGTTCTCATTTACTGTCACAACCACTCTTTATAGAAAAAGATAACATTCTCATTCACAAAAAAGAACCTCCAAATAAAAAAACTCATAAATTAATTTCAAACATTTATAAGATCTTTGTTTGAACCTTGTCTATGTAAAATATGAATAACTTAGATGTGAAGATATATTACCAGGTGAGCGATATAATGCTCACCTCTTTTATTTACATGTATTCCTACAATTGAACCGCCATTTTATAAAAAAAAACCTGTTAACGAAATGTCGGTGTTTACCGGTAAACTTAGCAACATTTTCCGCGCCTTTCAATGAAACTGCGCGGGAAAATTACCCGCCAACGTACAACAAGTGGTTTAGAGATGGGACACGTTAGAGCTAAGTTATCGATATCATATAAGGAGGTTGTATTAATTTAATAGACAAGAACGGTAGACTAACTGTAGACCTCCACTACCAAACTCCCGACACGACAATATTTGGCGCTTCGTACCCGGCACACATCGTAACACAACTGCTCAGACCCGTCCTTCGTGAACACGACGAATCGTTTGGCAGCAAGACTTTATCTGGTGGGTGGTAACTTCTGTCAGCAGCCGATTTACATTCAAGTTCGGTGCAACTTTTTCTTACTATCTATTTCATTATGAAAAAGACAGAAGATCATCATCCATCTCAGCGCATAATACCGGTTGCAAATATAGAATATCAAATTACTATGATCTCCGACCCGCCTGCCAAGCGTGGGTATTATGGCACCCTCCCAAATGCAATGAAAGCCTTCGGGAGGCCTTTGTCCAGCAGTGGACCTCTATAGGCTGAAGAAGAATCTTCAATTCCATTCTAACAACAGGATTTCTGGACCATTTTGTTATATAGTGTGAAACAACACAACTATATCTCTTTAAATATTTAATACATCGATATCGACAGTGTCCTATCCCAGCATTAAGCTGTTGATTTGCCGCCCTCAGAACAATAGAGGGGCTCCACAATTTTCATCATGCGTAGCGCGGATGCGGGCAGATGCCAATTTTCTATCGTGCTGTTGTTTTAAAAGTTTATGGTAGAAGGTTGTTGTCTATGTTTTAAAGTAAGTACTTTGACTTTTTGCAATGTTTATTAACTTTGTTTTTTCCTCTTTTATAACATCGTAAGGAAATCGGCATGTCCTAAAACCGAAATTGCGAAAACATGTGATAATTATAAACTAGTGCTTCACTGAAATCCCGCCTGATGGTAAACAGTGATGCAATCGTTGGTGGTAAAGCGCGCTAGTTTATTAAGCCTATTCACTCAAAAAAACTGAGTGAATAAGAAGGAAGACGGCAGCTGAGCGAGGTGATGCGATGTTAAACCAAATAATACTACCAACGATGCTGCGCCACAGGGAGATTGGTCTAGAGACCCTCCGCGACCAAACTCCCGACACAACAACGTTTGACGCATCGTACCCGGCACACATCGCAACACAACTGCTCAGATCCGTCCTCCGTACGGCGTCACCAGACACCATGCCGGAACACGACGAATCGCTTGGCGGCAAGACTTTGTCTGGTGGGTGGTAACTTCTGCCGGCAGCCGATGTTATAGCCTACCACCGAGAGTTACCGAGAGTTTCCGTTTAGTTTCGTTTTCGACAGCGAACTTACCGAAACTACGGCCAAAACCGAATGGACATTCGAGAGTTCCCGCTCTGGATTGTTTATATTCGGCGCATTGAGTTAATGAATAGATCCCATCTATTCTTCTCTATTCTTTTATTTTGTTGTGGTGGTGTGTTTTCTAATGATTGAGAGTGTATCCACTCAAACTACTTTAGTGAGTATTTTTGAAGCGCAACTAATTTTTTTTCTTAAATGAAAGTTCCTATGTTGATTATCAATAAATGAAAATGTTGATGAAGCATTGACAGCCTGCGTGGAGTAGCGGTAGCGAACGCGGCCACTGTGCAAGGAGGCGCGGGTTCAAATATTTGTATTGCAGTGCAAATATTTTTATGCATGAATATGAATATTTGCACAGGTCTGGTCGTACCTCGAAAAGCACGTTAAGCCGTTGGTCCCGGTTGCCATACGAACAACTAATGACAGTCGTTACGGGTTGTTGGAGCCCTCAAAAGTCTAACAATTGGTCTAACTGCAATGCTTCGACATCGCCTTCGGGTTGTGGAGGTCAGACGGCAGTCGCTTCACGGAAAATATTGAAGTTTAGCCAAAATCAGCAGTTAGACTGGTAAAGCGGACCCCAGACTCCAAAGCTGAAAAAAGCTTCAGATGCGACTGGGATTAACGCTGAGACGATGATGTTGATGACTGCTTAAGAAAACAATAAAGACTGTGTAATTACAATAACGTTTTATTTATGTTTCCCATCTAAATACGATCCTTGTAAGGAAATTTCGGTTTCGATTTTGGCCGAAACATAGACCGTTGCCGAAATTAGTTTTCGGTTTCGGTCGGACACTACTGTTGTGTGAGGTGTGTAAGCATAAAAAAGCCTGGTACCGAAAGAAAATTGTAGTAAAGTCAACAAGAATCACAAAATACCATCAAAATCTGTATTAATTTTACACCTGTATTTCAAAGATAATTACCGTACGCTACTTGCCTATCAAAATCTTTACTTAAACACATCGTTAATACAAACCATACCACATCTAAAATCTAAACCGTTTTAACTTTAATTTATATCCGAAAAATGTACGCACGAACAAAAATATTTGAATAATAAACAGCCAACAGTGTTACCAACCTCAAAGGCCGTAGTCAGACCACGACGGATATTATTTTCACGCTTGGCAACACCGTAACTAGAAACGGAACGTGCAAGATGGCGGAGCGTGGTATGAATTCCCGCCAACTTCGCGCAACAGTTTACGAAGTTCTAGTTCTACAAGTAAGTGTTAATTGCATTCATCTCTTTTGATAAAGATTTGCATATTTCATCTTTGTAGCTATAAATAAATGGTTTGCAATATACATATTCGTATGTAGAGAGATACGTAGCAAAATAATAACAAGCACACAGGGGCTGCTTGCTATTATATTAAGTACTTGCTGTAAAGCATCTATTTGTTGGGCTAGTCTTTTTTCCATAATGGACGCTCTCAGCGTACAATATATTTCTGCAATGTTCTCACATGGTTGATTTCAACATGAATGATGTAATCAAATATTTGTATCAATAGCTTGATAATTTAAAAGAGTGTCCATGGAGTTTCTTGCCCGTTCTTCTCCATAGGTACCTACTCATTGGAATGGGCGACTAACTTCATCTTACTGACTGACCGACCTTCTGACAATTCAAAAGTAACTGACTCTCCATGCGATATTAATAAATGCTCATATTGAGTATTAGTTTTTAGAAAATCATTTCTATTAACGGGTTTTATAATAATGACAATATCGCAATGATATCTATCACCATTCCATTACCAGACGACTGAGATAATTGTTCGATCATTATGAATTCAGCAGATTACGAACTTTTAAACACCATGATAATGGAATCGTGTTGGGATGACAAAATTACAAAAGTACCAGACTAGGGCCCCAGGTCGATCAGGGTAAGCTAAATTTTCCGCGGTTGGTCTATGGGTTGGTGACCATATTTACATAATTCAGATGCTGTGTCTCGGAAAGCACATTAAGCTGTTGGTCGCAGCCACAGAAATCGTAATAACAAGATTTCTGTGGTCGCACTCGCAGCTATATAATTTGTAGTTCTTTGACAGTAGTCCCCTTTCTTCGTTCCACCATCGCCACACTACAATCCGGACATAGCGTTTCGCCTCATCTTTTATACCGCGTATATCGCGGGACTGGAATAATCTTCCAGCGGCGGTGTTTCTGTCGGAATACAATTTTAGTGTCTTCAAGGCTAGAGTGAATAGGCTCTTAGTAAACTAGTGCGTTTTACCATCAACGATTGCATCACTGCTTACCATCAGGCGGGATTGCGATTAAGCATTGGTTTATAAATTCAAAAAAAAGTATTACTCCAACGAATACATAAGTACATATGCCTTCACCTAAATAAGTAAAATACTTTCTGTGGAAATATTATGAAAATCACTTGAGAAACAGCTTAAAAAACTCCTAGTTTGACCAATTTTTGCAAAAAATTCTCGGGGGTTCCCGGAACCCCCCTTCCCCTGGAAAGTTTTGCCATAACACAGTGAACTTACGCCACTGATTGTGGAGGTCAGATATAGAGCATGCTTTATGTAAAATATTTAAATTCAGCTGCGTCCGGTTAGAATGGAACTCGATACTAACATATTTTAAAACATTTTGACAGATGATGATTTCACAATGATGAAACAGCGAAGCAATTGCGTTTCTCGGTGGTAGGCAACAACATCAGCCGCCGGCATAAGTTACCACCCAGTCTTGCCGCCAAGCGATTCGTGGTGTTCCGGCATGATGTCTGGTGAAACCGCACGGAGGACGGGTCTGAGCAGTTGTGTTGCGATGTGTACCAGGTACGATGTGCCTAATGTTGTTGTGTCGGGAGTTTGGTCGTGGAGGGTCTCCAGATCATCCTCTGGCGCAGCATCGTTGGTCGTGTTGTTGGGTTAAACATTGCATCACGTCGCTCAACTGCCGTCTTCCTTCCTATTCACTCAGTTTTTTTTTTAAGTAAATAGGCTTAATAAGCCAGTACGTTTTACCATCAACGATTGCATCACTGCTTACCATCAGGCGGTATTGCAGTCAAGCACTAGTTTATAACGAATAATAAAAAAAAGTAACACACTATAAGTAGCAATGCGTTTTTATTTTGACAATTCAACAACATTCATTGCGTTATTTAAAGTGTTGAGTAGACACATTTTTTGAACATAGGGAGCCATGGATTAGCAATATATTTCAATTGATAGTAGGTAGTTGAGTGTAACGCAATTAGGGTTAGTTTTTTAGTTCACCCTGAAACTACTAATGAAACTTTTCAGGTACCTATACCATCCATACTAATATTAAATATTAAATGCGAAAGTAACTCTGTCTGTCTGTCTGTCGGTCTGTCTGTCTGTCTGTCTGTCTATCTGTCTGTCTGTCCGTCTGTTACGCTTTTCCGCTTAAACCTCTCAACCGATTTTGATGAAATTTGGCACAGACAATCTTTAGACCCTGAGAAAGAACACAGGCTACCTTTAATCCCGGAAAAATTTGATGTTCCCGAGGGAAATCTAAAAAGCGCGATATAACCGAACTCGACGCGGGCGAAGCCGCGGGCGGAAAGCTAGTTAATATTGCTAGTTATTGTTTATTGTAGTTATTGTTATTGTTGTTGTTAATATGCATTTCGGGGAGTGTGCGAGGGAATTGCATGATTTAATTCCCCCATCTCCGTTCCACCAGCTGACGACCCGTCGTACGGCTGGTTTCCACCCTTACGTTGTTAACACCACTACGATCCGGACGAAGCGTTTCGCCTCCTCCTTTATACCGCGTACATCGAGGGACTGGAACAATTTGCCAGCGGCGGTGTTTCCGTCGGACTACAATTTGAGTGTCTTCAAGGCTAGAGTGAATAGGCTCTTAATAAACTAATGCGCTTTACCATCAACGATTGCGTCAGTGCTTACCATCAGGCAGGATTGCAGTCAAGCGCTAGTTTATAATATGTAAAAAAAAAAAAAATGCGAAAGTAACTCTGTCTGCCTGCCTGTCTGTTACGCTTTCCCGCTTAAACCTCTCAACCGATTTTGATGAAAATTGGCACAGACAATCTTTAGACCCTAAGAAAGAACATAGGCTACCTTTAATCCCGGAAAAAATTGATATTTCCGAGGGAAATCTAAAAAGCGCGGTATGACCGAACTTCACGCGGGCGAAGCTGCGGGCGGAAAGCTAGTTATTAAAATAAAACTCGAAAAACAAATACCTATATAAAAATAAACTACATATATTATTAATAGAAAAATGTTATTATAATGTCGAAGATTACTTGTGTGACAAAAATATTGTATTCAAATGACAAGAAAGGATAAATTAATAATATTTTTGTAATTTTTCTCTATACTAGCCCCGCACGATGATATTGCGATTGGCGGCCATCTTGGTGACGTAGTCGAACTCGCACCGTCGGTACCGTTCGCAAATTCAGTCCGCGCTTACCCACTTATGCACATCGAATATTTTTGTTAGCTTTTTGTTATCCTGTTTTATTGTTTTTCTTGAGTTTTGTTGTTTAGTTTTGTTAACTGTTACTCATTAAAATGAGTAAGAAATTAATTAACAGTCGTGCTCGTGAAATTATAATTAAAGTGGACAATTATTTTGTTAAAGAGGAAGATGACTGTAAGTTATTGAAAGTATAAACCGTGCTAAAAAATGTGCTTCGGACACTACTGAGGATATTTTAATACCGAAGCAACTGCTAATAGTTATCAAAAATATTTTGCAAAATTCTACCAAAGTCACGGAGCGTGTGGCATGTGCCACAGGCGTTGCAAAAAATACTGTGACGAAATTGCGACCAGAGCGTGAGTCAGAAACAGCCAGTGGCAGCAAAATGAGAACTCCCTCTAAAGGAAAAAGACAAAAGAAGGAATATTTCGACGGGTGTCCTTAACAGCTTTAAGAAATATTATACATTCAGTGTATACGGTGCGGAGAGAAATACCCACAATGCGCAAAATATTGGCGGCTTCGAAAGTAGACCTAATTATACTGGTAGTGAAACTACATTAAGAAAAATAATTAAATGTGTTTTAGACTACCAATTTAAACGATGATACCAAAAAAAGACTGGCTCTAATTGAAAGACCCCAAATTCAAGCGTAGAGGGCTAAATATTTACGACGTATGAAAGAAAACGACTCGCTTGGTAATAACGATAGACCCTTTATTTATCTCGACGAAACGTGGATACACGCACACTACACGGTAAAAAAATGTTGGCAAACAGCAACCGATGTCGGAGTGAGACGGAACGACAGCCCTGGCCGTCGATGGATAATAGTTCACGCGGGAAGTTAAAGCGGTTTTGTTGACAAAGCCCTTTTAATGTTTAAAGCAGACACCAAAACGGGGGATTACTATGATTAAATGAATTTCACCAAGTGGCTTACAGAAAAATTAGTACCCAACATACCACGCAACTCCATAATTGTGATGGACAACGCCCCTTATCACAGTAGGGAAGAGAATAGGCCACCAAGTATGAACAATAAAAAACAGTTGATGGTTGAGTGGCTACAAGCTCACAACATCGACTTTCCCAACGACAGTACAAAACCTGAACTGTATTTATTAATTGAACGGCACAGACCGCCGAAAAATTATAAAATTGTAAATTTATTAGCTGGCAATGGCCATGAGGTCGTTAGATTACCACCTTACAACTGCGATCTCAACCCCATTGAGTACATCTGTAACCTGGTAAAGATGAGGGTGTCAGAAAAGAATGTGGAGCCGTTGGAAATTCGCATTGAAGCTCTGACGTTGGAGGCGTTGGCGTCAGTAACTCCAGATGACTGGCGAAAGGAAGTCAATCATGTTAAACGGCTTGAAGAGGAATATTGGAATAAAGATTAACTGACGAGTTATTTGTCATAAATACGGCAGACGACAGTGAATCGGAAACAACAGACACAGAAAGCAGTTCTGATTCGGAAGACTATATGAGTAGGTTAAGATTGTTTTGAATTATACAGTATGTTAAATAACAGAGGGCGTTCCCTTAAACTCGTTAATATATATCATTAATAGATTAAAATAAAAATATCAGCATAGAAAAATAAGCATAAAAAATCCGAATAAAAAAAAATTCTAATCCATACTAATATTATAAATGCGAAAGTAACTCTGTCTGTCTGTCTGTCGGTCTGTCTGTCTGTCTGTCTGTCTGTTACGCTTTCCCGCTTAAACCTCTCAACCGATTTTGATGAAATTTGGCACAGACAATCTTTAGACCCTGAGAAAGAACATAGGCTACATTTTATCCCGGAAAAGTGTGATGTTCCCGAGGGAAATCTAAAAAGCGCGATATAACCGAACTCCACGCGGGCGAAGCCGCGGGCGGAAAGCTAGTTGGAAATAAATTTGAAACCTCCTGTTTTAAATCAAGCAATCAATAGTAGTCGTCATGTATAAATAAATTGCGACGTTGCCGTCTTTCATGTTCGCGTGTACAGTGTGTTTCTTTTACATGTCAATTTAAAATTTTGATTGAATATTTTCATATTGGAAAAAATTTTAAAACATTTTGTTTTCGAATGGAAATATTTTTTTTAGCATGTATGTATGCTATACTATTTCGGGTTAACGGGAACGCCCTCTGTTAGTTAACATACTGTATATAAACATTTTTTAACATACTATCCTGGTTTTATTTATAAGCTGATAGAATAGATGTATGTAGTAATTAAAACATGACTGCTACACACTGTGGACTCTGATTCAATTCCCGCTCGCAAATTAACAGAAATGTAATTAGAAAAAATTAGTATACATGTAAGAAAGATATACGAATAAGTATATTTTTCTTACCTAAGAAAGATATACGAATAAGTATATTTTTCTTACGTCTAAAAGAATTATTTCCTTGAAAATTTTAATAATGAAAGTTTGTTTGTCAGAATATGGGTGAGTAGGTATAAAGAGTGTATATAGAATAAAATTATAAAATACAAATAAACCCTTAACCCCAGCTTATTAAATTTGCATTTAACATTCTTTTGCTAGCTGTCCTTTTGTGTGACAGATGACGTCACAAAGCTGTTATTGTGACAAGGTTCCATCGCAATATCATCGTGCGGGGCTTATACTATTGTTTGTTTGTGCGCGCTAATCTCAGGAACTACTGGTCCGTTTTGAAAAATTCTTTTTGCGTTGGATAGCCTATTAATCCAGGAAGGCTTTAGGCATAACATCCCGCTATAACCAATAGGAGCAGAGCAGTAACAAATAATGTTGCGAAAATTGAAGTCAAAGCGGAGCATAACTAACTCTACGGGAACGAAGGCGCTGGCGGAGGCTAGTATAAGAATATAATTTGTAACATTTTAATAATGGATTATGACCAATATGACTTGACATTGGATTTGTATGTATTCATAATTTGGAGTATTAAAAAATGTTTTGCTTTCTCCGTGGTAGGCAACAACATCAGCCGCCGGCATAAGTTACCACCCACCTGAAAAAGTCTTCCCGCAAGCGATTCGTCGTGTTCCGGCATGATGTCTGGTGAAGCCGTACGGAGGACGGGTCTGAGCAGTTGTATTGCGATGTGTACCGGGTACGATGTGCCTAATGTTGTTGTGTCGGGAGTTTGGTCGTGGAGGGTCTCCAGATCATCCTCTGGCGCAGCATCGTTGGTCGTGTTGTTGGGTTAAACATTGCATCACCTCGCTCAACTGCCGTCTTCCTTCCTATTCACTCAGTTTTTTTAAAGTGAATAGGCTTAATAAGCTAGTGCGTTTTACCATCAACGATTGCATCACTGCTTACCATCAGGCGGGATTACAGTCAAGCACTAGTTTATAACTAATAAAAAAAAAGACTTAAGTGACTAATTATTATTGTGTTTTGACTTCTGTTTTTGTATTTAATATTGAATGTAGGCGGAACATAGATGAACTTATTTTAATTATTTAGATCTGTATTTATGATGTATACCTTCTTCTTCTTCTTCAGCCTATAGATGTCCACTGCTGGACCAAGGCCTCCCCCAAGGCTTTCCACGATGACCGGTCTTGTGCTGCCCGCATCCATCGGCTTCCCGCGACCTGCACCAGGTCATCCGTCCCTACACTGCGTCTTCCAGTACGTGGCCGCTACTCCAAAACCTTACTGCCCCATCGGCCATCGGTTCTACGAGCAATGTGCCCTGCCCACTGCCATTTAAGTTTAGCGACTCGCAGAGCTATGTCGGTGACTTTAGTTCTGCGGATCTCCTCATTTCTGATTCGATCACGCAGAGAAACTCTGAGCATAGCTCTTTCCATTGCCCTTTGTGTACTATAGGTACACAAAGGGCAATGGAAATACGTTCACTATAAAGATGATTTGATTTGAAAGATGATTTGATTGGAATATAGAAGAAAAAATTAGAACCTATTTTGATTTGACGACACCTCAAAATATGCACGGGAAATAATACATGATATAATTACGAAGACCTGGCAATGCTCTCGAGATTCATTGGCCTATTCTTGGGTGAAAAACTCACTGTAGACTCAAGTTACTACATAACACGGAGCTGTGAGGGTTTAGCTGTCTCTGGGGTGTCACTTCTGCACGGTTTAATAAGAAGATTTCGGAAGGAATATACTTTACATATTTCAATTTCTGGCTATGAAAATTGAGAGGATCGTAGAGGCATGAGGAACAGGGAGTAAAGCTCACTCATTCATCATCCGCTTTACCAGTGTAAGTAACTGCTGATTTTGGCTAAACTTCGATATTTTCCATAAAGCGACTGCCATCTGACTTCCACAACCTGAAGGCGATATCTATGTATTGCAGTTAGACCAATTGTTAGACTTTTGAGGGCTTCAACAACCCGTAACCACTGCCATTAGGTGTTCGTATGGCAACCGGGACCAACGGCTTACCGAGGCACGACCAGACCAGTGCAAATATTCATATTCATGCATACAAATGTTCGCGCCTCCTTGCGCAGCAGCCGCATACGCTACCGCCACGCTACGGAGGCTGTCGAAAGCTCACTCATTCTCCATCGAAAAGGGAGGATCCTCCGACCAGACGGGTGTTATGTCACGGGCACTTGGCACACACACACGCACACACACACACACACACACTATTGTTGGCCCAACAACGTAAATAATGCAATGAAAGTTGTTAATCTGAGTCTGATTTTCGACCTAGATTTAACTTAAAACGATCTCCAAAGTCTAGAGCACAGGCGTAGAGTAGCCAGCCTTTCGGTGTTCTATAGCATGCATTTTGGGGAGTGTACGAGGGAATTGCACGATTTAATTCCCCCATCTCCGTTCTACCATCGGACGACCGGTCGTGCGGTGACTTTCCACCCTTACGTTGTTTACACCACTACGACCCGCACGAAGCATTTCGCCTCTTCTTTTATACCGCGTACATCGAGGGACTGGAACAATTTGCAAACGGCTGTGTTCCCGTCGGACTGTAATTTAAGTGTCTTCAGGGCTAAAGTGTTTTACCATCAACAATGGTATCAATGCTTACCGTCAGGCAGGATTGCGGTCAAGCACTTGTTTATAATTTACTAGCGGCCGCCAGCGACTTCGTTCGCTCGGAGTTAGTTATGTTCCGCTCCTATTATTTGTCGCAGCGTGATGTTATAAAGCTAAAGCCTTCCTGGATTAATGGTTTATCCAACGCAAAAAGAATTTTTCAAACGGACCAGTAGGTCCTGAGATTAGCGTGTTCAAACAAACAAACTCTTCAGCTTTATACATATTAGTATAGATATAAAAAAAAAAAAACATAATATGCTTGAAAAACATATCTGCTCAACAATGTAAATAACGCAATTTAAGTTGTTGAACTGTCAAAATGAAACCCATTGCTACTGATAGTATTGCGGAATAACCCCCCCCCCCCCCTCGGGGGTTCTAAAAACCTCTTTAACAGTGGTTCCTAACCTGGGGTAATTTCCCCCGCAGGGGTAAAACGAAGATTCTAGAGGGATAACACAGGATAGGAAGCCGCCACAATCGCACAAAAGCCAGAAACATGACATCCGCGTTGAGTGAAACCGAACCTAATATTGTCAAACTTACGAATGCAAAGCAATTTCAACTTTCACATTACTGAACTCCGAGAATTATTTAAAAAAAATATATACAGTATGGTAACTAACAAAGGGCGTTCGCGTTAACCCGAAATAGTATAGCATACATACATGCTAAAAAAAAAATATTTCCATTCGAAAACAAAATGTTTTAAAATTTTTTCCAATATGAAAATGTTCAATAAAAATTTTAAATTGACATGTAAAAGAAACACACTGTACACGCGAACATGAAAGACGGCAACATCGCAATTTATTTATACATGACGACTACTAACAGGATGTTTCAAATTTATTTCCAATTAGAATTTTTTTTTATTCGGATTTTTTTATGCTTATTTTGCTATGCCGATATTTTTATTTTAATCTATTAATGATATATATTAACGAGTTTAAGGGAACGCCCTCTGTTATTTAACATACTGTATATATATTTTAAATTAACTAGGGGTAAACTCAATTCCCATACTTATTCACAGGGGCAGTGACATTTAAAAGGTTAGGAACCACTGCTCTATATGATACTAATGACGCACTGGCTTTCAGCTTTTTTTTTTTTAAATAGTCATAAAAAAAAATGTAAATATACTAGGCTTGACTACAATCCCGCCTGATAGTAAGCAGTGATGCAATCGTTGATGGTAAAGTGTACAAGTTTATTAAGCCAATTCACTTAAAAATCTTAGTGAGTAGGAAGGAAGACTGCAGTTGAGCGAGGTGATGCATTGTTAAACCCAAGACCAACACGACCAAACGAAGCTGCGCTGGAGGCAGATTGATCTGGAGACTCTCCACGACCAAACTCCCGACACAACAACATTTGGCGCATCGTACCGGCACACATCGCAATACAACTACTCAGACCAGTCCTCCGTACGGCTTCACCAGACATTATGCCGGAACACGACGAATCGCTTGACGGCAAGACTTTGTCTGGTGGGTGGTAACTTCTGCCGGCAGCCCATGTTATGGCCTACCACCGAGAAAACAGATTGAAACAGACATATGTAATGTTTAACCTTTAAACACAACTGTTTAAAACACATTCGCCCACATTAGGGTCTTAGACACGACAGTAAAATCTTTTACAGCCCTCCCATTACGCCGTGAGTGTCTTAATTTAGAATTAATTGTTTAATTCTGTTTAATTACGTTTTGAAAACGAGTTGCCAGCCATTCGATTGGGGACTTTGGGCTTTGTTTTATTTTGTGTGTTTCTGTTCGTCTTTTTGTTAATGATTCTTGAATGTTGTTATTTACACCTTACGGGGGAAAATGCGAGGTGGTTAATTGCGTATTGGAGCAGATTCCCGTCTTTTTTTTATAATTATAAACTAGTGCTCGACTGTAATCCCGCCTGATGGTAAGCATTGTTTATTAAGAGCCCATTCATTCAAAAACTGAGTGAATAGGAAGGAAGACGGAAGTTGATCGTAGTGATGCAATGTTAAACCCAACATACTGATTACAAGGTGATGAAAAACCCCTTGCGGAAACCAGGGGGGTAATCGCGCTAAATAAAATAATACAAGTTCAACTCTTGTTCGTATCTAATCCAGTTAAAGTTATGGTTTAGTTTCGATCACATTTCCTATCGCGCTAAAGTTTTAGCTTCGATTGAAGTAAAATCAATATAAAAATATAATATGTTGCCCCCCTGGGGGGAAAGAAAAAAAGTAGAGTTTCTCGGACTACGGGAGAAAAACTAATTAAAATTTTTATAATGATAAACTCAGCACATTTTGGCGAAAAGCAGCTGCAGAATACCGTAGCGCGATACTAAATGTTATCGAAACTAAACGATAACTTTAACTGGATTAGATGCGAACAAGAGTTGAACTTCTACTGTTTTATTTAGCGCGATTACCCCCCTGGTTTCCTCAAGAAGTTTACCTTCACCTTGTACTCAGTACATTTAACTTAGAAAAGTTACATTGGTAGGTACTTCCCTGACCAGAAATTGAACCCACCCAATCATACTTGAAAGGCTGGTGTTTTAAAAACTAGACCACCACGAGCACGACTACTAGGCAACAAATGTTTTATCATACCGTATTGTATCACAACTGAAGTGGAAAAATGTCAACTAACTTTTGATATCACAGTACATCGAGACCATTTCCATGTTATAGATAATATATGACTAATATTATCTATGTCTGAATAAAAGGGACTGTTACCCCTGAGTTTGTTCGAGTTTCTTCTCCTAAGTCTCTCTGATAGGAAATGTCAAGTCCTTTTTTTAGGTGACTTAAAAAATTGATTCCAATCACAGACATATACAAATGGACATGCCGTACGCGTATAATCTGCAGTAATTTTTTGGTTACAAAAGAGTGAGAGAGATGGTCTATCCTTTCGGTCTAGCACTATCTCTTACCTAATAGATGATTGATGATTTTGAGAGAGATAAAGATAGACGAACCTTCGTTTCCTCTCTTTCTTTCTCTCTAAGGCATGTCCATTAAAATATATCGATGATTCCGATAAACTAAATGAAATTATTTAATCTGTGTATAGGATTCACAGATTAAATAATTTCATTTCGTTTTCCGAGATATTCTGTTTGGTACGTTTTAATTGATATGTAAGATACAAGAGTTTAAAATCGAATTGAAACAAATAGGCATTTTTAAGGCTAATGAGAAATTATTGAGGCGAATATTTCAAAAGAGGGCGAAACTTCTCGAGCTCAGGTTTTGGCTACGTACGGACAACAGCAGGTCAAGCTACCTTAAACTGTCCGATTTTACCAATCAACGTTGTGCCTTAACACTTTATAAATAAAGTTGAAAATCTAATAAAGAAATCTGACCGATTGTAGTAGCTTGATGTGCCGTCGTCTGTGTATATATACCATATTCATCATCAACCTTTTTATCGTCCCACTGCTGGGCACAGGTCACCTCTCATACAGAGAAGGAAAGAGCGTAATCACCACGCTTGTGTGATGCGGGTTGGCGATTTCAGATTTAAAATCCAGGTTTCCCTAAGATGATTGCCTGACTTGAAATCGAACCCGCACCCTCATACTTGAGAGGCTGGTGTGTTAACCATTAGGCCACCACAACCATACACACCATATTAGAATAATGAAAACACATATAAAATCTAAACTGATCTTGTAAAGAGAAAAGTTTTCTACATGTTTGTTTAGTACGCTTTCATACTAAAACGGCTAGATATTTTCGGATAAAATTTGGCACATGACCTTTATTAGGACTTAGAATTTTGTTTTTATACCGATATTCCCTCGGGACAGAGGCATAATGAACGGGAAAATGAAAAAGGAGCAAAAACACAATTGTTAAAAAAATATTGAAAGCAAGTAATACTACTCAGAAAACCCGTGTATTCATAATAAATCCTTCCCCTATGCCCAGAAAATATTCAAAAGCCCTCTTGAAATCCGATTGTCCTCACAATCAAATAATAAAATCTGACCTAATCAGTCTAAAAATATTCCCAACAATAGATTTGTTCCTAGTCCCTTTTTATTATTTGAAATATACAATTCTTTAGTCTATGGTTCGAGTGGAACCTCCTTTTAGTTGTTATCTTTTATTAGACATGGTTATTTTTGGGGTAGAAATCACGGGCTTTTTGGCGGCAAATATAGGTAGAGTTTGCATGGGATTTTATATAAGTGATAAGTAACGTGGAAAGTTTAGTAAGTATAGTATCTAGAAGGCTATGTATTTATAGATATGTATTTATATTCTTTTCTGGATCATCTCATCACCAATATTATGACTAAGACCGTAAAACTAATTATTAGCTTGTTTTTAAGAAAAGACTGTTGACATAATAATTGGTTGCTTCATAGATTAGTTAATGAACTATACTGAAGTAAATATGGCCTATAGCCTCCGTGGCGTAGCGGTAGCGAACGCGGCCGCTGCGCAAGGCGGCGCGGGTTCGATCCCCGCACAGTGCAAGTATTTGTATGCATGGATATGAATATTTGCACTGGTCTGGTCGTGCCTCGGAAAGCATGTTAAGCCGTTGGTCCCGGTTGCCATACGAACATCTAGTGGCAGTCGTTACGGGTTGTTGGAGCCCTCAAAAGTCTAACAGTTGGTCTAACTGCACTGCTTAGATATCCCCTTCGGGTTGTGGAGGTCAGACGGCAGTCGCTTCACGGAAAATATCGAAATATAGCCAAAATCAGCAGTTAGACTGGTAAAGCGGACCCCAGACTCCAAAGCTGTAAAAAAAGCTGCGGATGCGACTGGGATTAACGCTGAGATGATGATAATGACTGAAGGAAATATGGGCCCCAATTGTTAGACAGCTATTAGTGACAATGCCAACAACACAATGCATTTTCAACAGCCAGCCCAACTATGTACATCCGAGCTGATTTGAGAATTGAAGATATATTCGAATAAACCATACGTCCTCCGTGGCACAGCGGTCAACACGCCTGCCTGCAACGTGGAGACCCCGGGTTCGACCCCGGTCAGGTCATGATGGAAAACGATCTATTCCTGTTTGGCCTGGGTCTTGAATGTTTATCTATATATGTATCTATTATAAATATAGTATCGTTGAGTTAGTATCCCATAACACAAGTCTCGAACTTACTTTGGGGCTAGCTCAATCTGTGTGATTTGAGCGAATATAAAAAAAAATCTGCACAAACAACAGGGTTAATATGACAAAAATTTCCGTAGTTTTAATTATTTTTATTTATATTACAACCGACTCGGAAAACGATTCTGAACCAACTATTTTCGGGAAGTGCGTTAATTAATTTAGGTATATCTATATATTGTAGATGTTGGTCGGATTTCAGTCAAGTCGGGTGCAACTGAATATATATCAGCCATTTACATTGGTCGATTGCCTATGTAAGAAGCCCTATGGCTGGGTGGAGCGAAAATCTTTGCAGGATGCCTAGTGGCTGGTGAATCACCGAAAATCGAGTTATATGGTGTGCAATTGGAGAGGGCTATATCTAGCAGTGGATTGCTATAAGCTGATGATGATGATGACTGCGTATTGGACCTCCATAACTCAGATACTGGCCAAGTACCGGGAGTGTTTCTCGGTGGTAGGCCATAACATTGGCTTGGAAGTTTCCACCTACCAGACAAAGTCTTCCCGCCAAGCGTTTCGTCGTGTTCCGGCATGATGTCGGTGAAGCCGTACGGAGCAAGGGCCTGAACAGTTGTGTTGCGATGTGTGCCGGGTACGATGCGCCAAATGTTGTTTTGTCGGGAGTTTGGTCGTGGAGAGTGTCCAGATCAATCTCCATCTGGCGCAGCATCGTTGGTCGTGTTGTTGGGTTTAACATTGCAGCACCGCGCTGAACTGCCGTTTTCCTTTCTATTCACTCAGTTTTTTTTCTAATGAATAGGCTTTTAATAAACTCACCAGCTTTACCATCAACGATTGCATCACTTACTGCTTACCATCAGGCGGGATTGCAGTCAAGAGCTAGTTTATAATTATTAAAAAAAAAAGTACTGATTCAGTCTCAATTCAAAATCAGATCACACAAGAACACTTTTATATTTTGTGTCAATTTTTATTTTATAATCTGTGGAAAACAACGGACACATTTTTTCCGTCATTTCATATCGGGACTCCAATCAAATTGATTTAGCTTACAATGAGGATTGATTTGTGTTTAAATCAATAAAAACAATTTTGTATATTTTGTATTAATTAGTACCTTTTCATTCTTTCATTCAAGTCGTACGGTTTGAAATGGGTTTGAATGAAACATCCACAAACATTTCTACACTTTGTAATTAATAACCCTTATGAGTTATGAAGACTTGCCTGCTTACCATCAGGCAGGATTGCGGTCAAGCGCTAGTTTATAATATATATCTCTAAATAAAAAAAGGGCCGTGGCTTTTTCGAATGCGGCACCGTGGCCTCTGGCGCACAGTCAAGTGAATAAGCACGGATGGGTTTTAGTCAGTAAACTCCGGAGTTAGTTACGATGTTGAGCAATCAAAACCGGAACTCACACACACAGGACAGGACAGTTTTTTAGAGATGAATAAAAATGCTCTTAATTTTAATAAATAGAACTTTTATTTGATTATAAATCAGTGTTTTTGTTTAAAAATGTACTGTCTGACAGGCATAAATTATAATAGACAACTAATACTGATTATAAAATACTAGCTCGGATTAATTATCGTATCATTTAGCTTCTAAGTTTACATGTGCATATTCGTTTGCAATATATTACCTTGTTTTAAACGACACACAGCGCCATCTATCACCGAACTGGTATGAATCTAACAATATTTTTGTTTTCCCTCGTGAATATCAAATTATCCGGTATGAAAAGTACCCTACCACAGTAAGTATTTAATCCGGACGTCTACTTTACGTCTGCAAAATTTTAAAGCAATCCGTTCAGTAGTTACGACGTGAAAGCGGGACAAACAAATAAATAAACTCACTTTCCGATTTATAATATTAGTAAGGATAAGGACTAAAACAATCATAAAAAATAAACATTTGTTTAGCAAGAATCGGTCATTTGATTTAAAAGTTTACTATCTGACAGGCAAACGTTATAATAGACAACTAATACGCATTGTAACATGTTAAAACCATCAACAATCATAAAAAATAAACATTTGTTTAGCAAGAATCGGTCATTTGATTTAAAAGTTTACTATCTGACAGGCAAACGTTATAATAGACAACTAATACGCATTGTAACATGTTAAAACCATCAACAATCATAAAAAAATAAACATTTGTTTAGTAAGAATCGGTCATTTGATTTAAAAGTTTACTATCTGACAGGCAAACGTTATAATAGACAACTAATACGCATTGTAACATGTTAAAACCATCAACAATCATAAAAAATAAACATTTGTTTAGCAAGAATCGGTCATTTGATTTAAAAGTTTACTATCTGACAGGCAAACGTTATAATAGACAACTAATACGCATTGTAACATGTTAAAACCATCAACAATCATAAAAAATAAACATTTGTTTAGTAAGAATCGGTCATTTGATTTAAAAGTTTACTATCTGACAGGCAAACGTTATAATAGACAACTAATACGCATTGTAACATGTTAAAACCATCAACAATCATAAAAAATAAACATTTGTTTAGCAAGAATCGGTCATTTGATTTAAAAGTTTACTATCTGACAGGCAAACGTTATAATAGACAACTAATACGCATTGTAACATGTTAAAACCATCAACAATCATAAAAAAATAAACATTTGTTTAGTAAGAATCGGTCATTTGATTTAAAAGTTTACTATCTGACAGGCAAACGTTATAATAGACAACTAATACGCATTGTAACATGTTAAAACCCCCAACAATCATAAAAAATAAACACTTTGTTAAAGTTTACGAAAATCGGTTTCAACTCCGGTGTTCTATTTCAACTCCGGATTTGAAAAATGCTTAAAATCGCTCCGAAACTCCGGAGTTACGAAACTCCGGAACCCCGGATTGGAAGCCCTAGATTGTACCAAATGTTCACGAAACTTGTAAGCATCCTACATCAGCCACGCATTTCTTTTTTTTAACATCAATATCCTAAAAGTCGTGCTACCGTATTTTAACCCATGCGTTACGACTATCATAAATATCCGTTTGACATCCGACTTTGACAGTTTAACGTGCTTTCAACCACGGAGAGGTCTCTGAATTTGAAGAAGAGTTTCATACCCGGCTATTTGCAAAGTGGTTGCAGAACGCAAAGTGCTAAAATTGTAGATAGTGTAAAGTACCTTATTTTCGCCAGTTATAAGTTACGTCGATGTCGTGGTGTCCAAGTAGTTAAAACACCAGCCTCTCAAGTATGAGTGCGCGGGTTCGATTCCAGCCCCCTAATCGGTGAACACATTTCTGTCAAATAATAGGGATGTATCCTAGGTAAGAAAATAAAAAAAATAATTAGTCCGTCGTATAGATAATAAAAAAAAATTAAGACCCGTATTTTTTATTTTGTCGAAATCACCAAAAAGTACTGAGATATAGCGTATTAAAGTTACGGAGTGGGGGCCAATTACGTGACGCCGTGGTATATTTTGTACCACGCCGTGACGTCATGCGACATTTCAAATCAATGTATCTTCCTAAGTATTTGAATGAAAGAAAAAATAAAAAATACGTGTTCAATATTTTGTATAAATCTATCTGATGGACATTAAATTATTTTTTAGGATACAACCCGCTTGTGACTAGTTTGGATCGTTTGGACCTAACGCACCAATGGGCTTCCCGAACGATACCAACTGATCCCAACTAGTCGCAATCATTTGACAAAAATGTGTTCGCCGATTAGGGGGCAGGTCAGGCAAGTACCAATGTAACTTTTCTAAAATTATATGTACTTTCTAAGTAAGTAGCTATATCTTGGACATCAATATCTGCAGGTGAAGGAAAAACATCTTAAGGAAACCTTTACTTTAAGGTCCGTATTCCAGAAGAAAACTCAAGCATTGATCTCTGCTTAAACATTACTTAACACTAGTTTCAACCAATCAAATGGCTTGAAACGAGACTTAAGTAGAGCTTGAGTTTTGAGTGACGTTCTGTAATACGGACCTAAGTCTGAAATCGCCAACCCGCATTGAGCAAGCGTGGTGATTACGCTCAATCCTTCTCTGTATGAGAGGAGACCTGTACCCATCAGTGGGACGATAAAAAGGTTGATGGTGGTTGGTAGAGCTCCCTGGTTTTACTCGCATGAGATCCGATCCCTTGGGAATATTGGGGTAAAAGTAATCTATATGCTGATCCTGCAGGGTAATTGCGTAACATAGGTACTATTAGCAGGAGGTAGGAGAGTTGTTTAAATCGACAGCCTCCGTGGCGTAGCAGTAGCGGACGCGGCCGCTGCGCAAGGTGGCGCGGGTTCGAACCCCGCACAGTGCAAGTGCAAGCAATGCATGAATATGAATATTTGCACTGGTCTGGTCGTGCCTCGGAAAGCACGTTAAGCCGTTGGTCCCGGTTGCCGTACGAACATCTAGTGGCAGTCGTTACGGGTTGTTGGAGCCCACAAAAATCCAACAATTGGTCTAACTGCAATGCTTCGATGTCGCCTTCGGGTTGTGGAGGTTAGACGGCAGTCACTTCACGGAAAATGTCGAAGTTTAGCCATTTCAGCAGTTGGACTGGTAAAGCGGACCCCAGACTCAAAAGCTGAAAAGGCTTCGGATGCGACTGGGATTAACGCTGGGATGATGATGATGAATAAACACCGCAGTGTTTAACGGGTTTATTCACAAGCGATGAATAAAGCTAAATGACGTGCTAACGTCAAAAATGTAGGGTCAAACAATCGCTAATCGGTAGTTAACTTGAAGTAACGTTTATGAATAAAGGGGTATATGTGTCTAATTTCATTGAAATCTGTTTTTGCCCTAAACGAGTAACAAACATGGCGGAAACGCAGCAAGAGCTGGAACAAATGCTGGCCAACTTAGCTGACTCCTCCCAACGCATCGGTCTCCGGATGAACTTAGATAAGACCAAAATTATGTTCAATGAACGGGTCACTCCGGGACCGGTTGCCGTAAACGGAATGCCGCTCGAAGTTGTTTCAGAATATGTGTACCTCGGGCAAACGTTGCAATTAGGGAAAAACAACTTCGAGAAGGAGGCAAATAGAAGGATCCAGCTGGGATGGGCAGCGTTTGGTAAACTTCGTCGGGTATTTTCGTCGCCCATACCCCAATGTTTGAAGACAAAAATCTTCAACCAGTGCGTCCTACCCGTCATGACTTACGGAGCCGAGACGTGGACACTAACGGTCAGACTAGTCCATAAGTTTAAAGTCGCTCAGCGAGCTATGGAGCGGGCTATGTTGGGCGTCTCTCTGAAGGACCGCATCAGAAATGAGGTGATCCGACAGAGGACCAGAGTCACCGACATAGCTGAGAGGATTAGCAAGCTGAAGTGGCAATGGGCTGGTCACATATGCCGCAGGACCGACAACCGTTGGGGTAAACGAGTCCTCGAGTGGAGACCGCGTCTCGGCAAACGTAGCGTGGGACGCCCTTGGGCTAGATGGAGCGACGACATCAAAAAGGTGGCTGGTAGTGGCTGGCGGAGAACTGCTCAGGATCGAGCTTGTTGGCGTGCCATGAAGGAGGCCCATGTCCAGCAGTGGACGAGTAGAGGCTGATGATGATGATGAGTAACAAACATTAATCCATACTTCCATAGTACCATACTAATATTATAAATGCGAAAGTAACTCTGTCTGTCTGTCTGTCTATCTGTCTGTCTGTCTGTCTGTCTGTTACGCTTTCCTGCCTAAACCCCTCAACCGATTTTGATGAAATTTGGCACAGACAATCTATAGACCCTGAGAAAAAACATAGACTACCTATCCCGGAAAAAATTGATGTTCCCGAGGGAAATCTAAAAAGCGCGATATAACCGAACTCCACGCGGGCGAAGCCGCGGGCGGAAAGCTAGTAATATTATAAATGCGAAAGTAACTCTGTCGGTCTGTCTGTCTGTCTATCTGTTACGCTTTCCCGCTTAAACCTCTCAACCGATTTTGATGAAATTTGGCACAGACAATCTTTAGACCCTGAGAAAGAACATAGGCTACCTTTTATCCCGGAAAAATATGATGTTCCCGAGGGAAATCTAAAAAGCGGGATATAACCGAACTCCACGCGGGCGAAGCCGCGGGCGGAAAGCTAGTCCATTTATAAATCCTTACAAACGTTGATGATAAGTTTCACGGATTGCTTTTGAGATACAGTATGACCCCGATTATCCGGACCTCAGTTATCCGGATTCACGATTATCCGGACTGCCAACTGTTTATTCTAACATGAACGGGTCGGAACTGGCATAACGCCACGCCACTAACTACCTCGCAGTTTGGTCACGTATTTGCGTTAGGTTGACGCCTTTTTGACGGCGAGGCGAAAGGCGATACGACGGCGATCCCTTTCCGCGTTGATACGTCTGCTTAAACATCTATGTAGGTAGATAAATATACTTCAAGTGGACTCAAACCTCACACGCTCAGTACCGCTTGTAAGTTTTCCAATAGGGGTGTTATCTGGGTTTTTTTTTTATAAATTACAAATTAGCGCTTGACTGCAATCCCGTCTGATGGTAAGCAGTGATGCAATCGTTGATGGTAAGGCGCGCTAGTTCATTAAACCTACTCACTCAAAGGAACTGAGTAAATAAGAAGGAAGACGGCAGTTGAGCGCGGTGATGCAATGTTGAACCCAACAACACGACCAACGATGCTGCGCCAGAGGGAGATTGATCAGGAGGCCCTCCACAACCAAACTCCCGACACAACAACATTTCGCGCATCGTACCCGGCACGTACATCGCAACACAACTGCTCAGACCCGTCCTCCGTACGACTTCACTTTTAAACTGGGATTGCGGTCAAGCGCTAGTTTATAATTTATAAAAAAAACATGATTTAACGTTCTAATAACTTTAAATTATGCAAGAAAAGGCAACAGAAAGAAAACAGAAAAAAGTCTGGACTAAAGCCACGTTGGCGAAATATACTAGTCGTAAATATTGTTTAATAGCCGAAATAATTTTATATTCCGCTGCTAGGGTGACAAAGGTAAGGACGGCCATCTTTAATCAATTTGAAAATGGAAAGTCTATGAAGTAAAAAGGTGAAGGGTGAATCACAATTCATTTTTTAAAACACTCTTTCATCCGAGGGCTGTTCTGTTAATTTTAAAAACGTTCAGTTTGAAGGCCAGTGATTTAATAAGTTCAAAATCTGGTCGCAATCTCATCTCGACGACAATAGGGTATTTGACTAAAAAAAACTAATTAGATCGTCAGATAGATTTCCAAAAAATACTAGACACGTATTCTTTCTTTTTTCATTTAAACTAAAAATGAAAACAACACAGCGCGTTGAAAACTCGTATGACGCCACTGGACGGTACACTTTTTAGCGACCAGTGACTCTTCGCCTGGGCTTCAGTCTTTGGAGATCGTTTTGACCTAAATTTGGGCGGCCAATTAGCCTCTTCGCAGGCCTATCCACTGAAACCAAAGTTAAGCAGGTGGCATTTTGCAGCACCAGCCCAACTGTGGCTGCAGTACCACACACGAACGGACCTGTGCTTTGTATAACATTAGAAGCTGCCTCGGTGTGAAGTACCGCCGGACCTTTGCGATAACGCCAAATTTCCTGGCAGCCACCTTGGCCTTGGACCCAATGTTACCACCCAGAGGGTGGGTTCGAGGAAATCTCAACTCTCAAAAGCTGAAGGCGGACTTTTTTTGGCGGTGAATAGACACGCCTGTGTTTTGGTGGCATTGAACGCTACAAGATTGGATTTGCTCCATTCGGAGACTTAGCACTCGTACGCTCTACCATAGCCGCTCTTTCGGACCGGATTGATACCTTACTAGCCCGAGCATCCGGCAGCTATCTCTCCACAACTGTGCTGTCATTTGCATACCAATAGGTAACGGGCATCAGCAGATCGTTAATATGCAGCAGTAACAGAGTTGCAGAAAGCACAGACCCCTGAGGAACACCAGCATTAGTCGACATGGGCTGAGATGAGCATCCGTCGACTACAACTCGGAAGGACCTATGAGGCACCCATTTTTAGATTTCAGCCGAAAGACGTCCACTGCTCGACATAGGCCTCCCCCAAGGTTCTCCACGATGACCGGTCCTGCGCCTCCCGCATCCAGCGGTTTCCCGCGACTTTCACCAGGTCCTCGGTTCACCTTGTCGGGGGCCTACACACGTACCTACTACTTCGTCTTCCGGTGCGTGGTCACCACTCGAGAACCCATCGGGCATCGGACTGAACATTTGTTTTATTGATTTGAAGCAAATGAATCATTATTGTGAGTAAAGTAACGTTAAACCATGCATAAATCCTGGGTAGTTTAACTAGGATCGGCTTCCAACATCTCTCTATTCGCCCTGTGTGGGCAGTCTTCCTTGTGGCTCGTTCTACAAGTCGAAGTTTCCATCACGAAAGCGTTTAAACCAAAATAGCAAGGTGCGTTCATTAGTAGACCTCACTCCAAACGCAACAAATATATTGCGGGCTGCTTCTGCCGCATTATTTCCGCGTCGTATTCAAAAACGAATAAACACCTGACATTAAATATGTGTACGTTCATATTATTTTATTATTTTTTATTCTAAACTAGTGCAAGCAATCCCGCCTTGGGTTAAGCAGTGATTACAAGTTAATGGTAAAGCGTGCTATTTTGTTAAGAGCCTCAAAAAACTGAGTGAATAGGAAGGTAGACGGCAGTTGAGCGAGGTGATGCAATGTTAAACCCAACAACGATGCTGCGCCAGAGGGAGATTGATCTGGAGACCCTCCACGACCAAACTCCCGACACAACAACATTTGGCGCATCGTACCCGACACACATCGCAACACAACTGCCCGTCCTCCGTACAATAATAGGTTATAATCAAATTTAAAAAATAGTAGGTATGGTACCAGTATTTCACATCGAAAGGTTTATTAAATTTCCATCTGTTACCCACGATGTCGTTCCCGTCAATTTCTGTTATTATGATCGCTATTAAGAAATGTTATATCATATTTTTGGGTACCTTAAACCGTTTACGCAACGCACGCCTCAGAAGATCCCAAACATTTATACCCGTTTTTCCCACATTTTTCACTGATTTTTCGCTCCCACTGGTCGCAGTCTAATCTTTATCATCCATACTAATATTATAAAAGCGAAAGTATCTCTGTCTGTCTGTCCCGCTTTCACGCCAAAACTACTGAACCGATTGTAATGAAATTTGGTACACAGATAGTCTAGAGCCTGAGAAAGGACATAGGCTATATAACATCCCGCTATAGTCAACAGGAGCAGAGCAGTAACAAAAAATGTTGCAAAAACGGAAGTGAACGCGGGCATACATATTGCTCCCATTATTTTAACAGGTGCTTATTTTATATCAACTGAAGTCCACACGGACGAAATCGCGGGCAACAGCTAGTACTAATATACGGATAAAGCTGTAGAGTTTGTTTGTTTGAACACGCTAATGTACAGGAACAAGAACTACTGGACCAATAGGAGCGGAGCTGCTGTATGCTGTACCTATTTATGATCTAGAAGTGTAATAATGTATCTATAGAAATTAACTCTTTTGGGGATAAAATAAAATGTTCAAATAACTAACTCCACGCGAACGAAGTCGCGGACGGCCGCTAGTCCATACTAATTATATATATTATTTCTACAAGGGTCTGAAACCGTCTTCTCCCTTTTTCTCTCTTTCTATCGAACCAATCTGAACGTCCGACCCACCAATCGACAGATATTCGTCCCTGGTACCATGGAATACTATTTTCAAATTATTAGTATAGTGCGAATTTTTCGCACGGGTCAGCTAGTATTATAAATGCGAAAGTAACTCTGTCTGTCTGTCTGTTACGCTTTCCCGCTTAAATCTCTCAACCGATTTTGATGAAATTTGGCACAGACAATCTTTAGACCCTGAGAAAGGACATAGGCTACCTTTTATCCCGGAAAAAATTGATATTCCCGAGGGAAATCTAAAAAGCGCGATATAACCGAACTCCACGCAGGCGAAGCCGCGGGCGGAAAGCTAGTGTTATATAAATTAAAGCCTTCCTCGATAAATGGTCTTTATCACACATTTTCTTTTAAATTCTTCGAACCTGCAGTTCCTGCGATTAGCGCGAACAAATTCTTCTGATTTATAATATCATTACATAGTAGTTCAGTAAAAAATATACCTATACGAATTCAGCACCCTAATTGACGAATTCAGCACCCTATTTCTTTTTTAAATCATTGTAAACTAGTGCTTGACTGCAATCCCGCCTGATGGTAAGCAGTAAGTACCTAAAGCAATCGTTGATGGTAAAGCGCGCTAGTTAATTAAGCCTATTCACTTAAAAAAAAAAACTTAGTGAATTGGAAGGAAGACGGCAGTTGAGCGAGGTGGTGCAATGTTAAACCCAACAACACGAACAACGATGCTGCGCCAGAGGGAGACTGATCTGGAGACCCTCCACGACCAAAAACACAATAACATTTGGTGCATCGTACCCGGCACACATCGCAACACAATTGCTCAGACCCGTACAGCTTCACCAGACATCATGCCGGAACACGACGAATCGCTTGGCGGCAAGACTTTGTCTGATGGGTGGTAACTTCTGCCGGCGGCCGATATTATGGCCTATCACCCTAATTGACTAATTCAGCACCCTGATTGCGAAACACACTTTTACTTCCATTTGAAGCATTTTGCTGATCAATTGCTCCCTATGTCGAAAAATGTGTCGAAACGCAATGAATCTCATTGAACTCTCAAAATGAAACCTATTGCTACTGAAAGTGTGTTGCGTTATTAAAATGCTGCGATATTTACAGTAATACAAAAAATAGGTTTTTTACAGCCTCCGTGGCGTTGCGGCAGCCCACGCGGCCGCTGAGCAAGAAGGTACGGGTTAAAAATATTTTTATGCATGAATATTAATAATTGCACTGGTCTGGTCGTGCTTTTTTTTGATATGGCATCTCGTAGTTGACCTTGAGAGGTCCTGACTACTTAACCGCACTATCCTGTGGCCGCCTTAAATGAATTTAAAGCCTCCAGCCAGGGCAACTAAAAACTAAGCGACTACACGCTAAGGGCACCCCCTGTGGGGTACGAACCTCGGCTTAGGGCGTCGCTGGAGAGAACAGCAAGGGACGGCTGGATCGAAGTTTTATTTTAATTCGGTTTGATGGTTCAGTTACCTAGTACTAGCTCTGAGAAGAAACGTCCGAAACAAACTCAGAGGTCATAGTTGGGAATTTATATTTACTGGCTCAGCTGCGGCGCGGGCTGGCCTTCATCGTACAAGGTCTGGTCGTGCCTCGGAAAGCACGTTAAGCCGTCGGTCCAGGATCTAATGGCAATCGTTACGGGTTGTTGGAGCCCTCAAAAATCCAATAATTGGTGTAGCTGCAATGCTTCGATATCGTCTTCGGGTTGTGGAGATCAGCCGACAGTTGCTTCACGGAAAATATCAAAGTTTAGCCAAAATCAGGAGTTAGACTGGTAAAGCGGAACCCAGACTGGGATTAACGCTGAGATGATGATGATGATGACAAAAACTAGGTTTTCTCGATACCCGTGATATTTCGTCTAGACTCTAAGGAGTGTTTAATCGTTGTAAATGGATACTATGACGTCCTGGAAAGGCTTTGATCAAAGGATAAGTATCTACGCCAAATGAAAAGCCATTATAGAGTGCGGCGATTAGTAACATTATAAGACGATGCTTGACCGCAATCCGGCCTGATAGTATGCAGTGATGCAATCGTTGATGGTAAAGCGCGCTAGTTTATTAAAAGCCTATTCACTCTAGCTTTGAAGACATTTAAATTGTTTTCAGAGGGGAAGACCGCCGGTGGTAAATTATTCCAGTCTTTCGATGTACGCGGTATAACAGAAGAGACTATGAGAGGTTAAGACATTAATTAAATATGAGGTGTATGATGATGATGATGATGATGATGATGACGTTCTAAGTGTAAGACCCTTTTCTCGTTTGAGTATTTAACAAAATGTGCCCGTGTGGTACCGGGCTTAGAATAGTACCAACCCATATCCTCCCGTGGGTGTCGTAAGAGGCGACTAAGGGAACTCTCACCAGGGAAGCGGGCAGGAGCGCTTCTTAACATGAAGGTATTGTTAGGTATCGATAACTGATTCTACGAATGCCTACAAAGATGGCCGAAACATAAAAAAATAAAATTCCCCAACAAAAGAAATCATCCGCAGACAATGCAGGCATGCGATATTTATTTAGCTGTATAAACTTGGAGTTACCTTGGCTGGTTATCACTCCAAGTTACAACCCCTTCCCACTACTCGTCGACTCAAAGAACAACATTTTTTCATTTTTGCTTCTCCTATGGAATATTAAACTACTGCGATCCCCAACCCACCTGCCAAGCGTGGGGGTAATGGCAAACCCTAATGTAATGAAGCCTTGGGGGAGGTTTTTGTCCAGCAGTGGACCTCTATAGGGTGAAGAAAAAGATTTAATAATTTAATTTTTGACTATTTGATGACAATACCATACGTACAACGTGTGTATTATCAAAAGGATATTATCTACTACCAAATACTGTTTATTTTGTATGAAAAATGCAGTTATCTATTTAGTTAGTACCCCCGCCCATTCGGTCCCCCATTGTATGTTTTAGTGTTGATTTTTTTTTATTGAATGCATATTTTGGTATAAGTCATTGATATAATATTAAACAGATACGATATATTCTAACAAACTGACCAAAAAAAATGTGCCGAACACAGCAGCAGCACACATGCATATTTTTATTCGGCATACATTGGTACAGTGTGAGTGAGATGGGGCACAATCTAAAGCATAGAGAACAAAAAGATAACTAGTGTTTGTCGTTTGCGCTGTTAGTGTTTGTCGTTTGTTTTTACGAGTGTATCGAGAGTGACTAAGGACTTTCCTTCCTTTTGTACGCTTCATTTTCAGTGCGCTAATGACATATCTACCTTAGTTTAATATTTTATCAATGGTATAAATACTATAAAATATAAGTAAAAAAATAAAATAAAATACGTTTTTTTTTTAATTTATGAGGCTGATAAAGACTTGTAATAACCGTTGTACTATTTAATGATATAATCTAATCACCACTTGAAATAAATATAAAATGCTGTTTGTGCGTAAGTGCGTGACTTAAAAATGTCTGGTTTCAAATGGTCCTAATTACTACAACTAAGATGAGAAATACATTTAATTTCATTTGTTTTAGATAGCTTTATCCTTACAGTCCAACTTAAATTATAAACATAAAATAAAATAAATGAACAATCAGATTAACATCAGATATACCACGGCAATAAATTACCACTAAATTCAAAATTAAGTAAGATAAAATTAAAATTTATTTAAATAAAATCATTGAAAGAAAAACTGTAAAATTTATCCTGAGGCTTGGGAAATTCGCAACAAATTAAAAGTGATTTTTTAAGGGGATGTTAATTAAATTCAAGAACAATACAAAAATATTAAGGATTATAAATTAATCTCCGTCAATGAGTCAATGAGCTCCTTATCCCTATTTTTTTTTAATTATAGACTTGCAAATTATATATATTTTGATGTAAGCTTGTATGTATAGGTATTGTACCTAATTAAGCCTTTTTGTATGTAAAAAAATCGTAAGTTACACATATTATTGATATCTATAAATGTCACTCTTTATAAAGTAAAATCGAAAAAAATATGTACTTAAAAAAAACACTGTGTTACCAATTAAAAAAAAATCATACCCCAAAAAGTTTCACTCCGCAACCTCTTTTCAAAAACTCCCCACTGACATGTCTTTTTTTATTTATTTATTTCTGACCTGGATTCAAAGTCCTTTAGCCGTATACATATAGTACAAAACCTAATACAAAAGCAACTAAAAATGGAATCAAACAAACTATACAGACAATAATACGAGGAATAGAAATCTTAAAATTAAAGTTTATTTCTAAAATAAATGACTAAACTTTTACAAATAAACAAAGAAACTAAGCTAATTTTTTTCTATTGTTATTGTACTCAAACTCAAACTCAAAGTCATTTATTGCGAAAATTAAGGTAATTCAGATGTAACATTGATATATAACATAGTTTGGCATCTCCATAATCCGCCTAAAGGCATGCAATTTTAATTGGTGTTTGTCTCTACCTATTAGTACATTACTAATTATACATTTTATAAATTCATTCAAAATAAAATAAAAAAGGGAAAAAGATGTCATTAAAATAATAAATGTCAAAAATTTTGTCATGGACAGGTCAATTCAGAATTCATAAATATGTCAAACAATAATTAAAACAAGTCAACTCAATTAGTTAAGTACCAAAGATTTGTAATGGTAATGAACTTGAGGAGATGAAGAAAAAACTGCGGACTGACCTGTCTGTTTCTGCAGAGTTGCCAGTAGGTAGATGAGCTGGTGCTGCTTTCTGTGTGGTGTTCAGGCTATCAATGAGAGCGGTACACGGCGCGCTACGTTTAATACAAGCCTGCTACAGGTGGGCGGAGACAGTGGGCGGGGAAGGCTATGGAGTTGGTATTGGGCTAGATTTTTTACAAAAAGATAAGGCAGTTCACCTTTTTTTTATTGTAGTCTAAGTTTTTTTTTTCTAATTATAAACTAGTGCTTGACTGCAATCCCGCCTGATGGTAAGCAGTGATGCAATCGTTGTTGGTAAAGCGCACTAGTTTATTAAGCCTATTCACTTACAAAAACTTAGGAAAAGGAAAGATGACGGCAGTTGAGCGAGATGATGCAATGTTAAACCCAAGACCAACACGACCAAACGAAGCTGCGTTAGAGGGAGATTGATCTGGAGACTCTCCACGACCAAACTCCCGACACAACAACATTTGGCGCATCTTACCCGCCACACAACGCAACACAACTGCTCAGACCCGTCCTCCGAACGGCTTCACCAGACATCATGCCGGAACACGACGAATCGTTTGGCGGCAGGACTTTGTCTGGTTAGTGGTAACTTCTGCCGGCAGCCGATGTAATGGCCTACCACGGAGAAGATCAGATTGATCCGAGAAGAAGATAATTGGCATCCAAAATGTTGTTACTGACTTAAAATTACGGTGTGATGGCAATAAACCTTACAAATGATTGCCGCAAGGGAAAAATATTGTATGGTCTACAGGTACTGGTTCCGGTACCCTAATTGCGTATATTCGTTATTTGCGACGACGGGTCTGAGCAGTTGTGTTGCGATGTGTGCCGGGTACGATGCGCCAAATGCTGTTTGTGTCGGGAGTTTGGGCGTGAAGGGTCTCCAGATCAATCTCCCTCTGGTGCAGCATCGTTGGTAATGTTGTTTGGTTTAACATTTTCTATCCATTTTCTATCTTTTAATTATTATTTATATTTATACATTGTGCTTACATGATAGAAGCAACAAAAATATGTAACGAAAAAATGTAACCCATACTACGGTTTTAAAAGAGTGTCCATGGAGTTTCTTGCACGTTCTTCTCCATAGAGATCGCGCTTTCAAATTTCTTTCTTTTTTTTCTTCTTTCTTTTCACGCTTTGGAACGTGAAATTTAGTTTCTCTTTTCTTGGTATTGAGCACACAAGCGGACCTACTCTTAATGTAAAATAAGAATAAGTACTGGATAGTAATGAAAAACAGGCGGATGCTACTACCAGATTTATTATCGGTATTTCCACAGGTTTTAAAGTATACAATCTCTAGATTCGGTCAAGTAAAGACACGGTGTAGTCTTAAAATCTAAAACACGATTACATTTTACGAGACTAAACTAACACACCCGCACTCTACGACGTCTCGGAACAGAAAAGGGGCCGTTACCACAGTATGTGGGCGGAAGAAACCGATATTTTCTAACTTCCGGCAATGAGAGTTTCTAGAACATTCTAAACGTATTTATCTCACCGCCCCCAGGTGTCGAGAGGCGGGTTTAAACTACAACTTTCATTGACAAATAATCGTGATTCATTCATAAACCCAGCACATCTGGCGGCCAATAGCGGTACTATAGTTCTCAAGATCAATATGGCGACCGCCTTCATTCATAATACAGCGCCTCCAGTGTCGAAAAGCGGTACTACTAATATTGTGCGTACTACGTTCATTGAAGCTGTCGCCTCCCTTCGACAACAGAGGTCGCTAGCTGCCTATGTCGGCTACAGTTTATATCAGTCACATTTCTCCCGCCGTATACATGCAGTGTACATAAATATCACCAGTGACTGGTATATACTACACGACACTAACAATGAAATGAACAATTCAAGCAACTATATAACATAACAATTTAAGTTAAGGGTAGCCGCCCCAGAATTCCTGCTCTGCTATATATTAGTTCAGCTTTAACTAAAAACAAACTCCTGCTTGTAGCAGAATTCTGGAGCGACGCCATCAAGGAGACACATAACGTAAGAACTTATTCTATCTACACTAGCGTCTACAAATACAAGACAAACAATTATTCATGACAATAACTAAACTTCTACTGGTATAACGACGAGACGTTTAACAGGACGACGCATCACACCACTCTTGGTTTTGACGTCGACGACTCTTATGATACCATCTGCGCCTGGGTACGTGCGTTCGACTCTTCCCTTTGGCCATATGTTTCTTGGTAAGTTTGGGTCCACTATGACAACCAAATCGCCCACCTTAATCGAATCGCCGCGTCCATGCGGCTCCCACCGGTTTTGAAGCGTAGGCAATACTTCGTGTACCCACCGTCGCCAGAACAAATCCGCTAGTCGTTGCGACGCTCTCCAATGCGAACGGCGTAGTTCATCTTGCCTCGTGAAAGTCCCTGGCAAAGGGACTTTAGAAGGAGCTCCAAGCAGAAAGTGGTTAGGTGTCAAAGCTTCTTCGTCGTCAGGGTTAACCGACACATGGGTCAAGGGTCGGGAATTGACCGTGTGTTCTATCTCTGTCAAGAGTGTATGCAGCACGTCTTCATACGGATGCCGATCAACAAGTGTAGCATTCAATGCAGCCTTTACCGTGCGTATCAATCTTTCCCAAGCTCCGCCCATGAACGGCGCTCCTGGCGGAATGTAGCGCCAGTCTATGTGACGTACCTCTGCTTCGTGTTGAAGCGATTCTAGGGCGGCCTTACGGAGCTCAGCGTCTGCCCCATGGAAATTGGTGCCGTTATCACTCCAAATGACTTCAGGGCATCCACGACGAGCCATCATACGTCTCAATGCGAGTATAGCCGCATCCGTTGACAGCGAGGCGGCGACTTCTAAATGTACAGCACGCGTAGTGAGACATGTGAACAATGCCACGTAGCGCTTCTCATGATGTCTCGCCACTGTGACAGAGAGTGGCCTGAAGTAGTCTAGTCCTGTGTGTGTGAATGGACGTTGATGGTGTGCCAGTCGACAGGGTGGTAATTCACCTGTCAACGGCTCTGGTGGTACAGCTCGACGGAGCCTGCAGGGTTGACATAGCTTGATAACTGCACGGACGGATGGTCTCAAGCGTAGAATCCAGTAGTGTTGCCGTACCTCATTCACGACGCATTCCACGCCGCTATGGTGTAACTTTCGATGTATCCAGTCTATATACAAGCGGCAGTAACGGTGGTTGCCGTCTAATACTGCTGGTGACTGTGTTTCGCGTGATATATCGACTGCTGCCGCGATTCGCGAGCGTATTCTCATTATCTTGTGTTCGTCGATTGTCAGCGATAGTCGCTTCAACCGACTGTCAATCTGTACCGTTCTCCCGCCGGTGACGTGACGTAACTCATTTGCGAAACTTTCTTCCTGTATAGCGCGTGTCCAAAGAATCTCTGCCTGACGTGTGTACTGTGTACCAAGGGATATGTAAACCGTTGGAGTAACGCGGGGGTTGCGGTTCTGCTCTCTGCACCGCTTTCTCGTACCTTCCCGTTGCTTCTCCGTCCAGTTCGGGTCTTCAATGCTGATGTTTTTATTACGTTTGCGGACAGCTGCTGCGGTATGAACTCGAAGTCTGTCGATAAATTGAAGAATGCGGGCCGTTGCCCGGATGAGTCGCAGCCAGGAAGAGAAACGCGTAACATCAGGTAACGCCTTCATTAAAATAGACTGACCGTGAGCAGCAGTGATGGCAACACGCTCCTCGCCCGTGTCGATATAGAGGTGTGAGTCTGTTTCCTGTGGCCAATCCTTTTCGTTGTCATAGAGAAATGAAGGGCCAATGTACCAACGGTGGCTCGCCGTGAAGTCAGTCGGTGTATCGCGAGTTGAGTCGTCGGCGACATTGTGAGCGGTGGGCACCCAGCGCCACTCGTTCCGTTCTGTGATTTCTTCTAATTCTGCTACTCTGTGTGCGACGAACGGCTTGAAAGTGCGCGCGCCCGCGCGCAGCCACGCCAGCACAGTGCGCGAGTCGGACCAGAAGACTCGGCGGTCGGCGCGACGATCGTGCTCTCCTTCCACGCAGCGCGCCAGGCGCCCGCCGAGCACGGCAGCCTGTAATTCAAGTCTAGGTATAGATGTGACCTTAAGGGGCGCAACGCGCCCTTTCGCTGCCGCGAGCGACACATCTACATGACCTGTGTCATTCACTGAACGCCAATATGCTGCTGCAGCATAGGCTCGTTCGCTCGCGTCCACGAAAACGTGCAATTCTAACCCAGTCGAGTCATTATAACCTGGGTGACAACGTGGAATATGCACGCCTTTCAGAATTTGCAGAGCATTTATCCAGTCGCACCATTTACGTTCTAGATTTTTAGGTAGGCGTTCGTCCCAACCGATTTTTAAACGCCAAGCGTCTTGCAATAGGCACTTTGCCTGTGTCGTAAACGGTGCGGCTAGACCCAGCGGATCATACAAAGACATTGTTGTTTTTAATAACTGTCGTTTCTTGACCTGCATGCTCAAATAAGAAGGGTCTACTTTCCTGAAGTTAAATCCTAAAGTGTCACCCTGGTGTCGCCAAATAAGACCGAGAATTTTCTCTTCCTTGTTGAGCAGAGTATCCTCCTCTGCCGGCTCGGTCGAGAGGCCAGCAACAGCGGCCGGCTCGTTGGACGCACTCGTTACCCCCTCAACTGCCTTAGACACTTGGATCGCTTCTTCTGCGTTGTCGAAGCTCTGTAAAAAATCATCCATATAATGATTCCGTACTATAGGGTTAACAGCTTCGGGGTAGTCGTTCTCATGAACTTGTGCGTTGAGATTTTTAACATAAATCGCAGTGCTTGGGGAAGAGGTCGTACCAAACAACACCGTTTCCATTCTATATTCGATGGGTTTTTCAATAGATTCATCTGTACTTATGTGACCGAAGCGTTCTCCACTCTGTGGTAATGCATGTACCTTTGTCAGGTTCCAGGTCTTGCCATGTAAAATGCAGCCGAGTGGTGTACGTGACGCTACCGGCTGGTTCTTTGTGCCTACTCGTGCCTCAGAGGCGAGCAGCAGTGCCCAATTGTCTTGGCCTATCAAAACAGTTGGCACGCCCATATCGTATGCTAGCTGCTCGGCTATTGGTGTCAGGTGTTCGAAACCCATCAAGTCCTTTGCCCGTATCGACTGGCCTGATAATTTAAGTCTGTCAATGGTTCTGGCTTCGATGTCTATGCCTTCAGATGTGTACTTGCCTCGTATATTTACCTTGACTCGTTGCGAGTTCGTGGCGTCAATACGCGCGCCTGCTACGGCCTCGATGTAAAATGGATCATTTGGGCCTTTTGCGCCTATCCGTTGCGCCATATCAGCGGCAAGAAGGGTTATTGTCGAACCATCGTCCAACAAAGCAAATGTATCTACTTTACCGTTTGGTCCCGATAGTGTTACGGGTACTACTTTCAGCAGGACTTGATTGTAAGCGCGCGGCGTGCTCGTGTTGTTGATGACGGCGTGTGGCGCGCTGTCACCGCTTGGCGCCGTATCGTTGCGCGACGCTACGTGCTCGGTTGCTGTCACACGAAGACGCTCTTCCGAGTCGTTTGCAGCGCGTGCTCCCTGCCCTCTGTCGCTGTGCAGTAGCCTGTGATGATAATACTCGCAGCCTTGCACTTCACACTGCTTGCCTTGGCATCTATGCTTCCACGTTCGTCGGTTTAGGCATCTGAAACATAATTTATTTTTACGTGCAGTTTCCCATCTATCATTTATCGACATTTTCTTAAAGTTAGAACAGATAGTCACTCTACTACAGTCACCGTTGCAAATCATGCAAGGTGTTTTATCAGTCCCTATTTTAAATGTCTTATGAGCCGGTCGTCGTGGAAGGTCTCGTTTATGTTCCACTTCTACTGTGGCGTGACGTGCATTGAGATCGGCCTCTCTATCGAGAAATCGTCCCAATACTACTAGGCCAGGCTCTGTGTCACCTGCCGCCATCTCATAATCGTACCACCGGCTCCTTAACGTAACTGACAACTTTTCTGAAATTGCAGAAATCATCTCCGGACTATATAAATATTCTGTTCTTTTCAGAGCTTGTACCGCGGCAATAGCGTTTGTGACCTTTGATGCAAACACACATATATCTGTAGGGTTATCTGATACCCTAGGTAACTGACGTACTTTATTTAATTCGTAAGTTATTAATGCGTTAGGTCGTCCAAATCGAGATTCCAACCTTTGCATAATTTGAACGGCCAAGGATCCTAGGAATAGGCATTTAACTGCCTCGAACGCGGGCCCTCTCAGGGACCTTCTGAGACGGGCCAAATTTCCCGCCTCTGTGTGAGTCGACGCGGACTCATTATACGCTGCTTTAAAATGCAGCCATTCGCCTGGGAGGCCACTATAAATAGGTAAATCAAATTCATACCTGCTGGCAGCGGGTTTGCCCCGCGCTACCTCTAACAATGCCTGAGTCAGTCCTTGCAGCAGGCTCCCTTCATCGCTATGTTGCTGCAGTGGCAACGGCGCCGTGTCGTCTGCCCTCGTCCTCCGCGTGTCGTCGTGTCGCGGCTGAGTGGGTGAATCCCTGTGAGGCGACACGAGTTGTGACTGCGGTGGGCTGATGTGGCCGCCGTGTTCACTGAGTCTGTCTGCGGCTTCCGTCCGACGTTTCGATGTCGCAGCAGAGCTCTCCTCTAGCAGTTCTTCGTCTGCCGATTCTGCCTCTAAGAGTGCCAATCTAGCGGCAGCGAGTTCCAATCTCGCTCGGGCCAACGACTTCCTGTCGGCTTTCGTCTCGCCACGTGGTTGTCTGTGTGGGGGTGTGGTCGCCACAGGGCTGTGAGGCTGGGTCTCGTCCGACTCTGTGACGGAATAGTTGGGCGGGTCTGCTGGTCCCACCGCTGTCGCCAATTCCGTGGAGTCCCCATCCGTGGCTCCTGTGACGGCTTCTTGCATACCGCGTGTTTTCACCATGTCGACGGCACACACACCACTACCACTTTCTGTGTAAAACTACACCGAAGCCCTACCCGACCGAATCCGATTATCTTAGGAAGAATACTGGAGCATCCGGCTCGAATGGACCAATATTGAGCACACAAGCGGACCTACTCTTAATGTAAAATAAGAATAAGTACTGGATAGTAATGAAAAACAGGCGGATGCTACTACCAGATTTATTATCGGTATTTCCACAGGTTTTAAAGTATACAATCTCTAGATTCGGTCAAGTAAAGACACGGTGTAGTCTTAAAATCTAAAACACGATTACATTTTACGAGACTAAACTAACACACCCGCACTCTACGACGTCTCGGAACAGAAAGGGGCCGTTACCACAGTATGTGGGCGGAAGAAACCGATATTTTCTAACTTCCGGCAATGAGAGTTTCTAGAACATTCTAAACGTATTTATCTCACCGCCCCCAGGTGTCGAGAGGCGGGTTTAAACTACAACTTTCATTGACAAATAATCGTGATTCATTCATAAACCCAGCACATCTGGCGGCCAATAGCGGTACTACAGTTCTCAAGATCAATATGGCGACCGCCTTCATTCATAATACAGCGCCTCCAGTGTCGAAAAGCGGTACTACTAATATTGTGCGTACTACGTTCATTGAAGCTGTCGCCTCCCTTCGACAACAGAGGTCGCTAGCTGCCTATGTCGGCTACAGTTTATATCAGTCACACTTGGACTGACCGACATTGACTTTTCAAATGCACCAACAGATGGTTAATTTGAAATAAACAATTTTGATTTGATTTGATAACATTGCATCATCTTGCTCAACTGCGGTCTTCCTTCCTATTCACTCAGTTTTTTGAGTGAACTAGGCTCTTAATAAACTAGCGCTCTTTACCATCAACGATTCCATCACTGCATACCATCAGGCAGGATATATGGCTTCTCGTAATATATAATAGTATATTGCCAAGTCTTTAACAACGGCCGCACTGTAAAAAAGCTATCAAATCGATTGCAGAGCCAAGCCAAACCGGCACCCTGTCGGCAGTTCATTGGGCATTGCTCCTTATGTTCGAATTTCGATAATTATAGTTTAAAAAACTAAAAAAACATGCTTTTCAAAAATATCAAACTAAGAAGATAAAAATAATTTAAAAAAAAGCGTGAGGCGCTTTGTGCCATAATTTTTGTATATTAAGCGCCTCACGCTTTTTTAAAAATTATTTTTAACTTTTTAGTTTGATATTTTTTAAAAGCATGTTTTTTTAGTTTTTTATACTATATTTATTTTCAACTTTTTAGTTCGATATTCTTAAAAAAAAAACGAACGAACGAACGTACTATTGAAAACGGTGGGACATTTTACAGTAATGAGCCGCTCACTCGTAGTCCAAAGAGTTAGAGACGTACAAACAAACAAGCAAACATACAAGTGAAGCTAATAAAAAGCATGTAAAAAATGTGTCCGCTCAACAACGTAAATAACGTAATAAATGTTATTGAACTGTCAAAATGACACCCATTGCTACTGATAGTGTACTACGCAATTACCAGGTTCGTTTCTTAATCAATTTGTACAGCTCTGAACACATCAAAACAATTTGCCAGCGGCGGTGTTTCCGTCAGACTACAATTTGAGTGTCTTCAAGGCTAGAGTGAATAGGCACTTAATAAACTAGTGCGCTTTACCATCAACGATTGCGTCACTGCTTACCATTAGGCGGGATTGTGGACAAGCGCTAGTTAATAAATCATAAAAAGACCCCTGTTAAGAAAAAACTGCTAGTTAAACCACAGATTTTTCTAGAGTGGGCAGAGTATTTCCAACCGTGCCCAAGCCCAAAATTAATAATTTTTATTTTATTTGAGTTCAAAATTTTCACACCGAAATTCGACTCCACTTCATTCTTTGTCCACGAATCACAAACGCACCACTGTACTTAGTAATTACAGTATTTCGTGAAGCACTTTAGTGTTCGTTGAAAATGGCTACCACATGATTTAGATCTTATTTTAGGATCAAATCAAGACTTTAATACTAATTATGACAAGGTATTATTACATCATGCCCTAAAACAGATTACTACCGGCTTCTCTTAACGGGTTATCGCGACCAATTTGTAAAGTTAAGCAACACTTGGTAAGGTTACTGTGCGGATGGGTGACCGTTTGTCATGTTTTTTATGCATTATAAACTAATGCTTAACCGCAATCCCACCTGACGGTAAGCAGTGATGAAATCGTTGACGGTAAAGAGCGCTAGTTCATTAAGAGCCTATGCACTCTAGCTTTGAAACACCGCCGTTGGAAAATTGTTCCAGTCCCTCGATGTATGCGGTATAAAAGAAGAGGCGAAACGCTTCGTTCGGATCGTAGTGGTGTCAACAACGTAAGGGTGGAAACTCGCCGTACGACGGGTCGTCCGATGATGGAAAGGAGATGGGGAAGTATCATGCAATTCGCTCGCACACTCTTCAGGACCATATGTAGGTTAAGCAGTGATCCAATCGTTGATATGTCTGGAAGGGTACTCAAAAGACTTGCTTCACATTCTATTTCACAGTAACAATGAATACTAATCAAGTAATCACATAATGTTTCTCCAAACTACATTTTCATGCAGAGACATGCCAAGAAGTGTAAAAGGTCACAAAGTTAGAATCTCATAGCAGATTTATAAACGCATGGACAGTTTCCTAAACTCAGTCGTGCGACAATAAACTTAAGAGGGGACTGAAGACTGGTTGTCACACTTTCCGGTTCAAATCCATGATTACCAGGAAAGCCGGGACCAATTGTTTAAGACGGGACTCTAGTGCCGAGGAATTTGGAAAATAGGTATTTGAAGAAACTATTGCCGTCGCACTGCTTCCCACCTCTCCCGGTAAAGTGCGAAAAGGACAGTTGCAGCTCAGGCTGATTTTACCTACAAAAACTTTGACCAAAAGACGTTTCGTATTTCGCTGTTTTCTTTTTCAAAACACGACAGATCTCAATTATTTTTATATCAAAATTTAGAGGAAAAGTATACCTATGATTCTATTATTTTCTTTTTTGTCAAAAACTTATCACGTTTGTCTAATAATCATCTGAACATCACGGTAAAAATGGATAATTTTTCGTGATTTTAAAGCATCGTATTTCTTATAATAAATAAGTTTCGGTAAAAATCAAATGATACGGGCACATATAATCGCGGTGTAAAATTGTAGAACCAAAATAAGTGCTCTAAAAGCATTATCCACGAAGAAATCAGCGGAATACGTTTGTATAGAGAAAGCACCACTAGAGTTCCCTCTTAATACAGATGCATTCCGTTCCTTTAAAGGTGTCTCAAACGGAGCACATTCAAAGAATGTTCATGGGGTTTTGGCGGGAAGCTAAGATGAGTGCCACGCTCATTTTTCATTGGACTTTTAAATTATTTATAGTGTCGTTTACTAAATAAAAACGCGTGATTTATGTAGTAAAAAGTGCATTAAGTGAATAATTCATAAAGAACAGTGAAATATTGTAGCATAGTGGCCACATCATGGCTTTGCACCAAAACTTCCTCCGTGTTTGGTTCGCGCGGCCGTCTTTTTTGACATGAATAATTCATTACGTGACATTGGCTAAATGCACAAACCGTGCAAAGCCATAAGAGAAAGAAAGAAAGAATGTTCATGTTGGTCATACTTACTAGCTACGCCCTCGGTTTTACTTGTGTTTGTTTCGATCCTGTGGGAATATTGGAATTAAAATTACTTATCCCATATCTTACTCCTAATTTTAAAATATCTGTGTGCCAAATTTCATCTATATCCTGTCAGGAGTTTTTGCATAAAACAGCATCCATAACATCGGCTGCTGGCTGAAGTAACCACCCATCAGACAAAGTCTTGCCGCCAAACGATTCGTCGTGTTCCGGCATGATGTCTTTTGAAGCCGTACGGAGGACAGGTCAGAGCAGATGTGTGCCGGGTACGATGCGCCAAATGTTGTTGTGTCGGGAGTTTGGTCGTGGATGGTCTCCAAATCAATTTCCCTCTGGCACAGCATCGTTGGTCGTGTTGTTTGGTATAACATAGCATCACCTCGCTCAACTGCCGTCTTCCTTACTATTCACTCAGATTTTTGAGTGAATAGGCTTAATAAACTAGTGCGCTTTACCATCAACGATAGCAAGATTGCAGTCAAGCATTAGTTAACAATTATAAAAAAAAAACATTCATACATACTTACATAATTAAATACTCACAAACTTTCACATTTACAAAGCTGGCTGCGTCCCGTGATTTCACCCGCGTAAGGTTCAATCTCGTGGGAATATCTGGATAGAAAGTATCCTATGTCTTATTCCTGGTTATAAGCCAACTGCGTGGCAGATCCGTTCAGTAACTTGTGTTTTCTTTTTATAAATTACTAGCGGCTGCCAGCGACTTCGTTCGCGTGGAGTTAGTTATGCTCCGCTCCTATTGGTCACAGCGTGATGTTATATAGCCTAAAGCCTTCCTGGATTAATGGGCTATCCGACGCAAAAAGAATTTTTCAAATCGGACCAGTATTTTCTATGATTAGCGCGTTCAAACAAACAAACTCTTCAGCTTTATATATTAGTATAGATAAACTAGTGTTTGACGGCAATCCCACCTGATGGTAAGTAGTGATGCAATCGTTGATGGGAAAGCGCGCTAGTTTATTAAGCCTATTCACTCAAAAAACTGAGTGAATAGGAAGGAATACGGCAGTTGAGCGAAACGATGCAATGTTAAAGACTGAGACCGTCTCGAGTTAAATCAGGATCAGCAAACAGCCTCTTCGCCCGCCTCTGCCCTGAATCCAAAGTGGCCAGGTGACCCTTAGCAGCACCAGCCCAAATGTGGGTGCAGTACTCCACACACGAGCGGAGCTTTACTTTTGCGATAACGCCAAGTTTTGGGCAAAAGTCCAATATTTTATTTGAAACTGAGGCAGTACCTACATTGCTAAATTATATCTGACGAACATCGCCAACTCATATATGTAGAGACACGGTACTGTCAATATTTTTAATTTTTTGAAGAATGGCCTTCAACTATCCATTTGATTGAGCTTGCAGATTGCCCTTATGCACTTTTTTGTGCTTTGAATATTTGCTCTTTTTCGGTTCAACATATGTATAAACCTTCCTCTTCAATCAAAAATCGTATCAAAATCTGGTCCGAAGTTTTAAAGATTCAAGCATACATAGGGATCAAGGGACAGAGAAAGCGACTTTGTTTTACATATGCTATGTAGTGATGTTCAAAGATTTTTGTTTATACATAAATAAATAAATATATACAGACAAATCACCTAGATTGAGCTAGCCCCAAAGTAAGTTCGAGACATGTGTTATGGGATACTAACTCAACGATACTATATTTATAATAAATAGATATATAAATAAACATCCAAGACCCAGGCCAATCAGGAAAAGATCGTTTTCCGTCTTGACCTGGCCGGGGATCGAACCCGGGGCCTCCACGTCGCAGGCAGGCGTGTTGACCGCTGCGCCACGGAGGTCGACAATATATTATATATTTTTCTAATAACTGTTTTTAGTAACTTTCCGGCTAGCCTTGATTTCTGGGACAACCCTGTATGTATAGACACAGGGTAGAGATAAAATCTTTATTCTTTAGTTCTTTGACGTGAGTAATACAGCTATCGATGACTTCAGTATTTACTAAGACCCTAATTAGGTTTTTTGTAGAGTAAATAACATTGGCGCGTCGCTGTTTTTGCCCCTTAAGATGACACGGTGTTTGAGACATTTGTGTGCGTGCACATAATATGTACATATGTAGTGTTACTAGACCAGTTTTAAGGTCTGTACTTATTTCTTATACCCTCATCAAAATCGGTTGAGAGGTTTAAGCGGGAAAGCGTAACAGACAGACAGAGTTACTTTCGCATTTATAATACTAAGTATAGATTTTATTTTATAATTATAAACTAGAGCTTGACCGCAATCCGACCTGATGGTAAACAGTGATGCAATCGTTGACGGTGAACCGCGCTAGTTATATTAAGACTAGCCTATTCACTCAAAAAAAACTGAGTGATAGGAAAGAAAATGGCAGTTGTGCGAGGTGATGCAATGTTAAACTCAACAACACGACCAACGATGCTGCGACAGAGGGAGATTGATTCCACTGGTACCTACAGCACCTTCAGTTTCTTATTCACACCTATTTTGTTACATTATTTGATATTATGAAGTAACACCGTTTCATTTTTCAATATTATTGCAAATACTATGTCAGACAAAATTGGACGGTTTCATACTGTGAGGAACCAAGCAGCCAATTTTTTTTTATCCATACTAATATTATAAATGCGAAAGTAACTCTGTCTGTCTGTCTGTCTGTCTGTCTGTCTGTCTGTCTGTCTGTCTGTCTGTCTGTTACGCTTTCCCGCCTAAACCTCTCAACGGATTTTGATGAAATTTGGTACAGACAATCTTTGGACCCTGAGAAAAAACATAGGCTACCTTTTATCCCGGAAAAAATTGATATTCCCGAGGGAAATCTAAAAAGCGCGATATAACCGAACACCACGCAGGCGAAGACGTGGGCGGAAAGCACACAATCTTTAGACCCTGAGAAAGGACCTAGGCTACCTTTTATCCCGGAAAAATTTGATGTTCCCGAGGGAAATCTAAAAAGCGCGAGATAACCGAAATTTACGCGGGCGAAGCCGCGGGCGGAAAGCTAGTATACAATATGTTAAGAAAACCCTGTCCGACCCGTGAAGGTATTGTTAGGTATCGATAACTGATTCTACTAATGCCTACAAAACCTCATTCATGTTGTAATCAACCGTGTGAGAACGATGCAGAAATATATTGTACGCTGAGAGCGTCCATTATGGAAAACACACAAAATAACAATTCGGAAAACAAATAGATGCTTTACAGCAAGTACATTGTGCTCACATGTGTGCCATGCAATTATACAATACTAAGAAATTGAATCTACATAATGCAAAGATAGTTTTGTCCAAGGTTCAGCAGCTCCAACAGTGTTTCGGAATACTAAGTTTACCTCCTGTGTAGCTGTACCAGTGCCGAACACCCCTGTCAGCGATGCAATTCCGTAACGTACAATATGCTTGGCTACATAGTGGCCAGTAGTGTAATACTGGCTTTGAGTAAAAAAACATAAACAATTATAAATTAAAACTACAAGAAGAAAAAATCAAAGAATAATCAGTGTATAGAAATCGGACACAGCTCAAGTCCAAGCCTTTTTGTCCTCAATATATAATACTTTCTATCTTTCAAAAATCTCATCATCATCCCAGCGTTAATCCCAGTCGCATCCGAAGCCTTTTCAGCTTTGGATTCTGGGGTCCGCTTTACCAGTCCAACTGCTGATATGGCTAAACTTCGATATTTTCCGTGGAGCGACTGCCGTCTGACCTCCACTTATATCTTACAACTTATCTTTCAAAAATCTATCTGCTTAAAATTAAACACCTTTCAACTTAACATATAACACCGTCCCGGGCAGGAAAATAATTTTTACAGCTATTTATTTCAATATCCGTCAAGCGCTTTATTTTGCTTTGCCTGAAGCCGCTTGATGGCTTCAATGTGATTATATTGCCACTTATTTTTAGGTATGTTAGGTTAGTAATATAAACCTCATTTAGATTGCCAGGAACATTATTGGTGCCCGCATTCTAATTTGTGACACACTGGCTCCGATTCTGTTGTGCATCTTTTCCTTTCTATTTTATAGAAAGTGTGTATAAATATATATATTATAGGTATATGTGTGTATGTTTGCATGTAGGTATCTAATAAAAAAATAAAATGATACATTATTGTTTTAAAAGTTAAGGTCATTTTTATGTTATACTTAGCTATGATATCCTGTTACTGGCTTTTATGAATTATATTTGTTTAAGTGTAAGCATCTATGTAAATTGCTGTTGGATATCTTAATAAATTATAATAAATAATAAATAAGAAAAGGACAGAAGACAAAATGTCAGTTTAGACCTGTCAAATTAGTACGCTCCTGACGTAAACTGGCGTATTTTTAATCCTCATGTTTATAATCGCGTCTAAACTGTCTATTTTTTTTTTAAATAATTATGAGCAAGTGCTTGACTGCAATCTCGCCTGATGGTAAGCAGTGATGCAATCGTTGATGGTAAAGCGCACTACCTTATTACGCCTATTCATTAAAAAAAACGAGGTGGTGCAACGTTAAACCCAACAACATGACCAACGATGCTGCGCTAGAGGGAGATAGATGTGGAGACCCTCCACGACCAAACTCCCGACAAAACAATTTTTGGCGCATCGTACCCGGCACACATCGCAACACAACTGCTCAGACCCGTCCTCCGTACGGCTTCACCAGACATCATGCCGGAATACGACGAATCGCTTGGCGGTAAGGCTTTGTCTGGTGGGTGGTAACTTCTGCCGGCAGCCGATGTTATGGCCTACCACCGAGATAAAGATAAATGTCAGTTTAGACCTGTCAAATTAGTGCGCTCCTGGCGTAAACTGACGTATTTTTAGTCGCCATGTTTATAATCGCGTCTAAACTGTCTATGGAGTGTCTTAATTTGACAGGATTAAATTAAAATGTTATCTTCTATCCTTTTCTTAACGAATGGAAAGAAAACGATGCACATAACTTGAAATTAGTTAAGTTTGGGAACAACAGAATCGGCGCCATTATTATTATGAAACTAGCGGCCGCCCGCGACTTCATTTAAGTGGGTATAGTTATTTGAATTGTTTTATTTTAACACCAAAAGAGTTAATTTCTATAGATATGTACATTACTAGTTTTCCGCCCGCGGCTTCGCCCGCGTGGAGTTCGGTTATATCGCGCTTTTTAGATTTCCCTCGGGAACATCAAATTTGTCCGGGATAAAAGGTAGCCTATGTTCTTTCTCAAGGTCTAAAGATTGTCTGTGCCATATTTCATCAAAATCGGTTGAGAGGTTTAAGCGGGAAAGCGTAACAGACAGACAGACAGACAGATAGACTGACAGACAGATAGACAGACAGACAGACAGAGTTACTTTCGCATTTATAATATTAGTATGGATGATACTACTCAATTTGAACATTTATTAATATGGATTGGAGTGTCAGTGATTGTGAAAGAAGACACTCGAAACTAATACTGACGCCATTTTGAAACTTGTCTAAATTGATAATTATGAGATCACTGATTGACCATTCTAACACTATTGTAATAGCATTCTAGAGCCCCTGATAGTGTCAGCATCATCAACCTTTATATCATCCCACTGCTGGGCACAGGTCTCCTCTAATACAGAGAAGGATTGAGCGTAATCACCACGCTTGCTCAATGCGGGTTGGCGATTTCAGATTTAAAGACCAGGTTTCCTCAAGATGTTTTCCTTCACCTTTTAATCAGTCATTGGTGTCCAAGATATACTTGGAAAGTACATATAACTTAGAAAAGTTACATTGGTAATTGTCTGACCTGGAATCGAACCCGCACACTCATACTAAAGAAGCTGGTGTTTTAACCACTAGGTCAACACGACTTATTTTTCCATAAACAAATCGTATTAATTTACATTTTCACGAATATGTCGCAATGTACAACAATGATATTTACGTATTTCGAGACATTGCAACTATGCAATATATCGAAATACGTATGTACGTAGCTGATATTTTTAGCATATGCAAAAACCAACTTGAATTACCTAGAAAGGGTTCATAAATAAGTAAGTGAATCGTTTTATTAAAACCAGCGGCCGCCAGCGACTTCGTTCGCTTGTAGTTAGTTATGCTCCGCTCCTATTGGTCGCAGCGTGATGTTATACGATATGTAAAGAAAACCCCGTCCGACCCAAAAGGATAATAAATGTTAGGTATCATCATCATCAGCCTCTACTCGTCCACTGCTGGACATAGGCCTCCTTCATGGCACGCCAACAGGCTTGATCCTGAGCAGTTCTCAGCCAGCCACTACCAGCCACCTTTTTGATGTCGTCGCTGCATCTCTCATCATATCATATCATCATCATAGTGACAATACTAATGAATTTTGAAATAATCGTTTTTTTTCCGCGAATTTTTCCAACTTCCCCAAAATTCGGTAATTTTTAAATAAGTGACAACACCATTCCAGACGCAGCGAATAGCGACGCGATCACATGCCGCCTGCCGCCGCTAACGTCTTGATGTTGCCTATCGCATATGAATTAAATTACCTCGCTTTTTCGAAATATTTTTTTTTTAAGTTTAGCCCCGCTTTGTAGGCATTACTAGAACCAGTTAACGATACCTAACAATACCTTCACGGATCGGAGAATTCGGAGAGGGTTTTCTTTACATATTGTATAGCCTAAAGCCTTCCTGGATTTTTCTAATCGGACCAGTAGTTTCTAAGATTAGCGCGTTCAAACAAACAAACAAACTCTTCAGCTTTATATATTAGTATAGATTTACACATAATTATATTATGTTACAATACAATTTGATTGTTATGAGGAGAAAGTAGGATAAAATCAAGGTCGCTCAGCGAGCTATGGAGAAGGCTATGCTTGGTGTCTCTCTGAGGGATCAAATCCGCAACGACACAACAACATTTGGCGCATCGTTCCCGGCACACATCGCAACACAACTGCTCGGACTCGTCCCCCGTACGGCTTCACCAGACAGCATTTTTTTTTTAATAATTGTAAACTAGCGCTTGACAGCAATCCCGCCTGATGGTAAGCAGTGATGCAATCGTTGATGGTAAAGCGCGCTAGTTTATTAAACCCATTCACATAAAAAAAACCTTAGTGAATAGGAAGGAAGACGGCAGTTGGGCGAGATGGTGCAATGTTAAACCCAACAACACGACCAACGATGTTGCGCCAGACGGAGATTGATGTGAAGACATTTGACGCATCGTACCAGGCATACATCGCAACACAACTGCACAGACCCGTCCTCCGTACGGCTTCACCAGACATCATGCCGGAACACGACGAATCGCTTGGCGGCAAGACTTTGTCAGATGGGTGGTAACTTCTGCCGGCAGCCGATGTTATGGCCTACCACCGAGAGAATCCACCGAGACATTTACTTCAATTGAAGTTACTTAAAACTTTAGCGCGATACGAAATGGGATGGAAACTAAACCAGGGCCTGTAGCCAATGTAACATCGCTTCATAGCGAAGCGAAATCGAATACCAAACCAACCAATCGCGGGTACGAATGATCACGCGACGCGATAAATCACGTGGTCAATCGTTCCCGCCATTGGTTGGTTTGGTATTCGATTTCGCTTCGCTATGAAGCGATGTTACATTGGCTACAGGCCCAGAACTTTAACTGGATTACTTCTACTGGTTTGTTTCACCCAAATAATTATTCCATCAAAATATGTAGCTACGGAACCCAACCTCAAGACCGACACGAACTTGACAGATTCTATTTCTTTATTCATCTTAAAATAAAACATGTATAAAAGACCATTGTTTTAGGACTTTCCCAAGGATTAGTAATTCATTATGCAAGGCCTTACGTATTACAATATTTACAAAACATGGCCACAGAATATATCAATAAGCCATTCTAATGCCGTTGGTTATAATAATAAAATAACTAAAAACCAATATAAGTTATAACCGTATTAGCTCTTTTTTTAATAGCTCAAGTTCAGTATCTGTTGTCGTTCGTTCGCGGTAAGCAGTGTGAAAAATGGAAGCCATTTTTATATTGTTAATATTTTTCTATTTTTATCCGTGTTCAGCCAGTTATCATGAGCAGTATAGAGGTTGGTATATCTTATTTTTTTTTTATCATTCAAGCAAAGCAAGGAAATTCTATCTAAACTGGAATGTGAACTTGCATAAGTCTCTTATTTAAAAGAAGACTCTATCGCAAGAGCAATAAGGTCGATCGGAAATAAAACTTTATTTGAAGAGAACACGGTCCAAGGGAGAAAGCGTCCCAGTAGCCATCTGTCTCTTTCTAAGTGTTACCCGTATTTATTTTTTGTAATTTTGTTTGAAACCAACAATTTCGATTAGAAAAAATATGATGAAAAGGGGTGCCATTAACGTCTACAATAGTGAGTCATACTCTGGATGCGGAATATCATTCTTTAAGTAAGGTTTTTGCGGTAATCATATAGAAGTTATTTTGTTTGTATGTAGGGTGTCCATAAATTTCGGAATCATTAATAAATGTGCACTTAGTCATTGTCTGCATAATAAGTAAGTGACTTTTATTGGGTATTTACAATGACATTAAATTCTGCTTTCTTGTAGATATTTTATTTATCTAAAGGTACAGTTTCGGATAGATTGACCTGATGTCGTCCGTACATCATCAATTTCTTTATCCATTTTTAAAATTCAATAATGTATTTAAAAAGTTCGCATCTAGGCCTAAATGTTTATTAAAACTCAGATAATATAAGTGAAAAAAAAATATTTTACGTACATTCCTTATAAATTCCATTATAATTGTCACCCTATACATTATACAACATGGACAGAGGGCTACTGTGAAGCTATCTCCCTCGGACCGCGTTTTGATCGATAGTTCACATTCCAGTTTAGATAGAAATTCCTTGAAGCAAGGTAATTGTGTAACACACTATCAGTAGCAATGGGTATCATTTTGACAGTTCAACAACATTCATTGCGTTATTTACGTTGTTGAGCAAGCATATTTTACAAACAAATGGAGCAATGAATCAGCAATATGTTTTAGAATGAATCAAATTAATAGTAGTATTTGTTACATATAACTTTTTAACTTCTATTCGTTCGTTTGGTCTTATAGCGTTGTTAGTTTTTTGCATTTTAGTACTCCACGCGTCCGGCGCCATTGATTGCGACGTTAAGGCACGCATTTCTGCAGCTTGGGCAAAATGGCGTGTGGTGACAAGTATCATTTGTGACCCCAAAACGTCAGTTAAGCTTAAGGGACAGGTCCATAAGACCATCATTAGACCTGTTCTTCTATATGGCAGTGAGGCGTGGCCTGTGCTTGAGCAACACAAACAGGAGCTGCGTGTTACGGAGATGAATATGCTGCGGTGGATGTGTGGAGTTACGCGGAAAGACCGCATCAGGAACTCCCGCATCCGTGGCGGTCTTCGTGCCCGTGACATAGCAGACAAACTACAGGAGAGTCGCTTACGCTGGTACAATTACGACTTACGAAAAGCGGCAGGTTACGTGGGTAACAAATCAAGCAAGTCTTGCTATGGCGCCTCCGCCGGACCGGAACAAGCGAGGTAGACCAAAGAAGTGCTGGCTTGACGTCGTAAGAGATGACATGCGTGTCAACAATCTCACACCACGGGATTCCAGAGATCGTGCGAAATGGAGGAGTAAGTGTAGGAAAGCGGACCCTGGGCTCCAACGCGAAAGCCGCGGATGCAACCGGGATTATACGCTGAGATGATGATGAGTTTTTGCATTTTAGTATTTTGTAGTTGTACTTGTTCGTTCAACTCGATTGTAGAGTAAAGGAGCCAGTTGTAGAAAAACATTGTGAACGTTTATGAGAAACTAGCGACCACCAGCGACTTCGTTCGCGTGGAATTAGTCATGCTCAGCTCCTATTGGCAATATTTACGGCTGCGTTAGCTCCCGTTTTCGCAACATTTTTTGTTACTGCTCTGCTCCTATTGGTCATAGCGGGATGTTAGCCTTCCTGGATTAATAGGCTATCCAACGCAAAAAGAAATTATCAAATCGGACCAGTAGTTCCTGAGATTAGCGCGCACAAACAAACAAACTCTTCAGCTTTATATATTAGTATAGATGTGTGGTCCTATAACCCTCCTAAAGGCGTTACACACACCATCAAACTGAACATCTTTCTACATGTAACGAATATCGTAATCGAAATAATTATCAACTATCTAGCATATTTAGTGCGTTGGGGTAAGATCGGACTTGGGGTAAGAACGTACAAATCAAATATCCCATTTATTTGGCTTTTTTTTTAATGCTTGCATGTCCAAAGCGCGCTTTACCATCAATGATCGCATCACTGCTTACCATCAGGCGGGATTGCGGTCAAGCGCTAGTTTATAACTTATAAGAAAAAAAAAGTGTGTGTGTCAGCTCCGACGCACGACTAGAGTTTACTCCTTAAGTACAAGAAAAAAAAATATATTCAAAAAAAAAATATTAAAAAAGTAATAAAAAAAAATTAAAAAAAACATTATTATTATTTTAAAAATTATTTATAAAATAAATCATAAAAAAATTATAAATGCATATTTATGAAAATTTTAACCAATTTTAAGAAAGTTGATACTAAAAAAAATTTTTATAAACATTTAATTTAAATTAATATATATATATATATTTTTTTTAATATAACATTATCTTAATAACTAACAAAATATAGTTGTGAAAAGATAATTATGCCACTTTTTTAGATTAGAAAGTTGCGCACCAAAGGTGCGCACTAAAATAGTAACGCTTAAAATTCGTTACTCGTTAGTAGGTTTTACCCCTCAGATTTTTCTCATACCGAGCGCCTTATACAATGTGTAAAGAAAACCCTGTCCGATCCGTGAAGGTTTTGTTAGGTATCGATAACTGATTCTAATAATGCTCACAAAGACAGCCAAAACTTAAACAAATCTCCCTAAAAAAATAAATATTATTTCGCAAAAAGAGGTAAATTAATACATGTGCGGTAAGCAACCCCATTCCGCGGGCAGCGTGGGGCAGGGCACGCGGCACCTGTGACGTGGTCGCGTCGCTATTCGCTTATAATAATACCAAGGTTGTCACTTTTTTAAAAATTACCAAATTACGGGGAAATTGGAATTAATTCCCCGGAAAAAAGGATTATTTCAAAATTCATTAGTATTGTTACTATGATGATTATGTAAAATTTTATATTATATTTGGTCAAGTGTTTACCTAACCTTTATTATCCTTATGGGTCGGACAGGGTTTTCTTTACATATTGTATATGAAAATCGATTCTTAAGGAGTAAACTCCAAAAAAAAAAGTGTGTGTGTCAGCTCCGACGCACGACTGGAGTTTACTCCTTAAGCACGAGAAAATAAAAATTATTAAAAAATTAAAAAAAATAAAATAAAAAATATATTATTATTTTAAAAATTATTTATAAAATAAATCATAAAAAAATTATAAATGCATATTTATGAAAATTTTAACCGATTTTAAGAAAGTTGATAATATAAATATTTTTTATAAATAGGTATATTTTTTAAATTATTATAATTATTTTTTTTTTAAATATAACATTATCTTAATAACTAACAAAATATAGTTGTAAAAAGATAATTATGCCACTTTTTTAGATTAGAAAGTTGCGCACCAAAGGTGCGCACTAAAATAAATTCGCTTAAAATTCGTTACTCGTTAGTAGGTTTTACCCTTCGGATTTTTCTCATACCGGACGCCTTATACAGTTGTTAACTAACAGAGGGCGTTCCCGTTAACCCGAAATAGTATAGCATACATACATGCTAAAAAAAATATTTCCATTCGAAAACAAAATGTTTTAAAATTTTTTCCAATAAGAAAATATTCAATAAAAATTTTAAATTGACATGTAAAAGGAAAACACTGTACACGCGAACATGAAAGACGGCAACGTCGCAATTTATTTATACATGACGACTACTATATTGATTTAAAACAGGAGGTTTCAAATTTATTTCCAATTAGATTTTTTTTTTTCGGATTTTTTTATGCTTATTTTTCTATGCTGATATTTTTATTTTAATCTATTATATATATTAACGAGTTTAAGGGAACGCCCTCTGTTATTTAACATACTGTATATGAAAATCGATTCTTAAGGAGTAAACTCCAATAAACTCCAAAAAAATGTAGCTAGCATTAAAAAATAAAGCCAAATAACTGGGATATATTTAATTTGTACATTCTTACCCCAAGGCCGATCATACCCATCATCATTATCATCATCATCTCAGCGTTTATCCCGGTTGCATCCGCGGCTTTCGCATTGGAGGCCGGGGTCCGCTTTCCTGCACATTCTCCTCCATTTCGCACGATCTTTAGCATCCTGTGGTAAGAGCTTGTTGGCACGCATGTCATCTCTTACAATGCCAAGCCAGCACTTCTTTGGTCTACCCCGCTTGTTCCGGCCCGGCGGAGGCGCCATGGCAAGACATTTGTTACCCACGTAACATGCCGGTTTGCGTAAGACGTGGCCGTACCAGCGTAGGGGACCCTCCTGCAGTTTGTCTGCAATGTCACGGACACGAAGGCTGCCCCGGATGCGGGAGTTTCTGATGCTGTCTTTCCGCGTAACTCCACACATCCACCGCAGCGTATTCATCTCCGTGACACGCAGCTCCTGCTTGTGTCGCTCAAGCACAGGCCACGCCTCACTGCCATACAGGAGAACAGGTCTAATGATGGTTTTATAGACCTGCCCCTTAAGCTTAACCGGCATTTTAGGGTCACAAATGACACCTGTCACCTCACGCCATTTCGCCCAAGCTGCGGAAATACGTGCCCCGACGTCGCAATCAATGTCGCCGGACGCGTGGAGCACAGACCCCAAGTATTTAAACTGGTCCGTGCACTCGACCATGTCTCCGCCTATGCGCACAGATATGGGGTCTGTCGTGTTGCTGGCCAAGTACACGGACTTCGCCACGTTGAGTTTTAGAAGTCCGTTCTCAAGCGAGTCCCTCCACGCATTCACACGCCGCACCAGCCGTTCCCTGTCCGCGTCCGCCAGCGCGATATCGTCAGCGTACATGAGTAGCCAGGGAGGCTGCTCATGTGAGTCCTTGATGCTGTCCGACAAGACGTCTAATATCACGCTGAACAGAAACGGACAAAGGACGGATCCCTGGTGGACTCCGACGGTGATGGGGAAGGGTTTAGTGTCGCCAACGGCGGTCCTAACAACGGAATCGGAATTGAGGTACATGTCTCGAATTATGTCAACATAGGCTTCACGTACCCCTTTGGACCTCAGTGCCCACCAGATCACCCCGCGAGGGACACAGTCGAAGGCCTTCTGCATATCTAGAAAGAGCATATGCAGAGGCGTGTTCTTCGATCTGTATCTCTCCATGGTGATCCTTAGTGCGAAGACAGGGTCCATGGTTCCGTACCCTAGCCGAAACCCATATTGACACTCCGAGACAGCACACTCCTGCCGGATTCGGGAGTCTATAATCCTCTCAAAGATCTTCATGGTACGGGACATGACCTTGATACCGCGATAGTTGCCACACTCCTGAACCGAGCCCTTGCCTTTAAAGACTGGAGTAATAATACTCAGCCGAGGACCCATGGCCTTCCAGGCCTCAATGGGGACTCCGTCAGCTCCGACAGCTTTCCGATTCCCCATACGACGAAGAGCCGTTTGGACTTCCTCAGGCGTTATCAGAGGCACTAGTCCAAGGTTCGGAGGGAGTTCCGGTGTCTGCACCTCTGGATGCTGCTTGTTCAGCAGCTCGTGAAAGTACGAGCGCCATCTCTCCTTCACCGCGAGGTCCTCGCATAGCAGGTTACCATTAGGGTCTTTTACACAACGGCACTTGGATATATCCTGTGCCGCTTTGACCCTGGAACGTGCCAACTTGTAAATGAGCTTTTGCCCCTCAGACGATTCCAAGTTCTCGTAGAGAGGTTGCAAGTGGTCTCGTCTGGCTCTGGCTACAGCTCTTTTAGTGGCACGTTTGACAACCTCATCAAGCAGCCACCACCGGATCTGGCGCCGGCAGTCCTCTACACGTCTACGTTGAGCCTTTACGCAGAGGTCCATGACAAGTAGACGATGTTGTGCAGTGAGACTCTCACCGGGTATGACTTTGCAGTTGGCTACTTTGCCGATGGGGTGCCTCCTAGTTAGTAGAAAATCGATCTGGGTAGCGCTTCGCCCGCTCCGGTAGGTGACAAGGTGCTCCGGATTCTATTTGAAGTAGGTGTTCACGATTGCAAGGTCCGCGGCCGCACACATACGGAGAATGCTGTCCCCTTCCGCATTGCGGCTACCGTACCCAAAGCCACCGTGAACACGCTCAAACTCGCCACACCTCTCACCCACATGACCTTCGACAATCCTTCGAGCTGGGTCCAGAACAGCGTCCTTTCGGCTTCACCACACCCGGCCTGCGGAGTGTAGGCACTTATCAAGTGGGTTATAACCCCATTGACAAGCACCCACACCGACATCAGCCGATCACTGATGCGATTCACCTCCCAGACGTCATCCTCCAGGCCAGCTCGTCGGACAACACCACGGCCACCCCATTTCTCCCACTAGGTGCACCCGTGTAGATCAGTTTGTAGCCATTCCCAATAAGCCGGGATCTGCTGCCTTTCCACCGAGTCTCCTGCAGGAACGCCACGGCCACCCTCCGCCTGTGGAGAGTTTCGGCCAGCTCTCTCGCGCGTCCAGTTAGCGTACCAACGTTCCACGACGCGAAACGGATTTTCATGGTTTGGGTTCGCAAGGTCGATCATACTACCACGTACCTTATACAACGTTACTTTTTGTATATGCGAAACCCGAAACCCGTGTCCAATATTTTTATGTAGGTAATGAATTTATGCACAAAATTTCAAAAAGCTATAATGAAAAATCACTAAGTACCTAATGATCTTGTTATGCTACTTGGTTATCCCTACAAAAATATGGTCAACGCGCCACTCGTCCGCTCGCGCCTACAGTGGCGCGGCGCGGCGGAAGCCTAGGACACTACGACCCGCTGTGAACTGTGTCGTGCGCTCGGTAACCACACTGCATCATTTTTAAATATATTTAGGAAAAAATATAACATGGTGTAAAAATTATTGGAATCGATTCAGTTGCTTATTTTGAACAAACTATATTCAATTTCGTATAAAGAAAATATATCGCTGTATAAGTCTTGAAGTTTTACATGTCATATGTCGTTCAATATGATTACACTTTTTTGATATACTTGTTATAAGCTACATATGTAGCTATAGCGGTATCTACAAACGCCATATGCGGACAATGCTTCATACTGACGTCACATGAATTCTACATCTCGCAAGCAGAGTTTACCGTACAATTCCCACACAACACCCATCTAGTCGGAGTTCACCGTGCAACTTGCCGCACAACACCCGTCTAGTCGGAGTTTGCCGTGCAACTTCCCACACAACACTCGTCTAGTCGGAGTTTACCGTGCAACTTGCCATACAATACCCGTCTAGTCGGAGTTTACCGTGCAACTTCCCACACAACACTCGTCTAGTCGGAGTTTACCGTGCAACTTGCCACACAACACCCGTCTAGTCGGAGTTTACCATGCAACTTGCCACACAACACCCGTCTAGTCGGAGTTTACTGTGCAACTTCCCACACAACCCCCATCTAGTCGGAGTTTACCGTGCAACTTCCCACACAACCCCCATCTAGTCGGAGTTTACCGTGCAACTTCCCACACAACCCCGAACTAGTCGGAGTTCACCGTGCAACTTCCCACACAACCCCCATCTAGTCGGAGTTTACCGTGCAACTTTCCACACAACACCCGTCTAGTCGGAGTTTACCGTGCAACTTCCCACACAACACCCGTCTAGTCGGAGTTTACCGTGCAACTTCCCACACAACCCCCATCTAGTCGGAGTTTACCGTGCAACTTCCCACACAATCCCGAACTAGTCGGAGTTCACCGTGCAACTTCCCACACAACCCCCATCTAGTCGGAGTTTACCGTGCAACTTCCCACACAACCCCCATCTAGTCGGGGTTTACCGTGCAACTTCCCACACAACCCCCATCTAGTCGGAGTTTACCGTGCAACTTCCCACACAACTCCCATCTAGTCGGAGTTTACCGTGCAACTTCCCGACGGGTGTTGTATGGGAACACCCGTCTAGTCGGAGGATCCTCACCTCTTTTCTTTGTTTCAGTACCCCAACTGAGTACACCGCAGTGGGAGTCTTACGCATTCAATGACAAGGAGTACATCGTGCAGGTCCTGCCTGTCAACTGGGAAGACGCGAAAATCATTTGCCGGTATGTATGGTCTTCAATCACATAGACTATCACTAGTCTTGCTTGTAAATAACACACATATATGTTGTCGTGGCCTAGTGGTTAAAACACCAGCCTCTCAAGTATGAGTGTGCGGGTTCGATTCCAGGTCAGGCAAGTACCAATGTAACTTTTCTAAGTTATATGTACTTTCTTAGTATATCCTGGACACCAGTGACTGATTACAAGGTGAAGGAAAACATCTTGAGGAAACCTGGGCCCTAAGTCTGAAATCGCCAATCCGCATTGAGCACGCGTGTTGATTACGCTTAATCCTTCTCTGTATGAGAGGGGACCTGTGCCCAGCAGTGGAGCGATACAAAGTTTGATGATGATGAACACATATAACCCATATCCACGAGGATGTACCCACTCCTGGTACGCAAACTTCCTCTCTTCTCTCAGTGGGCCGTAATCTACCACGCGGGCCCAGTGCGGGTTGGTAGATGTCACATGTCTTCGAAGTTTTTGGCTCTAGGACATGCTGGTTTCCTCACAATGTTGTCCTTTAGCGTAAATAACACCTCATCTCTTTTTCCGCAGAGATAAATTTGTTAGAGATCATTATCACCAGCTTATAGCAATCCACTGCTGGACAGGCCTCTCCAATTTTACGCCATTCAACTCGAATTTCGGCAATTCCAATCCGGCAATCCAGCGACTACCAGGCATCTACCAAAGATCGTCGCTCCACCTAGCCTGAGGGCTTTCCACCTTCCGTTTACCAATTCGCGATCTCCGCTCAAAAACACATCTACTCCAAAGGTCATCAGTTCTACTCAAATTGCTTGTTCTGTGAGCTGTGTCGACAGCTTTGGTTCTGCCGGATCACCTCGTTGCGTATTCGATCCCTCAGAGACTCCAAGTATAGCTTGTTCCATAGATCGCTGAGCGACCTGGAATTTATAAAGCAGAAATGAAATGAAATGAAATCATTTATTAAGCAAGTAGGATCGCTGATCAGTTTTACACGTCATATGTTTTTTTTTTTTAATCTAGTTGAAGCCGGCATTTCCTAACTAACTACCTCTGAGAAGAAACAGCCGAAACAAACTCAGGGATTAGGGACATTAAAAATTAAAATGTTTATGTCATATTGCTTAATAACAATGCTTAACAGAGCGAGCAGCTCAGTCCCAAGCTTTTTTCTCTTCTAAATAATCTGTGATTTTATAATACCCCTTTTTACAAAGTTTGGCCTTTATATAGTTTTTAAATCGTTTTCGTAATCGTAAGTTTCGAATGTCCATCGGAAGTTTGTTGTAAAAGTGTATACATTGAACCATGTGGAGCTATGTGGAGACCATACTCTGTGGAGACGAGTGTGATGATATCATTATGAATATCGCTTATGTTCTTAAAATCCGATATATTTTTATGTACATACATTATATTTTCAAATATATATTGTGAAGCTACAGTCAGAATGTTCACATCTCTGAAATTTTCTCTAAGAGAATCTCTAGGACCAAGGTTGTAAGTGGCTCGAACAGCCCTTTTCTGTAAATCAAAGATGGTATTGATGTCCGCACAAGTTCCCCAGAGAAGAATCCCATAAGTCATAAGACTATGAAAATAACTAAAATAAACAATTCTGGGTGTATCCACATCAGTTATCTGTCTAATTTTCTTAACAGCAAAGGCGGCAGAACTGAGTCTACCTGACAGCTTCTCAATGTGAGGACCCCATTGTAACTTGGCATCAATAGTTAATCCAAGCAAAACTGTCGACTCGACAGGGATCAACTACACTCCATTCAGTTGAACATTGGTACTTAGCTGCCTGACATTTAGCGTAGAGCATTTAATGACTTCGGTTTTTTTTTTCATTGAAAAGAAGGTTATTTACTTTAGAAAGTGCATTGGTAACTTCGTCAAAATCTGCTACCTAACGCTTCACTTTAAAAATAAGAGAAGTATTATCCACGAACAATACTATTATTTATTATTATTTATTTATTTTCTTAATCTCCACGTGTACAATATATTGGGATAAATGCTATGCCCCGCAAAACCGTTTTCTCGGTTTGTCTGCGGGAACGGAACAAACAGTGCATCAGCAATAATTAAATATGCCACGATATTACAAAAAAGTTAAATCAACAATATCAGGTCTTACAAAATTGCTTACAGACTACTGAGTAAGAACATTTTAAGTGCTCTGGCAAATTTTCTTTTTGTTTTCTGACCTCTTATGTCAGCAGGCAATTGGCAAATGTTGTGATTATCCCTCACGTGATGAGATAAATCATTAATATAAATTAAAAACAAGAATGGACCTAGAATTGAGCCCTGCGGAACGCCCATGGTGACCACAAATCCTGCAGATCTCTTGCCATTAACATCAACCCTCTGAATTCGATTATTCAGATAAGAATTCAGAAGGTAGAAAGCGTTGTCCCTTAAACCATAATGGTACAATTTCCTAATAAGAGTATCATGATGTACGCAATCAAAGGCCTTGGACAAATCACAAAAAATACCAAGAGCATCTTGCGATTCCTCCCAGGCCCCAAATATGTTCTTTTGCAACGCCACGCCCGCATCTGTAGTTGAACGACCCTTTGTAAAACCAAATTGTTAAAGTGCCTCAACAACTGTTTCAAAATTAATTTTTCAAAAATCTTGCTCAAAGTTGGTAATATCGAAATTGGCCGAAAATTCGTGGGATCAGTTGTACTACCAGATTTGAACAGTGGAATTACTTTGCTAAGTTTCATCAAATCAGGAAATAAACCAGATGTGACACAAGAATTAAAAACAATTGCTAAGAAAGGTGCGATAACATCTATTATTGAAGCTACAGTATATACTGACAAACCCCAATTTATCGGCAGTTTTTTTTTTTACATCAACATCCTTAAACGATTCTATAATATCTTTTGCAGTCACAAACGTAAATTCAAAGTGTTTGTCACATTCTGGAACACATTCTTTTAGAAAGCAGAAGTGGAGGAAGAAGACAAAGGTTTTGTTATTGGAATATTAGTAAAAAAAAACTCAAACTCAGCTGCCACCTCCAAGTCCGCCTTTATATCTTCATCGTTAATTTTAAGACGTAAATCGCGATTTTGTACTTTGGTTCTTCCAGTTTCAGAATTTATAATTTTCAGCTGCGAGCTGCGAGTGTCCACGTTTCGAATATGTCTCTATTGGTATAGATACTGTTAGACCTACTCCTCTTGGAATCGAAGGGGACAGGAATAGGGCATATTCGCCAATAGATGGCGTCCAACGTCCTAAACATGACCGCCTTGAAAGTATCCAAAACCAGATTTCCAATGTAGGTACTCGATGTGGTGGCAGTTTGGCTAATGTACGCATTAGCCAAACTGCCACCACATCGAGGCTGCTCGCCACCACCCGTGGGTAGCGAGCAGATCTTCGTAAAAGAACTGCTATATTATCTTCATCCATATTTTGTCAGCTTTTTTTAAATCCTATATAATAGAGAGTAAAACTAAGTGTTGTCACCAACTGGGCATAATCTACTTATTTTTATTACTACTAATATCCACTTATATTCACATGGAGATCATACCCAGGATCTAAAGCAGTAGACTCTTGTGACCGAGGTATTCGAGATTTTTTGTGCGAACATCTATTCTAAGTCTATATTTGTTGCAGGGGCTTCCATAACGGATCCTTAGCAATCCTAGATACAAAAGATAAAGCTGAATTCCTGGCTGAAGCATTGTCGGAGTCACAATTCAGTAAGTATTACAATGAAGCAGAGAGAGAACACAAACACAAAAAGGACGACCAGTCGATTCGTCCTACGTGGCGCAGCGGTCAACACTCCTGCCTGCGACGTGGAGGCCCGGGGTTCGACCCCCGGCCAGGTCATGATAGAAAACGATCTTTTTCTGATTGGTCTGGGTCTTGGATGTTTATCTATATATGTATCTATTATAAATATAGTATCGTTGGGTTAGTGATGATGATGATGTTCCCGACCGATTTCGGCCACGGCGACTACTTCGACTCCTAGCCGATGATCAGGCGCTCATGCGCCCGAAGATGGCTTATATGGCCTATCTAGTTAAGAGTCCCATAACACAAGTCTCGAACTTACTTTGGGGCTAGCTCAATCTGTGTGATTTGTCCGTATATATTTACATTTTTATTTTATTCTGTAACCAGCTCAACATGAAAGGTTGGGTGAAGTGGTAGGCCATACATCTGTCCTCTCTTAGACGTCACGGGAGTAGAGCCATACACATCTCTAAGAGCCGAGGAGGGCCACAGTGGTGGCACCAATCGGGGGTTGCGGAAGCAGTGTTCGTTCTCACAACTCCCGGTCTAGGTGTGTGATGGCCACCGGGTGGTTTTTAGTCAGTAAAAGACCCCGTCACCCGTCCCAGGGCGGAAGACATCCGTGAGGATTTTCCACAACGGAACAAAAAAAAGTGATAGGCCATAACATCAGCTGCCCGCAGAAGTTACCACCCACCAGACAGTCTTGCCGCCAAGCGATTCGTCGTGTTCCGGCGTGATGTTGGTGAAGCCGTACGGAGGACGGGTCTGAGCAGTTGTGTTGCGATATGTGCCGGGTACGATACGCCGAATGTTGTTGTGTCGGGAGTTTGGTCGTGGAGGGTCTCCAGATTAATCTCCCTCTGGTGCAGCAACGTTGGTCGTGTTATTGGGTTTAACATTGCATCACCTCGCTCAACTGCCGTCTTCCTTCCTACTCACTAAGATTTTTAAGCGAATAATAGGCTAAATAAACTTGTGTGCTTTACCGTCAACGAATATTCTTGGGGCAGGAGTTTGGTTGTGAAGAGTCTCCAGATCAAACTCAGCATCGTTGGTCGTGTTGTTGAGTTTAACATTGCATCACCTCGCTCAACTGCCGTCTATTCACTCAGGTTTTTTGAGTGAATGGGCTTAAGAAACTAGAGTGCTTTACCATCCACGATGGTATCACTGCTTACCATCAGGCGGGATTGCGGTCAGGCACTAGTTTCTAATTATAAAAAAGAGAGCTGTCAATAGTGTCAATCTCTTAACATTACTTGAAATCACAACTCTCTTGCTCACTTAGTGCGAAGAAGTTTTCTCGGTGGTAGGCAACAACATCAGCCGCCGGCATAAGTTACCACCCACCAGACAAAGTCTTGCCGCCAAGCGATTCGTCGTGTTCCGGCATGATGTCTGGTGAAGCCGTACGGAGGACAGGTCTGAGCAGTTGTGTTGCGATGTGTGCAGGGTATGATGTGCCTAATGTTGTTGTGTCGGGAGTTTGGTCGTGGAGGGTCTGGCGCAGCATCGTTGGTCGTGTTGTTGGGTTAAACATTGCATCACCTCGCTCAACTGCCGTCTGTCTTCCTATTCACTCAGTTTTTTTGAGTGAATAGGCTTAATAAGCTAGTGCGTTTTACCATCAACGATTGCATCACTGCTTACCATCAGGCGGGATTGCAGTCAAGCACTAGTTTATAACTATTAAAAAAAACAAAAAAAAAAAAAATAAGAAGAGGATTGCTGGCTGGAGCACAGGCGTAGAGTACCAGCCTGTCGGTATTCTATAGGATGCATTTTGGAGAGTGTGTGCGGAAATTGCGTGACTCAATTCCCCCATCTCCGTTCCACCATCGGACGACCCGTCGTACGGCGAGTTTCCACCCTTACGTTGTTGACACCACTACGATCCGGACGAAGCGTTTCGCCTCGTCTTTTATACCGCTTATAACGAAGATCTGGAACCATTTGCGTGAAGTGGTTTTCCCATCTGATTACAATTTCAGTGTCTTCAAGGCTAAAGTAAATAGGCTTTTAATAAACTAGTGCGCTTTACCATCTACGATTGCATCCCTGCATTCTTAATCATTAACATTAACTATTTGACCTAGCATGTATCCATTTTTGATCAATATTTTTAAATAAACCATTTCCCCTACAGCATTGAACTCTGTATGGGTGGGAGCCCGAAGGAACTCGGCTGAAGATGCGGAAGGCTACCGATGGGGCCCAGGTATGGAGCTCAGGAGAACTGCTCTTGATGTACTGGATAATGAGGAGGAGGATGACAATGTTATCAGACATTATCCTATGGTGAGTAGAAATACTGAAATGCCTGATCAATACAAGATATATTTTATTCTGAAGCTAAATTGTTATTTACAGGAGCATAGTTTGATCAGCAGTGGCTTAGTGGGCAGCGGTGGCCTAGTGGTATCGTCCGTGACTTACAAGTTGTAGGTCATAGATTCGAACCCCATCCGTGCTGAGAGTTGTTGTCGACGGATGCTCTTCTGAGCCCATGACAACTAATGCCGGTGTTCCTCAGGGGTCTGTTCTCTCTGCAACTCTGTTCCTGCTGCATATTAACGATCTGCTGATGCCCGGTATCTATGGGTATGCAGATGACAGCACAGTTGTAGAGAGATACCTGCCGGATGCTCGGGCTAGTAGGGAATCAATCCGGTCCGAAAGGGAGGCCATGGTTGAGCGAACGAGTGTTGCACTGCAGGCGGTCTCCGAATGGGGCAATGCCAATCTTGTAGCATTCAATGCCGCCAAAACACAGGCGTGTCTTTTCACCGCCAAAAGGAGCCCGTTCACCTTGGCCCCTACTTTTCGGAATGTGTCCTTGGAGTGTTCCGACCGCCTTCAGCTTTTGGGGTTGAGATTTCCTCGAACCTTAACTTTGGGCGGTTCATTGAGTCCAAGGCCAAGGTGGCTGCCAGGAAACTTGGCGTTATCGCAAAGGTCCGGCAGTACTTCACACCTGGGCAGCTTCTATTGTTATACAAAGCACAGGTCCGTTCGTGTGTGGAGTACTGCAGCCACATTTGGGCTGGTGCTGCCAGGTGTCACCTGGCCACTATGGATTCGGTGGAGAGACGTGCAAAGAGGCTGATTGGTGACCCTGATCTAACTCGAGTTGGTCTCCAAAGCCTAGAGCACAGGCGTAGAGTAGCCAGCCTTTCGGTGTTCTATAGGATGCATTTCGGGGAGTGTGCGAGGGAATTGCATGATTTAATTCCCCCATCTCCGTTCCACCAGCGGACGACCCGTCGTACGGCTGGTTTCCACTCTTACGTTGTTAACACCACTACGATCCGGACGAAGCGTTTCGCCTCCTCCTTTATACCGCGTACATCGAGGGACTGGAACAGTTTGCCAGCGGCGGTGTTTCCGTCGGACTACAATTTGAGTGTCTTCAAGGCTAGAGTGAATAGGCTCTTAATAAACTAGTGCGCTTTACCATCAACGATTGCGTCACTGCTCACCATCAGGCAGGATTGCGGTCAAGCGCTGGTTTATAATATGTAAAAAAAAAAAAAAAGAAGTGCTTTACTTTATGTAAATATGTTATCACCACCACTCTCAAAATGGTGAAGGAAAATATCGTGAAGAAGCCAGCATGTCCTGGAGCCATAACTTCGAAGACCTGTGACATCTACCAACCCTCATTGGGCCCGCGTGGTAGATTATGGCCCACACCCTCGCTCCACTGTCTCTCATCGAGAAAAGGTCTGTGTCAACGACATTTTATCTGATGGGATTCATTCATTAACATGACCAATCAGGGAAATGTGTTAAAAGAGGTACCAGTCATTCGGGATTTAGGCATCTACATTGACAGTAGAGTTTGACAGCCTCCATGGCGTAGCGGTAGCGGACGCGGCCGCTGCGCAAGGTGGCGCGGGTTCGCACAGTGCAAGTATTTGTATGCATGAATATGAATATTTGCACTGGTCTGGTCGTGCCTCGGAAAGCACGTTGGTCCCGGTTGTCATACGAACATCTAGTGGCAGTCGTTACGGGTTGTTGGAGCCCTCAAAAGTCCATCAATTGGTCTAACTGCAATGCTTCGATGTCGCCTTCGGGTTGTGGAGGTCAGACGGCAGTCGCTTCACGGAAAATGTCGAAGTTTAGCCATATTAACAGTTGTACTGGTAAAAGCGGACACCAGACTCCAAAGCTGAAAAGGCTTCGGATGCGACTGGGATTATTAACGCTGGGATGATGATGATGATGATTGACAGTAGAACACATTGACAAAATGCTTAATTCAGCCTACCGAGCTCTTGGCTTCGTCCTGCGATCCTCTAAAGACTTCAAAAAACCTTCCATCACCCTCTTGTTATTTAATAGCTAAGTCCAAACTACTTTGGAGTACTGTAGTACAGTCTGGAGCCCATCGTATCAAGTTCACATAAACCGGATCGAAAGAGTATACAAAAAGTACATATAACTTTAGAAAAGTTACATTGGTACTTGTCTGACCTGGAATCGAACCCGCGCACTCATGCTTGAGAGGCTGGTGTTTTAACCACTAGGCCATCACGCTGACTGAACACCACAGAACATGTATGACCTCCCCTAATGACTAAACAAAGTATAAACGAGGACTTATCTCTAACTTTTAAATAAACCACGCAGTAGACACTGACAACATGTACCTACGGTGTAATTACTAAACAAAGTATAAACGAGGACTTATCTCTAACTTTTAAATAAACCACGCAGTAGACACTGACAACATGTACCTACGGTGTAATTACTAAACAAAGTATAAACGAGGACTTATCTCTAACTTTTAAATAAACCACGCAGTAGACACTGACAACATGTACCTACGGTGTAATTACTAAACAAAGTATAAACGAGGACTTATCTCTAGACACTGACAACATGTACCTACGGTGTAATTACTAAACAAAGTATAAACGAGGACTTATCTCTAACTTTTAAATAAACCACGCAGTAGACACTGACAACATGTACCTACGGTGTAATTACTAAACAAAGTATAAACGAGGACTTATCTCTAACTTTTAAATAAACCACGCAGTAGACACTGACAACATGTACCTACGGTGTAATTACTAAACAAAGTATAAACGAGGACTTATCTCTAACTTTTAAATAAACCACGCAGTAGACACTGACAACATGTACCTACGGTGTAATTACTAAACAAAGTATAAACGAGGACTTATCTCTAACTTTTAAATAAACCACGCAGTAGACACTGACAACATGTACCTACGGTGTAATTACTAAACAAAGTATAAACGAGGACTTATCTCTAACTTTTAAATAAACCACGCAGTAGACACTGACAACATGTACCTACGGTGTAATTACTAAACAAAGCATAAACGAGTACTTATCTCTAACTTTTAAATAAACCACGCAGTAGACACTGACAAAATGTACGGTTTTATTGCCAAAAAACCGTAACCGACTCTACAGGGAAACTTTTATTCGAGTGCGCAAAAAAAAAATGGGTGGCTCAGAATCAATAACAGAACAAATCAGCATTATTAGTTTAAAATTAAAAATCATGTTTTTGTCCGCCCTAAAATCAGCAAATGAGAGACACCAATTATTCATATCAATATCGTAGTATTAGCATATGGCCGCGTAGTGAACATGCGGGCGGCGCGGGCGCGCGGGGGTACTGTGATGTTACCGCCGTCCCCACTCCGCCGAACATGAATGGGACCGCGTACGGTGACCATAACATCGATTTCATAATAAACATCTTTCGTTATCAATTTTTTTTGTACTAAAACATATCAAAGTAATAATATTTTTATCTATAAAACTTATTTAGCTATAAGTTGACAAAGTTTGCGCACTGGATAAAATTTTATCCTGTATAGCGCACAAAGACTACTCACTCAAAAAGTTAACTAATATAAACTGAAACGTCCTTACAAGTATCATATATTGAGATATGGATAAAGAAAACGTTATTAAAATCAGTCAATCTTTATTGTTTTCTGTTTATATCACACTAGCTGCACGCCGCGGTTTCACCCGCGTAGCGTAGGTTTTGATATGTTTTTTTTTTATATGCTCCGCTCCTATTCGTCACAGCGTGATGTTATATAGCCTAAAGCCTTCTTAGATTAATGGGCTATCCAACGCAAAAAAAAAGGAACTAGTAGTTCCTGAGATTAGCGCGTTCAATCAAACTCTTCAGCATTATACAATATGTAAAGAAAACCCTGTCCGATCCGTGAAGGTATTATTAGGTATCGATAACTGATTCTAATAATGCCCACAAAGACAGGCTAAACTTAAAAAAAAAATCCCCCTAAAAAAATAAATATCATTTCGCAAAAAGAGGTAACTTAATACATGTGCGATAAGCAACCCCTTCCGCGGGCGGCGGGGGGCAGGGCACGCGGCACCTGTGACGTGGTCGCGTCGCTATTCGCTTATAATAATAATACCGGTGTTGTCACTTTTTTTTAAATTACCAAATTTCGGGGAAATTGGAATTAATTCCCGGGAAAAAAGGATTAAGGTCAACCGGGGCAATTGCGTCTTTGGGGCAATTGCGTCTAATCGAAGTTATCTTAAATCTATTTGAAAACCCACTCTCCTGCAATCTTGTTTTGTTTACTTTGAATAAAATACAATAACGTATAGATGGCAGGAGAGTAGGTTTTCAAACAGATTTTAAATTATTTCGATTAGACGCAATTGCCCCCGAAGACGCAATTGCCCCGGTTGACTATATTTCAAAATTCATTATTATTGTTACTATGATGATTAAGTAAAATTTTATATTATATTTGGGCAAGTGTTTACTTAACCTTTAATATCCTTTTGGGTCGGACAGGGTTTTCTTTACATATTGTATATTACTATAGATAGATAGCGTCTCGGCAAACGTAGCGTGGGACGCCCTTGGGCGAGATGGAGCGACGACATCAAAAAGGTGGCTGGTAGTGGCTGGCGGAGAACTGCTCAGGATCGAGCTTGTTAGCGTGCCATGAAAGAGGCCTATGTCCAGCAGTGGACGAGTAAAGGCTGATGATGATGATGATGATAGATAGATAGATAGATAAGCAGTCATCAACATAGGAACCTTTATATAAGAAAAAATATTAGTTGCGCTTAAAAAAAATTCTCACATTAGGTAGTTTGAGTGGATAGACTCTCAATCACTGGAAAACACACCACCACAACAAAACTAAAGAAAAGGAACGCATTGCCTCTGATGGGATTTTATTTTTCATTAACTCAACGCACCGAACATAACCAATCCAGAGCGGGAACTCTATACGCGAATGCACATTCGGTTTCGGCAAGTTTTCTGCCGAAAACGAAACTCGTGTTTTTGCCGAAACTAGGGTTGTAACGGAGCTTCGCCCCCGCTTCCGTTACTGCGGAAATTCCGCAAGAAATCGTATCTTCGCTTCCGCCTCCGACTCCGCACTATTTTTGCGGAGTGATAACGGAGGTTTATTTACGTATTTATAAAATAAATAACGCGCAAGCTGCGACGCTCGACAACCGTCCGGCCGCGTTTGAGCGCGAAATGGTCAAGAATCAACTAGTGCGAGACGGGAATGCGGCAAATACAATTTGTTTATCCTTAATTTTCATTACTAGAAGGTAATATTATATTACAAGTCTACTAATATTAATGTACGTATTTAAAATAAAATTTTTGTTTTAATTAAAAATAAATTTAAATTTTTTCTATATCTAGTTTCACCTCCGCGTCCGCCTCCGTTAACCGCCGCATCCACGGAGATGAGACTCGTCTCCTCCGCCTCCACCTCCGCTAACAAGGCCTCCGTTACAACCCTAGCCGAAACCCAACCGAAATCGATACCGAAAGCGAACATTCGATCGGACTCTAATCACCCTATTAATTAATTACAGTGGCTCAATAGAACTCATATCCCCGTCCCAGAGATGGGTGCTGATTGCGTGGCTCTAGAGAGGGTCAAGCACGACCGCCCCGTCTTCTTAGACCTGCCCTGTCATCTAGAACGAGCCTTCGCGTGTGAGAGAGGTAAAAATTTCTTCTCTAGCAAGTTGATATACAGTATGTTAAATAACAGAGGGCGTTCCCTTAAACTCGTTAATATATATCATTAATAGATTAAAATAAAAATATCAGCATAGAAAAATAAGCATAAAAAAATCCGAATAAAAAAAAATTCTAATTGGAAATAAATTTGAAACCTCCTGTTTTAAATCAAAATAGTAGTCGTCATGTATAAATAAATTGCGACGTTGCCGTCTTTCATGTTCGCGTGTACAGTGTGTTTCTTTTAAATGTCAATTTAAAATTTTTATTGAATATTTTCTTATTGGAAAAATTTTTTTTAGCATGTATGTATGCTATACTATTTCGGGTTAACGGGAACGCCCTCTGTTAGTTAACATACTGTATGTATGACCTTCTAGCTTTCCGCCCGCGACTTCGCCCGCGTTGAGTTCGGTTTTATCGCGTTTTTTAGATTTCCCTCGGGAATATCAATTTTTTGCGGGATGAAAACCCTATTCTTTAATCCGGACTTCTAACTTTACGTCTGCCAAATTTCATAGCAAACGGTTCAGTAGTTACGTTAAGGAAGCGGAACAAACAAACAAACAAACTCGCTTTCCCATTTATAATGTTAGAAAGGATAAGTATGTTTTACCGAATTCAAAAAATGGGAGGTTCTCCATTTCATTGTATGGTTAAGGTTTAAACAAGACTCAGGACTTCACTGTCTCTGTCTGTGTCCCTAGGTTGTATCTCATGAACCGTAATAGATATACAATATGTAAAGAAAACCCCGTCCGACGCATAAGGATAATAAAAGTTAGGTAAACACATGACCAAATAAAATATATATGATATAGAATAAAATATATATAATATATAGATGGAATTGCATGATTTAATTCCCCCATCTCCGTTCCACCAGCGGACGACCCGTCGTACGGCTGGTTTCCACCCTTACGTTGTTAACACCACTACGATCCGGACGAAGCGTTTCGCCTCCTCCTTTATACCGCGTACATCGAGGGACTGGAATAGTTTGCCAGCGGCGGTGTTTCCGTCGGACTACAATTTGAGTGTCTTCAAGGCTAGAGTGAATAGGCTCTTAATAAACTAGTGCGCTTTACCATCAACGACTGCGTCACTGCTTACCATCAGGCAGGATTGCGGTCAAGCGCTAGTTTATAATATAATATAAAAAAAAAATTATTAAATTTTACATAATCATCATAGTAACAATACTAATGAACTTTGAAATAATATTTTTTCCGCGTTTTAATTCCAACTTCCCCAAAATTTAGTATTTTTTAAAAAGTGACAACACCGTTTTAGGCGGTATTAATATGAGCGATGCGACACGTGCCGCGTGCCCTGGCCCCCCTTCGCCCGCGCATGTATTGCCTACCGCACATGTACATAATTATTAAGTTACCTTTTTCTGCGAAATAATATAATTTTTTCAGGCTTTGTAGGCATTAGCAGAATCAGTTATCGACACCTAATAATACCTTCACGGATCGGACAGGGTTTTCTTTACATATTGTATATCTCGTAAAACACACCCTTTTCGTTATTGTTCGAGCTCTACTCTCTATAACTCAATGCTGATAACGTAGACATATTCTGTTGCACTTTGGGTGCATTTGACATAAAATTTGTTAGGGTACAAACATTGGAAATAGGGACAAAAAGGGACTTTTTTACATTTAAGTCACTTTAAAATTAACTTAATTTTCAAAATCAAAAGTGATTTATTCAAATTAGGCTGAGAATAAGCACTTTTTGAACGACAATATTACAAAAGACAGTCCCCCAAAATGCATACCCATCGACACTTCCTAGTGCTTTCGCTGGGTAGAAGTGGCGAAACAAACTCCCCAGCAGTCTGATCATTAAACAAAACACGTGACTTTATACTATAAAGCATAGATTTAGGATTTCATTGCTACCAATGAAGGGTGTATCTGACATCGATGCTCAAACGAGTACCATGGATCCAGTACATGATTCTGAAACCCCCAGTGGTGGAATTATTCGTCGGATTTTTCATGATTAAAAAAAAATATTTATGTGGTTTTCTTCACTTTAAACCGTTCATAATTGTTATACTTTTATAACCAATAAGACTTTAAAGTAAAAATTAATTAATTCGCTACTTACACAAAAAAGCGCAATGAAAACAAAACTCGAAAAACCATCTTATGAGCTGATTTAATAGAGTTCACATCAGGGATCAATGCCATACCTACAAACCCGCACGGCGGCACGCTTGCAACGTTCAAAGGCCGAGCCGACACTTTTTTAAACACTGTTAATTCTGTAATCGCTCATTAACGACATAAATGACTGTCATAATTTTATTGGTGGCAGGCGGTCTAGCCTTTTCGCAAAGTTTGCGTTACGATGTCAGATACATCCTGTATATACTATAATAATAGGGTATTTGACAAAAAAAAAACTAATTAGTCCGTCAGTCAGATTTCCAAAAAATACTAGACACGTATTTTTTCTTTTTTCATATAAACAAAAAATGTAGTTGACACAGCGCGTTGAAAACTCGTGTGACGTCACTGCACGCTATACTTTTTAGCGGCCAGTGACGTCACCAGCCGCCACTCCTGATCTATGATGCCTTTTATATTTGTCAATTTTTATTGATTTGATAAAACAAAATATGCGTATCCAATATTTTTCTCTAATCTGAATGACGGACTAAATAGAATCAATTTTTTTTACCTAGGAAACATCCCTATTGTCATTGAAATAAAGTTGATATTTAAACCTTCACAGACATGAGAGAGCTGTATCCCGTGAAGGAAGTGAACACAGTCCGCTGCAGGAGGGGTCTGTACCACCTGTATGACGGCAGGATGGACTGGCACCAAGCTGCAGCCTATTGTGTGCTCAGGGGAATGGCGTAAGACCTTAATGTCACTTCTAATCATAACTATAGACGTATGAGTAACAGGGTGCAAAGTTCTTAACCGATAAGACAACCCACCAGACAAAGCCTTGCCGCCAAGCGATTCGTCGTGTCTCCACATCTATCTCCCTCTGGCGCAGCATCGTTGGTCATGTTATTGGGTTTAACGTTGCACCACCTCGCTCAACTGCCGTCTTCTCCTATTCACTAAGTTTTTTTTAAGTGATTGGGCTTAATAAACTAGTGCGCTTTACCATCAACCATTGCATCACTGCTTACCATCAGGCGAGATTGCAGTCAAGCACTAGTTTATAATTATTAAAAAAAAACAGTGGAAAAGCTGCATTAATTGAAAATAACATTTATTTATCATTCTTTTTTTAATTTTTTTTATTTTTTTCGTACCGGAAGACGCAGCGCAGGGATACCCCAAGGTGGACCGATGACCTGGTTAAGGTCGCGGGAAGCCGACGGATGCGGGCAGCACAAGACCGGTAGGCGTGGAAAGCCTTGGGGGAGGCCTTTGTCCAGCAGTGGACCTCTATAGGCTGAAGAAGAACATTTATTTATATGTTATTATCTCAATAAACTTGGCTAGAAGGATGCTGGAAATCAATCTCTTAATATATTTCTTTGTTCACAGATTAGCAAATATTGCATCATTAAAATGCTTGAAGAAACTGGGAATGTCGATGTTGAAAAACCGACCAAGTAAGTTTAAGACAGTCATTAAAAAAATTCAATTAACTTTAGTTTTCGGTATGTTTAATTATTAAGCTTCCTACTAATTTTATTAAAATCAAACCCGCGTTGACGTTTAATTAAAGAACAGCTCTTTGATTCTTTCACTTTAATGATGATTTGTGAAGTAAATTTAATAAGTACTGTACAAAGCACAGTTCCGTTCGTGTGTAGAGTACTGCAGCCACATTTGGGTTGGTGCTGCTAAGTGCCACCTGGCCACTTTGGATTCAGTGGAGAGGCGGGCGAAAAGGCTGATTGGTGACCCTGACTTAACTCGAGAATATCTCCAAAGCCGAGAGCACATGCGTAGCCAGCCTTTCGGTGTCCTATAGGATGCATTTTGGGGAGTGTGCGAGGGAATTGCATGATTTAATTCCCCCATCTCCGTTCCACCACCGGACGACCCGTCGCACGGCGAGTTTCAACCCTTACGTTGCTAACACCACTACGATCCGGACGAAGCGTTTCGCCTCCTCCTTTATACCGCGTACATCGAGGGACTGGAACCACTTGCCGGCGGCGGTGTTCCCGTCGGACTACAATTTGACTGTCTTCAAGGCTAGACTGAATAGGCTCTTAATAAACTAGTGCGCTTTACCACTAACGATTGCGTCACTGCTTACCATCAGGCGGGATTAAGGTCAAGCGCTAGTTTATAATTTTATAAAAAAAAAAGTGCCGACATTGATGCAACGTACATACACGCGGCCTCTACGCAGCCAATTGGCTGCTACGCCTCTATAACACCGCTACGCTGCTTCTACGGGACATGCTACGCTATATCTGCGTAGCAAGGCCTGTAAAAGCTTCGGCGTAGCAGACTATTGGCTGCGTAGACCGTCATCTACTTTTAAATGGCCGTAGGATGCAATACGTGGGACACTTAGAAAGTTTTGCGATATTAAAAAAAATGTTCCATAGGTACATATATTTTTATTACAACTTTTCAAAGTACTCTTCACCAGCTTCTACATATACAAAGTTTCATGCGTCTGAACCAGTTTCAAAACCCTTTTTCCAGTCCGCCGCAGACACCTCGTGTCACAGCCTGCACGAACGCTATCAGCGCATCTTAAGACGACGAAAATTGTATCCCTTTGAGCTGATCTTTTATTTTTGGGAATAAGAAGAATCTTAGTTTCCCGCCAAAAACTCCCACGATAATTTTACATCGCTTGCAAAAAATTTGAAGCGAAGTTTTAAATTTGGAACGTACCTACGTATTATTAGTTACTAGCAGCGTCGCGCGGTTTATCTATTACTAGTCAGTATAGATAAATAGTCATACTTTTAAATAAATTGCAACTGGCCAGTTTCTCATACATAAAAAGTTTTTGTCGCAATACTTTCTGAGTGACTTGGTATAGTTAAAATTAAAAAAATAATAATAATTTTGATATATTATCTTCACGAATAGTGAATAACCCAGTTGTTACATTTGAATAACTCAGTACGACAAGGATAGTAAATTGTGCAGTATAGCGGTTTTTTACTGTGTGTGCTTGGGGTGCCATCTACGGCGATTTTTGATTCAGATTTTTGCGTAATTTTCCCTATTGGTTGCAAAACAAACCACCCACCAGACAAAGTCTTGCCGCCAAACGTTTTGCCGTCTTTCTTCATATTCTCTCAGTTTTTTTGAGTGAATAGACTCTTAATAAACTAGCGCGCTTTACGATTGCTTTGCTCAACGATTGCTTCACTTCTTACCATCAGGCGGAATTGCAGAATTATACTTTTAATTATGAATTTTGTATTAAACACAGGTATTGAAAACGCCTGGGTGGGCGCTAAGGGCACGCTTGGCCATTGGACATGGATAGACACGGGCGTCAGCGTGTTCAAAACTCCGGCCATGTCTGACGCGTCTCCAGACTCTTGGCCTCCTATGAGGTAAGTAAATGGCTGGAGATGACGAGATGATGAGAGACGGTTTTGGGCGGTTCATCGGGTCCAAGGTCAAAGTGGCTGCCTGGAAGCTTGGCGTTATCGCAAAGCCTGGAAGCTTGGCGTTATCGCAAAGGTCCGGCCTACTTCACACCAGGGCAGCTTCTAATGTTGTACAAAGCACAGGTCCGTTCATGTGTGGAGTACTGCAGCCACATTTGGGCTGGTACTGCAAAGTATCACCTGACCACTTTGGATTCACTAGAGAGACGTGCGAAGAGGCTGATTGGCGATCCTGATTAAACTCAAGACGGTCTCCACGAAGGACACCTTCTCATGTTTTTTTTTTCCAAATAGTAAATCAAGAGGGATAATAAAGAGAAAGGTTCAATACTCTTGCAATCTGAAAAGGTCTTATTTTTACTATAATATACCTATTACAACATTATACGACAATAAATTAAACATCGTGTACCTCAACACATTCTTAGTCTACCCATAAAAAATCATATAAATATGTCCATTAGTTTAGTCACAGGAAACTATTTTAATTTTTCACATTTTCTACATGATGTACATGTTGATAAGGAAGCGCTTACAGGTTAATGACCGCCGCTTCCTGAGGTACCAAACTTTAATAATAATGGCGCGAAAAAAGCAAGTCGATACAGGATCGCGCTGTCGCCGATCGGAGAGAGACACCACAATTTTGCCAATAACACGTGCGAACTGTTAATAGACCAATAAACGTATTTCTACTGTACGTTACGTAATCATACCGCATGCATTGATGTCAATGAAATACATATTTAAAAATGGAACTCCTCATTTTTTAGGGACATAAGCAACGTTAAACAGAATGGATGCCTTCAGCTGGACAGGCACGCATCCCATCCTCCTGTGTTCCTAGAAGCGAGGTGCGACAGGAAAATGCAGTTCATATGCTACGCAGGTATTTTATTTATTTATTTATTTATTCTTTCGCACAAAAAAAAATGTAGGTACAGAGGCGGACTTAATGTCTTAGGAATTCTCTACCAGTCAACCATAGGTGGTGAAGAGACTTAATTTCCTTCATTAATCGCCCCATGGTTAAATAATAACATCCGCCCATGTCGATCTATCGGGTTAAGCTACACTTGCCGAGGTTGATCTGTGGAAGGGTGACCATGTTTTCATATTGAGACGCCGTATTCGGAAATTAACATAATTTCCGAATACGGCGGCTGACACCAACAGATTAACATAATCTGTTGGTGTCAGCTATAATAGGGATGCTTCCTTTCATTCAGATTATAGAAAAATATTGGATACGTATATTTTGTTTGCCCCGTGTGGTACCGGGCCTAGAACGCCCCGTGTGGTACCGGGCCTAGAATAGTACCAACCCATATCCTCCCGTGGGTGTCGTAAGAGGCGACTAAGGGAAATCACCAGGGAAGCGGGCAGCAGCGCTTCTCCTGTGTAATATCAAATCACTGCGATCCCCAACCCACCTGCCACGCGTGGGGATTATGGCAAACACCCCCAATGATGCACACGATACAGCCCAGGCCCCTAGTCCCCGGCAGCTCCGCTATTCCAGTCTACGGTAGCGGACTCGGTTACGGCGGAGCAAGGGGTGCTAAGAATCTCCGGCAGAGATCCGGCTACCATCACCAACGACGACCTTTGGCCCTGGCAACATTTAACACGCGCACACTACGGACCGATGAGAAGATTGTCGAACTGGAGGAAGAACTGAGCCGGTTGCGCTGGGACATTGTGGGGTTATCTGAAGTCCGAAGAGAGGGAGAGGACTCGATAATCCTGAAGTCTGGCAACCTGCTCTATTTCCGGGAAGGCGACCAGCTGTCCCAGGGTGGCGTCGGGTTTATTGTCCACAAGTCCCTCGTGAACAACGTTGGTAAAGTCGGGAGCTTTTCGACTCGGGTGGCGTACCTTGTACTCAGAATAACAAAACGATATTCGTTAAAGGTTATACAGGTCTACGCCCCGACGTCTAAACACTCTGACGATGAGGTGGAGGTTATGTATGAGGACGTCAGTAGAGCCATACATTCCTCCAAAACCCACTACACCGTTGTCATGGGGGACTTTAACGCAAAACTGGGCATGCGAGAGGCGGACGAGACGAAAGTGGGGCAATTTAGAGTTTGAAATCGGAATCCCAGAGGTCAGATGCTAATGGATTTCATGGAAAAGGAAGGACTCTTTGCGATGAATTCTTTTTTCAAGAAACCATTGCACCGCAAGTGGACTGGCTCAGCCCCGATGGTCAGACCAAAAACGAGATAGACTTCATAATGTCAACGAGAAGGCAAGTGTTCAACGATGTCTCCGTGATCCATGCGATTAAAACCGGGAGTGATTACCGTATTGTTAGAGGCATCTTGAACCTCAACATTAGGCTCGAACGCTCTCGACTTATGAAGTCTACGCTCCGTCCAACGTCAACACAACTCCAAATCCCCGAGAGCTTTCAGATCGAACTACAAAACCGCTTCGAATGCCTCGGTGAATGCGTAGATGTGGACGACTACAATAACAGGTTTGTGGAAACTCTCCAAACGGAAGGATCTAAGTTCTACAAAACACTCCGTTCAAAAGGACAGAAGAAGATCTCCGGTCCCACCCGCCGGCTAATGGAAGAAAGACGGGAGGTGATCTTAAAATCCCCTGATGACGCTTCGCGTATCAGATGCCTTAACAGACAAATCTCAAAGTCTCTGACTCGCGATATACGCCAATTTAATACAAATTGTATTAAAGAGGCTATCGAGCGGAACAAAGGCTCCAAAGTGTTCGCATGAGAATTGTCTGTTGGACAGAGTCTACTTGCGAAGCTGAAGACTGGGGATGGTAGGATCGTCACTTCCAAGCCCGAGCTTTTGGGTGAGATTGAGAAATTCTACGGAGAGTTATACACATCAACACACGCACCTGTTGTAAGCCTGGCTAATGATCCTAGAGCCAGACTAACCCGACACTACACCGACGATATCCCGGACGTCAGCCTGTACGAGATTGGTATGGCCCTGAAACAGCTCAAGAACGATAAGGCGGCTGGAGATGATGGAATTACGGCTGAGCTTCTGAAAGCGGGTGGCAAACCGGTTCTTAAAGCGCTTCAGAAGCTATTGAATTCCGTCATCCTTTAAGGCGAAACGCCTAAGGCGTGGTACAGGAGCGTGGTGATTTTGTTTTTCAAAAAAGGTGATAATACCTTCCTGAAAAACTACAGGCCGATATCCCTCCTGAGCCATGTCTACAAGCTGTTTTCTAGGGTCATCACGAATTGTCTCGCTCGCAGGTTCGACGACTTCCAGCCTCCCGAACAAGCAGGCTTCCGAAAAGGCTTTAGCACCATAGACCACATTCATACGCTGCGGCAAGTTATACAGAAGTCCGAGGAGTATAACAAACCACTATGCTTGGCGTTCAGTCTCTCCAGCAGTGCCAAATTGACCATCGATACATTGAGGTGATAAAGTGTTTGTACAAAAACGCCACCATGTCAGTCCGTCTCCAGGATCAGGACTCGAAACCGATCCAACTGCAGCGTGGAGTGAGACAAGGAGATGTCATATCTCCCAAATTGTTCACTGCTGCGTTGGAAGATGTCTTCAAGCTCCTGGACTGGAAAGGACTTGGCATCAACATCAACGGCGAGTACATCACCAATCTCCGTTTCGCAGATGATATCGTGGTTATGGCTGAGACCCTGGAAGACTTGGGCAAAATGCTCAATGACCTCAGCAGAGCTTCCCAACAAGTGGGTCTAAAATGAACATGGATAAGACGAAGATCATGTCGAACTCTCATGTCGCACCCACTCCAATTGTAGTTGGTTGCTCTGCACTCGAAGTTGTTGACGAGTATGTATACCTGGGACAAATAGTCCAACTAGGTAGGTCCAACTTCGAGAAAGAGGTGTCTCGGCGAATCCAGCTCGGTTGGGCAGCGTTCGGGAAGCTACGCTACATCTTCTCGTCGTCCAAGATACGACAGTGTCTCAAGACTAAAGTCTTTGACCAGTGTGTGTTGCCAGTGATGACTTACGGAACTGAAACGTGGTCGCTCACAATGGGCCTCATACGAAGGCTCAGAGTCACACAAAGGGCAATGGAAAGAGCTATGCTAGGAGTTTCTCTGCGTGATCGAATCAGAAATGAGGAGATCCGCAGAAGAACCAAAGTCACCGACATAGCTCTGCGAGTCGTTAAACTTAAGTGGCAGTGGGCAGGGCACATTGCTCGTAGAACCGATGGCCGATGGGGCAGTAAGGTTTTGGAGTAGCGGCCACGTACTTGAAGACGCAGTGTAGGGACCGATGACCTGGTGAAGGTCGCGGGAAGCCGATGGATGTGGGCAGCACAAGACCGGTCAGCGTGGAAAGCTTTGCGGGAGGCCTTTGTCCAGCAGTGGACATCTATAGGCTGAAGAAGAAGAAGAAGATATTTTGTTTTATTTAAAGGAGTGGTGGCTGGTTCTAAGTATTTTTTTGGAAATCTGACTGACGAACTAATTAGTTTTTTTAGTCAAATACCCGATTCGTGGATCTTTGATAGTCATTACGGGTCGGCAGAAGCCCGAAAATCTGTCAAATACATCGCGCTATACGATTATCGCGGGACGTATTTGACAGATTTTCGAGCTTCTTAAAAAAAAAGCGTGCTTATAAAGTCGGCAACACTCCACATCGGTATGTGCAGTATTGCCAACTTTAAAACGCACGCTTTTTTTTTAGACTCTTGTTGGTCCTTCGAGCCGGATGATACTGAATCAGTAGTCCAAAATATAATTATGAACCTCACCCATAAGAATATAACCAAAAACTGTTTCTCACTTTTCTATCGCTGTAAATGTTGATGACCGCTATTATTAAGAGGGGACTCTATTGCGGAGGAATTTGGAAAATAGGTATTTGAAGAAACTATTACCGTCGCGCTGCTTCCAACCTCTCCCGGTAAAGTGCGAAAAGGACAGTTGCAGCTCAAACTTTGACCAAAAGACGTTTCGTATTCCGCTGCTTTCTTTTTCAAAACACGACAGATGACAACTATTTTTATATTAATATTTAGAGGAAAATATACCTATACTTCTTTTTTTTTGTCCAAGACTTATCACGATTGTCTAATAGCCATCTGAATATCACGGTAAAAATGGGTTATTTTTCGCGATTTTGAAGTATCGTATTTCTATTAATTTTACATGCTTTTTTATTAAGTTTCGGAAAAAATCAAATAACAGGGGCACGTATATTCACGTTGTTAAATTGTTGAAAAAATAAAAATTGACCTAAAAGCATTATCTACGAAGTAAAACAGCGGAATACGTTTGTATAGAGAATGCACCACTAGAGTTCCCTCTTAATTCATTAATTTAGAAAATAGAAAACACTAAGCTTCGCGACGCTGCCTTGCTTATCATTTATAACAAAATTATAATATAGCACTTGACATTAATAAAATAAAAAAAAAATGGGAAGATTTTATTAATTTTTGCTTACGCGTATTGGGGAGCTATACCTGATATGGCGGCCGGGCCTATGTGTCTAAGCTGTTAAAAATTGCAGAGCTGTCGTTTAAGTGAAACATGTATTTATGACAAAAGCAGCAAGGGCTATTTTTCTTTAAATGTCCCATGTGACTGGAATTGGAAAGGGATTTTAATCCTACCTAGACAACATTATTAGTTTATTATTTATACGAAACCCGAAACACGTGTACAGTATTTCTTTTTTTTTTTGTAGTGTGGCACTAGTTATTACTTTGTGCCAATTTCAAGTAAAATAAAAGTCTTCAAAAGTTCTTCAAAAAACCTATATTATCCTTACGGGTCGGACAGGGTTTTCTTAATACATTGTATACCCTTTGCGTTACACGATGTATAAAAAGATGACCCTGTTTACATTGATATAATATTAAACTAAGGTAGATAAGTCACTTGCGCATTGAACTTGAAGCGTACAAAAGATTATAATTCTATTCTCTTGCCTTAGTCACTCTCGATACACTCGTAAAAACAAACGACAAACACTAACAGCTCAAATGACAAACACTAGCCATCTTTTTCTTCTCTATGCTTTAGATTGCGCCCCATCTCACTCACACTGTACCAACGTGTGAAATGTACGCAGAATAAAAAATTTGCATGTGTGTGCTGCTGCTCCGATCGGCACATTTATTTCGGTTAATTTGATAGAGCATATCATATCTGTTTAATATTATATCAATGCCTGATCATAAACAGGGCCACTCATCATTTCAATATTTATCAAAAGTTTACACAAAACGTTACTAGATGGCGTTGACGTCGAATTAGAAGTCGCGAGCGTAGTGTGACAACGATTTGGTTGGGTTTATATGAATTTCAACAAATGTATAGAACAGTATACAATATGGTTGTTTTATTTAGGCTTCAACCCTATTAGTATACACATAAGGTCAACATTTCAGTACTGAGTAACTCACTAAGGCACCCTGACTCTCTAATATATGATAAAGGAGCGAGAAACTAAAGCTTAGTTGCCCGGTTTCAGAACACGGAGGTGACTTAGAAAGGGGAGTCCGTCGATCGGGTTAGTAATAGACAAAGTTAAATAGTTTCACTTTTGTGTAGTTCTCCTATGTAGTTGTGACTCTATGGCCATGATCTACCCGCTTACGGGACATGCATCTTGGTGGCCTCACTGAATTTAAATTTAGAATAGTTTGAAATCAAGGGAATCTGTTCTCAAACTATTCTAAATTTAAATTTAGTGCATCTTTTTCTTGGTAGTTCATTAAGAAAAGGACAGATGATAATGGCCCCGATTCCCTTGTTCTCAAACTAAGTTAAATATAAGTTCAATGCATTTTTTTCATTCCATTTCATTAAGAAAAGGACAGAAGATAAAATGTCAGTTTAGACCGTATGGCGTATTTTTAGTCGCCATGTTTATAATCGCGTCTAAACTGTCTATCTTCTTCTTCTTCCTCAGCCTATAGATGTCCACTGCTGGACAAAGGCCTCCCCCAAGGCTTTCCACGATGACCGGTCTTGTGCTGCCCGCATCCATCGGCTTCCCGCGACCTTCACCAGGTCATCGGTCCACCTTGTTGGGGTCTCCCTACGCTGCGTCTTCCAGTACGTGGCCGCCACTCCAGAACCTTGCTGCCCCATCGGCCATCGGTTCTACGAGCAATGTGCCCTGCCCACTGCCACTTAAGTTTAGCGACTCGCAGAGCTATGTCGGTGACTTTGGTTCTTCTGCGGATCTCCTCATTTCTGATTCGATCACGCAGAGAAACTCCTAGCATAGCTCTTTCCATTGCCCTTTGTGTGACTCTGAGCCTTCGTATAAGGCCCATTGTGAGCGACCACGTTTCAGTTCCGTAAGTCATCACTGGCAACACACACTGGTCAAAGACTTTAGTCTTGAGACACTGTGGTATCTTGGACGACGGGAAGATGTAGCGTAGCTTCCCGAACGCTGCCCCTGTCAACTGTCCCAACTGTCTATACAGTATCTTAATCTAACAGGATTAAACTAAAATGTTATCTTCTATCCTTTTCTTTTTGAAATGGAAAGAAAAAGAGGCACTTAACTTAAAATTAGTTTAGTGTGTTAGGGAGCGTTCAAGTATTACGTAACGCAATAAGAGGGGGGAGGGGGTCTCGTAACACGTTACGATGCGTTACAGGAGCTTCCTTAAAACACGTTACGTAAAACTGTTTCTAAAAAAATATTATTTAGTAAATTAAAACTATATCAAGTGTAAAAACTATTACATAACTTTTTACGACTTTAGGTAAAATTGATCACTTGAGTGTTACGTAACGTTTAGAGAAGGGGAGGGGGGTACAGACAAACGTTACGAGCTTCAAAAATTGCGTTACGTAATACTTGAACGCTCCCTCAACCAGAGGATCGGCGCCAATATGAGTTTTGTCCAGTCTTTGTGAAGACGAGTGACGTATCCGCGTTTCTTATAACGCGAGTGACGTTATATAGCTCGAAACTCTACCTGAACGAGGCCTTAAGCTTAGGACAAAGAGAAGGGTGTGGAAAGAAGACGGAACGCAGACGCAAAATTGATATACGGATGGAAAAGCGACGCGTCTCCATCTTTCCCTCTGTATTTGTGTGTTTTCTCCGGTGATAGACCATAACATCGGCTGCCGGCAGAAGTTACCACCCACCAGTCAGTCTTGCCGCCAAGCGATTCATCGTTTCCCGGCATGGTGTCTGGTGAAGCCGTACGGAAGACGGGTCTGAGCAGTTGTATGTGTTGCGATGTGTGCCGGGTACGATGCACCAAATGTTGTTGTGTCGGGAGTTTGGTCGTGGAGGGTCTCTAAATCAATCTCCCTCTGACGCAGCATCGTTGGTCGTGTTGTTGGGTTTTTGCAACACCTTTTCTTTTTTTTTTTCCTTCGGGGTGCAAATCCTTATAGGATGTCCGCCACCCTAGGATGGGCGACGGGGTCTGTCAGACTTTTACTGACTAAAACCACCCCGGTGTCTCTTCTATCACGAGCGCGCGTGGGGCCGCGGGAGTCTAAATTCTTCCGCAGCCCCACACTCTCGTGCTGGCCCGGTCTGCCCGGGCCTCGTCTCCTGCACGGGGTAGTGGGGTGTTAGGCTACCCCGTGCATCGCCTCCGCCTTGGGGTCCATCGAATTGGGGGCGGGGACTTCCCCATGTCGCTCGCCCATGGACCCATTCATGGGGGGGCGGAAGATTTCTCGGCGCCCGGTGCATGTTCTACGGCCCGGGAAGGGAGTTGAGATCTCCCTCTCCCGTTCCGCAGCTTCCTTCTGCGACATCACATCCTCGCAGAAGGACACCACCGCGTCCCACGACTCTGCGCTGCCGGCCATCCTCCGCACTACTGCCGGCAGCGTCAGGTCGCCTCCTACTTCATTTGTGAGTACACGGCGCTGCTCCTCCCAAGCTGCACACTCGGAGAGCATGTGCTGCGCCGTGTCCTCCCCGCATTGGACGCAGTGGTGGCACCGAGCGTCCGGTTCCCTGCCTAGGCGACACAGGTACTTGCCGAAGCAGCCGTGCCCCGACAGTACCTACGTCACCCTGAACGACAGGGAGCCGTGCCTTCTCCCGAGCCAGTCGTCGAGTACTGGCCGGATCGCCTCGACGGTAGCGAGGCCTGCGGTAGGGCACATAAGCCTCTGCCGCCAGTCCGCCACCAGGACCTGACGGAGCTCCTTTCGACGCAGCTCGATCTGCCGCTACGCCGGACTGGAGCCCCGTGTCCGCTCTTCCTCGCGCCATCGGTACAATGACGCGAGTACTTTCGCCTCTAGGTCCCAGGGTGGGGATCCGGCCAGGAAATCGTGCGATACCCGCGGACGACCCTGACGGCCATCGCCCTCTGCGGCTTGCGCAGAATGACGAGTGTTCCGGCCGTCAGGTCCATCGTCCACACAGGGGCCCCATACAGGGCCCTGAACCGCACGATTCCCACGTATAACTGCCTACAGGCGGCGCTCGGGCCCCCCATGTTGGGAAGCAACGTTGACAGCGCGCCTGCTGCACCCATCAGCTTGGGCGCCAGCCGCCGGAAGTGGGGTCCGAATTCCCATCGGCTGTCGAGCACCAATCCCAGATACTTCATGGTGGACTCGACAGCTATCCGGGCACCACTGACCACGATATGTGATCCCGGCGCCGGCGCACGTCGGGGGCCATGGAAAACCATGGCCTCCGACTTGTCAAGGGCCACCTCCAGGCCCAGGCGCCGGATGCGGGTCACCACCTGTGACACCGCAGCTGTGGCTATCAACGTCGCCTCTCTGTGCGAGCTCCCCCGGGCAGTGACAAGCGTGTCGTCCGCATCCTCCGCCCGGGCTCTCACGCGCATGATTGCGTCTATGGTGGAGCGCCCCCGACGGAAAGCGAACTGGTTGTCGTCGAGGTTCGGCCCGTCTCCGCACAAGTGGCCGACGAGGCGATCTGCGATTATACGCTCAAAAAGTTTGCCCGCCTCGTCGAGCAACACTATTGGCCGATACGCGGACGGCGAGTCCGCCTGTTGGCGGTGTCTTTAGACATTTCCAACGCCTTCAACACCCTACCCTGGAGCTGTATTAGGGAGGCCCTGAAATACCATCGGGTGCCTCCCTACCTCCGCCGCATAGTAGGGGCTTATCTGGAGGATAGATGCGTCATCTATCGGGGACGTGACGGTGCCGGTCGGCACCAAATGTCGTGCGGTGTTCCACAGGGATCGGTCTTGGGACCGCTCCTGTGGAACATCGGCTACGACTGGGTGCTGAGAGGCGAGCTCCCGTCGGGCGCCGACTTGACGTGTTATGCGGACGACACGCTTGTCACTGCCCAGGGGAGCTCGCACAGGGAGGCGACGTTGATAGCCACGGCTGCGGTGTCACAGGTGGTGACCCGCATCCGGCGGCTAGCGCCCAAGCTGATGGGTACAGCAGGCGCGCTGTCAACGTTGCTTCCCAACATGGGGGGCCCGAGCGCCGCCTGTAGGCGACTATACGTGGGAATCGTGCGGTCCATGGCCCTGTATGGGGCCCCTGTGTGGGCGATGGACCTGACGGCCGAAACACTCGCCATTCTGCGCAAGCCGCAGAGGGCGATGGCCGTCAGGGTCGTCCGCGGGTATCGCACGATTTCCTACGAGGCGGCTTGCGTCCTGGCCGGATCCCCGCCCTGGGACCTAGAGGCAAAAGTACTCGCGTCATTGTACCGATGGCGCGAGGAAGAGCGGACACGGGGTTCCAGTCCGGCGCAGCGGCAGATCGAGCTGCGCCGAGGGGAGCTCCGTCAGGTCCTGGTGGCGGACTGGCGGCAGAGGCTTATGAGCCCTACCGCCGGCCTCGCTACGGTCGAGACGATCCGGCCAGTACTCGACGACTGGCTCGGGAGAAGGCACGGCTCCCTGTCGTTCAGGGTGACGCAGGTGCTATCGGCGCACGGCTGCTTCGGCAAGTACCTGTGTCGCCTAGGCAGGGAACCGGACGCTCGGTGCCACCACTGCGTCCAATGCGGGGAGGACACGGCGCAGCACACGCTCTCCGAGTGTGTAGCTTGGGAGGAGCAGCGCCGTGTCCTCACAAATGAAGTAGGAGGCGACCTGACGCTGCCGGCAGTAGTGCGGAGGATGGCCGGCAGCGCAGAGTCGTGGGACGCGGTGGTGTCCTTCTGCGAGGACGTGATGTCGCAGAAGGAAGCCGCGGAACGGGAGAGGGAGATCTCAACTCCCTTCCCGGGCCGCAAAAGACGCACCGGGCGCCGTAGAAGGGCGGATAACGCCCTCTTCCGCCCCCCATGAATGGGTCCAGGGGCGAGGGACATGGGGAAGTCCCCGCCCCCTATTGATGGACCCCGAGGCGGAGGCGCGTGCGAGTGTCAGCGCGCGCCTCTGAGGCGATGCACGGGGTAGCTTAACACCCCACTACCCCGTGCAGGAGACGAGGCCCGGACAGACCGGACCAGCACGAGAGTGTGGGGCTGCGGAAGAATTTAGACTCCCGCGGTCCCACGCGCGCTCGTGATAGAAGAGACACCGGGGTGGTTTTAGTCAGTAAAAGTCTGACAGACCCCGTCGCCCACCCTAGGGCGGCGGACATCCTATGAGGATTTCCACCGAAAAAAAAAAAAAAAAAAAAGGATTGCGGTCAAGCACACAGTTTATAATTACAAAAAATAAGTATGATACAGAATCCTGAGCGAGTCCAACTCGCATCTGGCCGTTTTTTTTTTTTATATCTTGCACTTCATTTTCAACTACAATCCAAGAGAGTTCCTTCCTCTTAGCCGTAACTTCTTTTTCTTACTTCCCACAGATGACAAATCGCATTACATGCCGACAATCTGGCGTGGTAATGCGAGCAGGCCCCCCGCTGAAGATCGGGGTCGGGCCACCACTCTTTTACACTCCAATATTTTCTGTCTTGGGTTGTCAGTATTGACAATTGGGCTCGCTTGATGTGTCTTCCTATGTTAGAACTGTTCAGTGGCAGCTGGCCGTTCCTTCTTTTCTCTTTCGGTAGGTTCAAAGTGATTTTTATCTCATGCATGACCCAGTCTTTTGATTTTCCAGTCATCTAACGCAATTTATGATATCAAATAAACACACACAACATACAAGATAGTCTCAAAGGAAAACATTAAAAAATAAAACTAGATTCTTAGGCTCACTCAACTGCCGTCTTCCTCCTATTCAATTGGTTTTTTTATTTTTTTTATTAGATAGGCTCTTAATAAACTAGCGCGCTTTACCGTCAACGATTGCATCCACCACTATCAGGAGGGATTGCGGTCAAGCACTAGTTTATAATTAGAAAAATAAAAGACATACCTACCACACAAAATATTCGGACACTCATTTGCAACTCCTACACACTCACCCACACTCTATAACCCGCGCAGATAAAGAAAAGATCTGTAAATGGCGTCCGCTCGCATGCGTTCTCACTCACTCTCTATCGCTGTCTATACTCACACATTTCAGGATTCGCTTTTCAAACTACTGAAGCTACTTTGACGCATTCCGTGTTCCGCTAAAGTCTCTGTTATTTTGTTGTTTTTGTTGATATTAATGATATTGTTCAATTTGAACAATCAAACTCAACAAAAAACAACAATAAAAACAAACACAACAAGAAACAAGTAAAATGTCAAATTTACGTTGTGAGTAACAATACTTACAACGTAAATTTAACATTTTACTATCTTAGCATTTGGTTTGCGATTGAACAATGGCATGTTTTGTCAACCGTACCATAAGTACCCGCCGCCATTTTCAGATTTTTTCTTTATCTGCGCGGGTTATACACTTGCAAATTTTTAGATGGAGCTATCACTTCACTTCACTCTGTACTTACTTATGTTTGTTTCTGTTGCAAAAATTGACAATCCGTAATTGGCTACATATACTAAGACAATGGCGCCGATTCTTTTGCTCACAAACTAAACTAATTTTAAGTTATATGCATCTTTTTCTTTCAATTTCGTTAAGAAAAGGACAGAAGATAAAATGTCAGTTTAGACCTGTCAAATTAGTGCGCTCCTGACGTAAACTGGCGTATTTTTCTTTTTTTTCTTTCTTTCTCTTATGGCTTCGCACGGTTTGTGCATTTAGCCAATGTCACGTAATGAATTATTCATGTCGAAAAAGACGGCCGCGCGGACCGAACACGGAGGAAGATTTGGATCAAAGCCATGATGTGGCTACTATGCTACAATATTTCACTGTTCTTTATGAATTATTCACTGAATGCACTTTTTACTACATAAATCACGCGTTTTTATTTAGTAAACGACACTATAAATAATTTAAAAGTCCAATGAAAAATGAGCGTGGCACTCATCTTAGCTTCCCGTCAAAACTCCCCTGTCGTATTTTTAGTTGCCATGTTTATAATCGCGTCTAAACTGTCTATGGAATATCTTAATTTGACAGGATTAAACTAAAATGTTATCTTCTATCCTTTTCTTAACAAAATGGAAAGAAAAAGATGCAGTTAACTTAAAATTAGTTTAGATTGGGAACAACAGAATTGGCGCCAGTAACTTTCAAAGAGCTGAAGACTGAGTGAGAAAGAAAAAAGAGTGGATTTTGTGAATAATAAATAAATAAATTATTCCAGGGTCATCCCGAAAGTTCCCGCAAGAGATACCGAGCGACGATCAATATTATTACATATTGGTTCGGCAGCTGTTTTATTGGCAGCATGCCTATCAGAACTGCTTGAAGATGAACGGAACCCTCGCCAGCTTGGACAATAATGATATTCTGATACAGCTGCTTCTTCTCATGGGCGAGAATAAGGACGAACGTAAGTACGGACGAAGCGATTCGCCTCCTCTTTTATACCATCGAGGGACTGGAACAATTTGCAAGCGGCGGTGTTTCTGTCGGACTATAATTTGAGTGTCTTCAAGGCTAGAGTGAATAGGTTCTTAATAAACCAGTGCGCTTTACCATCAACGATTGCGTCACTGCTTATCATCAGGCGGGTTGCGGTCAAGCACTAGTTTATAATTTACTAGCAACCCGCCCGGCTTCGCACGTGTGCAATGTTGATATTATACAGAGTGGTGCTGACAATACGACAATAAATTAAACATCATGTACCTCAACACATTCTCAGTCTACCCATAAAAAAATATATATAAATATATTCATTAGATTAGTCATAGGAAATTATTTTTCATTTTTCACATTTTCTACATGATGTACATGTTCAAAAGGAAGCGCTTATAGGTTGATGACCGCCGCATCCAGCGGTACTAAATTTTAAAAATAATGGCGCGAAAAAGCAAGTCGATACAGGAACGCGCTGTCGCCCGCTGATCGGAGGTCATTGAACCAATATTTTAAAGGACTAGCTGACCCGTGCGAAAAATTCGCACTATACTAACAGAACCGCTTGAGGGGAAAGAAAGTATGGGAAATTCGTTTTTTTATATAAACAGTGAAACGGAATAATTTGAAAATAGTATTCCATGGTACCAGGGACGAATATCTGTCGATTGGTGGGTCGGACGTTCAGATTGGTTCGATAGAAAGAGAGAAAAAGGGAGAAAACGGTTTCAGACCCTTGGAGAAATAATATATGTTGATGTTTTATTCCGTTCGCAATTTTATGCGATTTAGTTTGTTTGAAATTTTCATTTTTTTATTTTTGATGCTAGGTTTTTTTCTATGGCTCAGGATTATTCCTATGAACCAGCATGGTCTGTGTTTTCATTTATTGTCGTATGGTCAGCACCACTCTGTATACACTACAGAAAAACTGTGAACATTGTATAACATATAGCAACCCGCTGCTCCCGCCCCGCGCCGGCCGTAAACGCGACGCCCCGCAATTTTTAAATGTGTAATATCTTCGAAAACAATAATTTAAATAATATGCTGTAAAGGGCGACATAGATCTATATTAAATCAACAATGTATTTAAGGTATTGAATTCGATAAGGATTTATGCTGTATTAGTTAAAATCGTTTCGAAAATTAGCCGGTATTTGTGGGATATCCATAAGAGATGGACATATAGGTACCACCGCGGACTTTTTTTGTAGAACTTATCAATGTGTACAATATTTAGTACATTATTTTGACAAATCTCGTAGGGTTCAGTCTGTATTTCATTGCAAATGCGGTAAAAATGTAATTATTTACAACATCACATTAGAAACCTCAAAAATAATAGTATTTCTCCACAATTTCATGGACGTTACTATAGAGGAAGGTTCCTACCTTCCTATAATAATCACTCTATCTATTATTGAAACCGCATCAAAATCCGTTGCGTAGTTTTAAAGATTTAATATTATACATAGGGACATAGGGAAAGCAAAAGCGACTTTGTTTGTGTTTTGTTTGGCTTACCATCAGGCGGGATTGCGGTCATGCGCTGGTTTATAAATAATTAAAAAAAAAAAAAAAAGTAAGACGTTCGCGGGCCGCGTGTTGGCGACCGCTGATGTCAATCAATGTAGCAATTTTATCGGGCGTTAATATGTAAATATGATGTCACTCTTAGTTCTTCGATACAGATCAATAATTTCATTTAAGCTTTCGGCAACGTCCATACCATGTTGAATACACCGGTTCTCGTCCGATCACCGAAGTTAAGCAACATCGGGCGCGGTCAGTACTTGGATGGGTGACCGCCTGGGAACACCGCGTGACGTTGGCTTTTTGCTTTTCAAAGTGATTTTATGATAAAATGCGGTTTTTTTTTCGTTTTACTTTAAAGTTCTGAGTGAACTTTTTTTTCTAATTGTTTAACATACATTTCGCACTAATTTTAGAAATTAATATAATGCACGTGGCCGCGTGGTTCAAGTAAATTATATTAATACTAGCTGACCCGGCGAACTTCGTTCCGCCTTAAAGGATATTGCCTTTAAGGCGACATGACTACTTTTTAAATTAGGATAATTTTAAATAAATAAATATTATTATTCAATGATTCTTTATTTGGGAGCACAATCCTGGCGGTTCTCCGGAAATCTTTAATGTGCTACAATACTCGCAAACAACATCCATTAGCCCAATGCGAACGCCATTGCGCTATATTATATGCGTATTGAAACGCTGCCCGATTCAAATCAATATTTGATGAATTTCTTATTGTGCTTCGTAAATTATCTAGCGCTTGATCTCTGAAGTTTACTCGACGATTTCGCATTGCCAACTGCGCCGTTTCACGGGCTGCCTCCCTTTGCTCTGGTGACTGAGAAGCACGAAGTCGAGCCATACTAAGGCTGCGCTCTTCAAGCGCAATTTCTTGCTCTTCTTCAATTCTTTTTTTTTGTTTTGGATGGGAAATTATCAAATGACCTCTTCCACTCTAGGCGGAGCGGAAAGGCGTGTCAGACTTTTATTGACTAAAACCCACCCGTGTTCCTTCACTTGCCTGTGCAACGGCCAGTGCCATGGTTTCATTTTTAACCAACCCGCAACCCTGTGGCCCAGTCCTCGTGGACCCCGTCAAGGTGTGCTGACATCTCTTTGAGGCGCGTGTGAAACACAACGCGCCGTCAACCCGGGCCTGGTTCTTACCAGGAGGCTAGTTGCCTATCGCTCGCCGCCCGCAAGCCCGCGCCGGGAGTCCGATGTTGTCTCCCGACCAGGGCGCTTCCTGCAGCGGTTTGAGGCGTGAAGGTAGTGGGATTTCCGCTCCCTCACGCGCTCCGCCTCCTCCTTTGCCAGCATCTCTGCTTCACAGAAGGAGGTGAAAGCTTGCCATGCACTCTTGCTCCGGACTATGGCCCGGACCAGGGTCGGACGCGAGAGATCGCAGCCGATCGCCGCCTCGAGGACACGGCTGTGCTCTACCCAAGCCGGGCAGACCTCTACCGTATGCTCCATCGTGTCCTCAGGGCGATGCACACAGTGGTCAGCCTGGCGTTTCCTCCCGCCTTATACGGAACAGGAACCTCCCGAAACAGCCGTGTCCGGTGAGGACCAACGTCAGTCGCAAGGTGAGGACGCCGTTGCGCCTCTCTAGCTACTCCTCAAAGAGAGGACTTACCACCGCTATTGTGGCGTGCTCAGTGCTGGATTGCAACAATCACACTTTCCATGTCGCCATGAGATCCCGCCGGAGCTCTGTCCGCTATATTGCGATTTTTCGCGGCAACGGAGCTATGCCTCCTCTCGTCACTCCCAAATGTGGGCAAGGGATAGTGTTTCTCCACAATTTAATGGATGTTATTATACATATAAACGTTACTTTTTAATTACTCTATTTATTAAAAGAAACTTCATCAAAATCTGTTTCGCAGTTTTAAAGATTTAATCATACAAAGGGACATAGGGAAAGAGAAAGTAACTTTGTTTTATAGTATGTAGAGAAATGGTAAATGGCAAAAATCAAATCAAAGCATTTATTTCAAATAAACCAGTTACAGGCACTTTTGAATTGTCAGAAGGTCGGTCAGTCAATAAGATGAAGCTAGTCGCCCATTCCAAAGAGTAGGTACCTATGGAAAAGAACGGGCAAGAAAGTCCATGGACACTCTTTTAAATTTTCAGGCTATTGTTACAAATATTTGATTACATCATTCATGTTGAAATCAACCGTGTGAGAACGATGCAGAAATATATTGTATGCTGAGAGCGTCCATTATGGGAAACACACAAAAATCAATTCAGAAATTAAAATATGCCGTGGCAGCTAAGAGATGACCAATCCCCTCCGACGGCGTCCGTTCACGAACATGACGTATGGATCAGCATCATACAGCTCAACCATATTGAAGGGAACCTAATGACCCAACACACACGCCACCATCAGCGAGACATTTGAGTGAGCATGACACACTCTCAACAGCCAGAGCACATTCAAGTCAATAAAAAAGACTAACCCAATAAATAAACGCCTTACAACAATACACTATTAGAAATTTTGAAGTTGAAGTTTGCTTTGCGGCTTTTATTAAAAAAATAAAACCGGCAGAGAGTATTTATATTCCTTGCTTTAAATGAATGCATCAACATTAAACCGGTAAGACTTTTTATTAATAAGATGAGTAGTGCAGCAGTGTGTTTGTACCATTTTTAACAAATGAACCGCTAACTTATATTTTGACTGACTTGTTTTGTTATTCCATGTCAGTTGCATTTTGTTATACCATGTCTTATGTCACGTGACACGGGAACGACGGGAACAACGGGAACGGGATAAAAAGTATCCTATGTGATATGTCCTTCTCCCAGTTCTTATCTACCTCCCTACCAATTTTGAGCCATACTGGTTAAGCGGTTCTTGAGTTATGAATAGAGTAACTAACACGATATTCATTTATGTACATAGACTTCATTCAAATCGGAGCAGCCCTTTAGGAGGAATTCAGTGACGTAGGTACACACGTACAGCAGATTTAGGAATATACCCATGGAAAGCATTGTCATCTACATTTGTAACAAAGATATCATCTCTCTCTCTACCCGTAGAGCTCTTGTTTCAGTCTCTTTAAGTTAAATAAAAAATCTTAAATATTTATTTATTTCTATTTTTTTTCTCTTTTAGTTCATGAGTACAATTTTAGTTAAATAATATTTTTTTTTATTTTTTCCCCTTTTAATTCTTATGTACAATTTTCTTTTTAAGTAACTACAAAAATTAAAAAAAAAACTATAAACTTGTCTAAAAACAAAAAAAAAAAAACTTGTGATTGGCCGGGTTTGAACCGAGGAACACCAACCATGGCGAGTAGACCATACCACTTTCGACTACGCCACAGCCGCTATGTCAAGCCGCGCGAAATTAGCGCCCATATTATGCGTGAAATATTGCGAAAGAGAAAACTCGAAAACATGCGCTTCCCCAGACATAAGACTGAGCTAGATCGATTTCTCGTCCCCGAAAAGCCACATATTAAATTTCAGCTAAATCGTTAGTGCCGTTTCCGAGATCACATGCTTGTTCAAGCGATCAGCGCCATCTGCCGGGCTGATTTGTGAATCTAAACAATCCAGGTCGCCACTCAAACGCATACAGAAAAAATCATTAAAATCGGTTAAGCCGTTTAGGAGGAGTTCAATGACATACACACGTACAGCAGAATTATATATATAAAGACTAGCTGACCAGGCGAACTTTGTTCCGCCTTAAAGGCAATAAATATCAGATGATCTTATTTTTTAAATTAGAATGATTAGGGTAGCACAAAAGTGTAAGAGAAGTCGAAACAATGAAGCTCATTCATCATTAAACCATAATAATAATTACATGGAAGAACTTTTATTGTGCCTAGTTTTTAGAGGTACAAGGTACCAGGGTAGCACAAAACTGTAGGAGAAGTCGAAACAATGAAGCTCATTCATTCCCACGGGAACGACGGGAACGGGATAAAAAAGTATCTTATGGCCTTCTCCCAGTTCTTAGCTACCTCTCCCTACCAATTTTTAACAAAATCGGTTCAGCCGTTCTTATAAAATAATTTTGTATAATAATTATAGAATACTAGCTTTCCGCCCGCGGCTTCGCCCGCGTGGAGTTCGGTTATATCGCGCTTTTTAGATTTCCCTCGGGAACATCAAACTTTTCCGGGATAAAAGGTAGCCTATGTTCTTTCTCATGGTCTAAAGATTGTCTGTGCCAAATTTCATCAAAATCGGTTGAGAGGTTTAAGCGGGAAAGCGTAACAGACAGACAGACAGACAGACAGACAGTTACTTTCGCATTTATAATATTAGTATGGATTTCTTGCTTTAACCGAATGCGTCAACGGGTGATACTTTTTTTTTTAAAGATGTACGGTGTATGGTACCAGGGTAGCACAAAAGTGTAGGAGAAGTCGAAACAATGAAGCTCATTAATCATTATTAATCTTATTACATGGATGAAGTTTTATTTTGCCTACTTTGAGGAGGTGCAAGGTACCAGGGTAGCACAAAAATGTAGGAGAAGCCGAAACAATGAAGTTCATTCATTAATGATAAATGCACAGGATATTGTAATCGTTTGAACTCAAATGGCATATCAATTGGGATCATAGGGATACTCCGTAACATACAAACTTCTCGTTTTGATATACCAGTTGAAATCGTATATTCAATTAAATTTCGCAATAAGGTTTTCACTGTCAATCTGGTGCCATTACACAGTTTTGTTTGTTTAAAAAAATACAAAGAAATTATCATTGAATTTTATATATACAGAAGATGAGATGATGATCCACCGTTCATTGAATTCATTTGTGAAAACGTGATAAATGAAGAACCGCTCGGCGGATTTTATTCAAACTTCACACAAACCATATACTAATTAGTCACGACAAAGCCTAAAAATTTGGTTTGGATAGGTGAGTCCGTTCCTGAGTTATAAAATTACAAAGAAAGTGGCAGCTGACCCGGCGAACTTTGTTCCGCCTTGAAGGCAATATCACATGATCCAATTTTTTACTTTTTAAATTAGGGTAACACAAAAGTGTAGGAGAAGTCGAAACAATGAAGCTCATCATTTCGGTTGAGCGTAATCACCACGCTTGCTCAATGCGGGTTAGCGATTTCCGACGTAAATTCCACGTTTCCTGATGTTTTCCTTCACCTTGCATAAATGCATCTAGCTCTGAGAAGAAACGCCGAAACAAACTCAGAGGTCATTGATGGGACATTATGATATTACTGGCCAAAAGGAAACTAAAATAAAAGTTTTATCAATAAAGTTCCGCCTTAAAGGCAATATGGCAATTGGCAAAATTTAAAAAGTAGTAAATAAGACCATTATTTACTACTTTTTAAATTAGGATAATCTATATATATTAAAGAAAGTCGAGTTAATTACACTATTTATAACTCAAGAACGCCATTTGGCTGAAAATTGGTAGGGAGGTAGCTAAGGACTGGGAGAAGGACATAGGATATCCTTTTTACCCCGTTCCCGTCGTTCCTGTGTGAATGAATGAACTTCATTGTTTCGCCTTCTCCTACACTTTTGTGCGACCCTGGTACCTTGCAACTCCTCAAAGTAGACAAAATAAAACTTCATCCATGTAATATTAGATAGATAGATAATAATGATGAATGAGCTTCATTGTTTCGACTTCTACACTTTTGTGCGACCCTGGTACCTTGCAACTCCTCAAAGTAGGCAAAATAGAACTTCATCCATGTAATATTTATTAGATTATATTAATGATAAATGGAGCTTCATTGTTTCGACTTCTACACTTTTGTACGACCCTGGTACCTTGCAACTTCTCAAAGTAGGCAAAATGAAACTTTATTCATGTAATATTAGATAAATAATGATGATGAATGAGGCTTCATTGTTTCGACTTCTCCTACACTTTTCTGCGACCCTGGTACCTTGCAACTCCGAGCTTCATTGTTTCGACTTCTCCTACACTTTTGTGCTACCCTGGTTAACAGATTAACAACTGAAATTAGCTAAGATTGAGTTTCTCGAAGCCGACCACTATTTATGTACTATATGTATTTTTTCGAGTTTCAGAACGCGATATTAGATCCTCTAACGCGCACGCGAATTTGAACTTTATGCAGCGGTAATAAATTACAAATTGACTCTCCATTTTATTTAGAAAACGTTTGTATGGGAAATAGAAAAATGCTGTTTTGAGGATTTTCCCGGCAGTTATTTGAATTTTTCACCTTTTAAACCTTCCCTAGACCTCCACGAATAATTCAAGACCAAGATAAGATAAATCTGTTCAGCCGTTCTCGAGTTTTAGCGAGACTAACGAACAACAATTCATTTTATATATATATATATATATATATTTAGATAATACATGGAAGAAGTTTTATTTTGCCTACTTTGTGGAGGTGCAAGGTACCAGGGTAGCACAAAGTGTAGGAGAAGCCAAAAAAATGAAGCTCATTCATCATCATTAAACGATAATAATTACACAGAAGAACTTTTATTGTGACTAGTTTTTAGAGGTGCAAGGTACCAGGGTAGCACAAAACTGTAGGAGAAGTCGAAACAATGAAGCTCATTCATTCCCACGGGAACGACGGGAACGGGATAAAAAAAGTATCTTAAGGCCTTCTCCCAGTTCTTAGCTACCTCTCCCTACCAATTTTAACAAAATCGGTTCAGCCGTTCTTAAAAAATAATTTTGTATAATAATTATAGAATATATACAATATGTAAAGAAAACCCTGTCCGATCCGTGAAGGTATTGTTAGGTATCGATAACTGATTCTACTAATGCCCATGCCCCAAAGACAGGCTAAACTTAAAAAAAAATTCCCCCTAAAAAAATAAATATTATTTCGCAAAAAGAGGTAACTTAATACATGTGCGGTACGCAACCCCTTCTACGGGCGGCAGGGCACGCGGCACCTGTGACGTGGTCGCGTCGCTATTCGCTTATATTAATACCGGTGTTGTCACTTTTTTAAAAATTACCAAATTTCGGGGAAATTGGAATTAATTCCGGAGAAAAAAGGATTATTTCAAAATTCATTAGTATTGTTACTATGATGATTATGTAAAATTTTATATTATACTAGCTTTCCGCCCGCGGCTTCGCCCGCGTGGAGTTCGGTTATATCGCGCTTTTTAGATTTCCCTCGGGAACATCAAACTTTTCCGGGATAAAAGGTAGCCTATATTCTTTCTCAGGGTCTAAAGATTGTCTGTGCCAAATTTCATCAAAATCGGTTGAGAGGTTTAAGCGGGAAAGCGTAACAGACAGACAGACAGACAGACAGACAGTTACTTTCGCATTTATAATATTAGTATGGATTTCTTGCTTTAACCGAATGCGTCAACGGGTGATACTTTTTTTTTTAAAGATGTACGGTGTATGGTACCAGGGTAGCACAAAAGTGTAGGAGAAGTCGAAACAATGAAGCTCATTAATCATTATTAATCTTATTACATGGATGAAGTTTTATTTTGCCTACTTTGAGGAGGTGCAAGGTACCAGGGTAGCACAAAAATGTAGGAGAAGCCGAAACAATGAAGTTCATTCATTAATGATAAATGCACAGGATATTGTAATCGTTTGAACTCAAATGGCATATCAATTGGGATCATAGGGATACTCCGTAACATACAAACTTCTCGTTTTGATATACCAGTTGAAATCGTATATTCAATTAAATTTCGCAATAAGGTTTTCACTGTCAATCTGGTGCCATTACACAGTTTTGTTTGTTTAAAAAAATACAAAGAAATTATCATTGAATTTTATATATACAGAAGATGAGATGATGATCCACCGTTCATTGAATTCATTTGTGAAAACGTGATAAATGAAGAACCGCTCGGCGGATTTTATTCAAACTTCACACAAACCATATACTAATTAGTCACGACAAAGCCTAAAAATTTGGTTTGGATAGGTGAGTCCGTTCCTGAGTTATAAAATTACAAAGAAAGTGGCAGCTGACCCGGCGAACTTTGTTCCGCCTTGAAGGCAATATCACATGATCCAATTTTTTACTTTTTAAATTAGGGTAACACAAAAGTGTAGGAGAAGTCGAAACAATGAAGCTCATCATTTCGGTTGAGCGTAATCACCACGCTTGCTCAATGCGGGTTAGCGATTTCCGACGTAAATTCCACGTTTCCTGATGTTTTCCTTCACCTTGCATAAATGCATCTAGCTCTGAGAAGAAACGCCGAAACAAACTCAGAGGTCATTGATGGGACATTATGATATTACTGGCCAAAAGGAAACTAAAATAAAAGTTTTATCAATAAAGTTCCGCCTTAAAGGCAATATGGCATGGTCTTATTTACTACTTTTTAAATTAGGATAATCTATATGTATTAAAGAAAGTCGAGTTAATTACACTATTTATAACTCAAGAACGCCTGAACCCATTTGGCTGAAAATTGGTAGGGAGGTAGCTAAGGACTGGGAGAAGGACATAGGATATCCTTTTTACCCCGTTCCCGTCGTTCCTGTGTGAATGAATGAACTTCATTGTTTCGCCTTCTCCTACACTTTTGTGCGACCCTGGTACCTTGCAACTCCTCAAAGTAGACAAAATAAAACTTCATCCATGTAATATTAGATAGATAGATAATAATGATGAATGAGCTTCATTGTTTCGACTTCTACACTTTTGTGCGACCCTGGTACCTTGCAACTCCTCAAAGTAGGCAAAATAGAACTTCATCCATGTAATATTTATTAGATTATATTAATGATAAATGGAGCTTCATTGTTTCGACTTCTACACTTTTGTACGACCCTGGTACCTTGCAACTTCTCAAAGTAGGCAAAATGAAACTTTATTCATGTAATATTAGATAAATAATGATGATGAATGAGGCTTCATTGTTTCGACTTCTCCTACACTTTTCTGCGACCCTGGTACCTTGCAACTCCGAGCTTCATTGTTTCGACTTCTCCTACACTTTTGTGCTACCCTGGTTAACAGATTAACAACTGAAATTAGCTAAGATTGAGTTTCTCGAAGCCGACCACTATTTATGTACTATATGTATTTTTTCGAGTTTCAGAACGCGATATTAGATCCTCTAACGCGCACGCGAATTTGAACTTTATGCAGCGGTAATAAATTACAAATTGACTCTCCATTTTATTTAGAAAACGTTTGTATGGGAAATAGAAAAATGCTGTTTTGAGGATTTTCCCGGCAGTTATTTGAATTTTTTCACCTTTTAAACCTTCCCTAGACCTCCACGAATAATTCAAGACCAAGATAAGATAAATCTGTTCAGCCGTTCTCGAGTTTTAGCGAGACTAACGAACAGCAATTCATTTTTATATATATAGATAGATAGATAGATAGATAATACATGGAAGAAGTTTTATTTTGCCTACTTTGTGGAGGTGCAAGGTACCAGGGTAGCACAAAGTGTAGGAGAAGCCAAAAAAATGAAGCTCATTCATCATTAAACCATAATAATTACACGAAAGAACTTTTATTGTGCCTAGTTTTTAGAGGTGCAAGGTACCAGGGTAGCACAAAACTGTAGAAATCGAAACAACGTTTCCGAGATCACACGATTTTTCAAGCAATTAGCGCCATCTGCCGGGCTGATTTGTGAATTTAAACCATCCAGGGCGCCACTCAAACGCGTACAGGAAAATTCATTTAAATCGGTCAAGCCGTTTAGGAGGAGTTCAATGACATACACACGTACAGCAGAATTATATATATAAAGATGGCGTCAGTTCTTTGTGTTCTTCGTGTTTTCTGCCAAAGTGGCCTTTTAAACCATTACGGGATCTTGTTTGCTTTAAAATAACTTTCATTTCCAGCCATTGAACACATTTGGGTATCTGGACGTCTTAACATGACCAAGGACATCGCCACCGAAAAGGTCCGGTTCAGCTGGTACAATCCTAATGGCGGGAAAATTATACCAAGTCCTAAAGGTGGTATAGGGGGCGCTGTGTCCGGTTTATATGTGAGTCGTAAATTTGTTTTTTCATCTAAACAACGTTATTTTTTGTACATGCGTCCAGTATTTTTATGTAAAGAATTTATGTACGGACGACAGCTGGTCAAGCTACCCCAAACTGCCAAATATTCCCAATTAACCTTAAGCCTTAATGCTTTAGACATAAAGCTGAAAATCTAATAAAGAAATCTGACAGATTGCAGTAGCTTGGTGTGCTGTCGTCTGTACAAAATTTCAGAAAGCTGTCATGAAAAATCACAAGGTTATGAGATTGGTTATCTGGTTATCCGTACAAAAATATGGTCAACGCGCCGCTCGCCCCCTCGTGCTGCGGCACGGCAGCTGTCCATCTGTCTGTCACTATATAAGCTGCATCTCATGAACCGTTGAAATGTTAAAATGTTCACAGATGATACATTTCACACAGTTGCCGCTATATCAACAAAAATACTAAAAACAAAACCTTGCAGAGAAAGTGTACGGAACCCTTCTTGCGTTGTTGATTTGCCCTTGACTGGTTTCTTTAGAATATATTTTAAGCTTCATGGGTACGGAATACTTATTCTACGATTACACAGGGCATACAGTATTACAAAAAAATTAATCCCTCCGCTAGATGGCATTATAAATAAGCCACTATTAAATAGTTTTGCTACCTCCCGCTAAATGTCATCAATTCCAAAATTTAGTGTTTGTTATTTTCACAGCTAGATGTCTCTGTTCTCAACTTCCAGTAAAGCATTCTTTTAGTTCTCATTTTCCCCACTAGATGCCGCCATGGTGGGTAGATGAAGAGTTTACGATGGATAGCTCCTGCCTAAACCTGGACAGACAAGACCATCTGATCGGCTTGGTGTATGGACTACCATGTGATACGGCGCAGTATTCAGTTTGTATGATAGGTAAGTAAGTATTACTTCATTAGACTTGGTATAATTTTCCCCGCCATTAGGATTGCACCATAATTACGTATATCTTTTTTCTGTTCTTTGCGTGTTCAAACCATCATTAAACCGTTATCAAAAAGGGATAATGCAACTCATCAACCACGCCATTATAGTTTTAACACGTCATAGTAATCCAACCCCCCCCGTTTTGTTGTTTTTGATGGCAAATCATCAATGACCTCTCCCGCTCTGGGCGAAGCGGAAGGGCGTGTCAGAATTTTACTGACTAAACCCACCCGTGTTCCTTCACTTGCCTGTCCGCAAGGGCCACGGTTTCTTTTTTAACCAACCAGCAACACTGGGCCAGGAGGCATCGGTCCTCGTGGACCCCGTCACGGTGATAGTAATCGCCCTTGTAAGTAGTTGTAAGCACTCAATTACGTTATTTTAAACTTGAAGCCCACCCAACATTGTTGCTAAAAAGGCTATTGATGATTGCAATTTTCAATTTATAGAAAAACCGCAAAAGCTCCAGCCTCCAGTCATCGAGCCGGTAACAGAGGCGGCCCCGGCCGTGGCGGCAGTGACAGAAGCCGTCAAAGCAACTACTTTTGACGGATACGAAAGCAGTTGAATATCTTCTATTAATCTACCTCTTTATTGATAAACATTGCTATTAATGGCTATTGATGATTGCAATTTTCAATTTATAGAAAAACCGCAAAAGCTCCAGCCTCCAGTCATCGAGCCGGTAACAGAGGCGGCCCCGGCCGCGGTGGCAGTGACAGAAGCCGTCGAAGCAACTACTTCTGACGGATACGAAAGCAGTTGAATATCTTCTATTAATCTACCTCTTTATTGATAAATATTGCTTTTATTGGCAGTGATTAGCGACGATTAAACCACATTTTTGACGTTTGAACGTCACTTTTATCAATCAAATAAACCCCTTGATCTAACTAGCCTCTATTATCCCACTAAAACGCAAAGGCCGTCCTCCCTCTCCCTTTTTTTCGCACAATTCTGTCTTTTTCAAGTGCCATTCCTTTTGGTAGAGCCAATCCCCTTTATCCATAAACGTTACTTAAAGTTAACTAGTGATTAGCCATTGCTAAACCATGCATTTTTAACGTTTGCACGCCACCTAACTTTAATCATCATTTATGATTAAATAGCAGTGTTTAAGGGGTTTATTCCTGAACGAAGTTTAAAGTTAAGTAACGTACAAACGTTAAAAAATGTATGGTTAAACAGTTGCTAATCACTAGTCAGCTTTAAGCAACATTTACGAATAAAGGGGTAAATGTATCTCTCGCCATCTTTGACTCGATCTGCCACTATGGCCTATGGCGGCGTCCGTGCAGCTAGTCTGCTAGCAGCAATAGTAGCCGCACGAAATACACATAGTTAAGTTTTATTTAATATGTTCTATTAATATAAGATACCTTCTATTACATAATAAAGTATTAAAAACACGAATTAATCGGTGAAGTTTTATTTAGTGTCCAAAGCGCGCGTAAACTGTAATTGTTTGAACGATTCACGAACACTCCGTGGCGTATTTGTATATATATTATGAATATTTGGACTGGTATGGTCATGCCTCGGAAAGCACGTTAAGCCGTTGGTCCCGGTTGCCATACGAACATCTAGTGGCAGTCGTTACGGGTTTTTGGAGCCCTCAAAAGTCCAACAATTGGTCTATCTGCAATGCTTAGATATCGCCTTCGGGTTGTGGAGGTCAGACGGCAGTCGCTACACGGAAAATATCGAAATTTAGTTTAGCTTTAGTTTAAAATCAGCAGTTAGACTGGTAAAGCGGACCCAACTTCAAAGCTGAAAAAAAAACTACGGATGCGACTGGGATTAACGCTGAGATGATGATGATGATGATGATGAAATTAGGTCAGAATTTAGGCTTCTCTTCAGTACCTGTGAACGTTCTAGCACACATAGATTTAACGTGATGAAAAGGTGTCGTACGACCCACTAGGGGGTCACCAAGCCTCAGTTTCAGTGGTTGATTGTGGTAATTCTGTCTGACCAAAAGGTAGGATAGACTAGTTTTCAGAGTCATAGTGGCCTAGTGGTTAAAACACCAGCCTCTCAAGTATGAGTGTGCCGGTTCGATTCCAGGTCAAGCAAGTGCCAATGTAACTTTTCAAGTTATATGTACTTTCTAATTTTAATTTTAAGAAAATAAGCGATCTTCATAATATAAATACCAGGAACAAACACAATCTTGCTGTACATCACACTCGTCTCCACAGAGTAGGCAACTCGTTCATGGGTCAATGTATACACTTTTACAACAAGCTTCCCATGGACATTCGAAACTTACCCATTAAACGATTTAAGAACCATATAAAGGCCAAACTTCGCAAAAAAGGGTATTATAAAATCATAGATTATTTAGAAGACAAAAAAGCTTGGGACTGAGCTGCTCGCTCTGTTAAGCATTGTTATTAAGCAATATGCGTAATTGTAAGGTAAATTATTGTAAACATTTTCATTTTTAATGTCTGGACTTGAAAAAAGACGATGACCCCTGAGTTTGTTTCGGCTATTTCTTCTCAGAGGTAGTCAGTTAGGAAATGCAGGCTTCATCTAGTTAAAAAATAAATATGACGTGTAAAAGTGATCAGTGATACTACTTGCTTAATAAACGATTTCATTTCATTTAAGTATATCTTGGGCGCCAATTTCAAGGTGAAGGAAAACATCTTGAGGAAACCTGGAATGTAAGTCTTAGATCGCCAACCCGCATTGACCAAGCGTGGTGATTACGCTCAATCCTTCTCTGTAAGAGAGGAGACCTGTGCCCAGCAGTGGGACGATAAAAGGTTGATGATGATGACTAGTTTATAATTATTTAAAAAAACAAGTGACAGACTGAAATTCCAAGTAGAAGCAGTGGAGGCAAGAGGTGTCGCGATATATTTTTCGGTACTATATCCTGAGCAATGCCATGACAAAGGTTGAAAAACAAATATTTTAATTAAACATTGCAAAAGTATAATTAATGATGTTGCCACAACTGGGACAAACACCTCAGTGTGGGAGTGGACGATAGAGTTTTGGCGGGATAGTTAAGCTGAGTGTCATGCTCATTTTTCGTTGGACTTCTTATATTTTTTATAGTGTTGTTTACTAAATAAAAGTGCGTGATTTATGTAGTAAACTTGTCTCACTTGACTTTGCCTAAAACCTCCCTCGCAGACGGCTCACGTGGTCGTCTTTTTCGACATGAATAATTCATTACGTGACATTGGCTAAGTGCACAAACCGTGCGAAGCCAAAAAAGAAAGAAAAGTGGACGATACCACACAAGGCCATTGTGCGTTGCATTAGGGGTGTTTCCTGGGTAAAAAAAAATATTCTAATTAGTCCTTTCAGATTATAGAAAAATATTGGATACGTATGTTTTCTTTTATCAAATCAATAAAAATTTACAGATATAGGCATCAAAGATCAGAAAAAGTGTAGCAAGGAGTGACGTCACACGAGTTTTCAACGCACTGTATCGTCTTCATTTTTTGTTTATATGAATTAAAAAACTAAAAAAAACTTGCTTTTAAAAAACATCAAACTAAAAAGTTAAAAATTAGAGTTAGAGACGGACAAACAAACAAGCAAGCAAACATACAAGTGAAGCTTATAAAACGCATGTAAAAAAGAAAAAAAACAGGCCAAATGCGAGTCGGACTCGCACACCGAGGGTTCCGCTGTACAAACGTAGCGGTTTACAATTTATGACGTACTAGCTTTCCGCCAGCGGCTTCGCCCGCGTGGAGTTCGGTTATATCGCGCTGTTTAAATTCCCCTCGGAACATCAAATTTTTCCGGGATAAAAGGTAGCCTATGTTCTTTCTCAGGGTCTAAAGATTGTCTGTGCCAAGCTTCATCAAAATCGGTTGAGAGGTTTAGGCGGGAAAGCGTAACAGACAGACAGAGTTATTTATTTTCGCATTTATAATACTAGCTACTACTACTACTAGATTTAGAATTTTTCACAGTTTATAGGCAACTAGCTTTCCGCCCGCGGCTTCGCCCGCGTGGAGTTCGGTTATATCGCGTTTTGTAGGTTTCCCTCGGGAACATCAAATTTTTCCGGGATAAAAGGTAGCCTATGTTCTTTCTCGGGGTCTAAAGATTGTCTGTGCCAAATTTCATCAAAATCGGTTGAGAGGTTTAAGCGGGAAAGCGTAACAGACAGACAGACAGACAGACAGACCGTTACTTTCGCATTTATAATATTAGTATGGATTAGATTTAAGAAGTGTTTGATATGAATTTCAACTTTAATATCTCTACGCGTTCATGTGAAAAAGGGTAGGTAGTAAGTTTATAATTATTAAAAAAATATTTTATGTCATGTAAGCAAAAATAATATTTTAATATTTTATGTAACTTCAAATTTATCATTTTCACAAATTTTCCTTTATCTGTCTGTACTATAATACTGCCGTCCTTTAACTAGAATGCCGTTAAGTGACATTTGGCATTTTCACTTTTTATGGGGCCATTTATATCAGAAAAAAAAGTTCTATCGATACATCTATTTACAGTTTCGATAGCTCTTGTGGTTTTCGAGATATGAAAAAAAGAAATGCCGTTAAAAGCACAAATCATAAAGTAAACCTATGCTAAAATGTTGTTAAGTGACATTGCCAAGCAAAAATGCGGGTAAAGCTACATAGCCACAGATTTGAACAAATAATTTGCGATTTGTTACCTAGCTAAATTGCCGTTAAATTATTTTCCTATCCTATAGGGCAGTAAAAGTACTTTAGCGGCTTTTTAACTAGGCATTTTTATTTTTGATGTAAACAAATCCATAACAATAAAGCCACTGTATAAGAATCCTATGCATAAATGCCGCAAAACACCCTTTGCTGCATTTAAGAGTTTTATATAAATATATTAATTTGGTAGTTTACAATTAGAATTCGTATACAGCGGCAGTTATTTATAATCCAGCAAAATATTTTAAACATTTTTCAAGACTAAATTGCGGCTATCCAACATGACTAATCTAAAATGCCGCTAAGTATTCTCGCGACAGTACAAGTTTTGGGTAATCCTGATACCCCCGATCCCCACTTTAGGCTACGTTAAAACAAATGACCGGATTCTTCAAGATAAACGAATAGACACCACGTCTGATAAAAGAGGAAAACATAAAAAAACTCCTTCATTTAATAGAGATATGTTAAAACAACATGTAGAATAATTTAATCCAATGGAACCTCACTACAGGCGAGAACATGCTCCATTGCGAAGCTACCTGCCAAGCGATTTAAATGTTGTTCACATGCCTAAAGATTTCCTTCAAAAACATCCCGATCATAAAATCAGCTACAAACTATATAGAAATAATTTAAAAGCTATGAATATATCTTTTGCTCGCCTCGGCAATGAAGAATGTGAAGTGTGCGAAGCTTACGACTTACATAAAAAAGGAACTTCTCACGATCAAACTGATGGTTGCGCTGTGTGTATGGACTGGATTAAGCATCACGAGAAATACTTAAAAGCGAGGCAGCTCTACGAAAATCACAAAAAAAATGCCACAAGATCATACTGCGATTTATTTCAGCGCTGATTTAGAGAAAGTGATCATGTTACCAAGATTGGAGTCTTTCAAAGCTGCTATATTTCGCCAGCGTCTTGTAGCTTATAATCATACCTTCGCACCTCTGGGTAAAATAACATCCGAATTTAAGCCGTTAACAGTCTTAGGGCATGACGCTCAAGCGGGACGGAGGCAAGAAGATATCATGACAGGATTTTATTATTTTCTTCTTCGAAACCAAGATATAACAAACACATATCTGGCTGGACAACTGCACCGCACAGAATAAAAATTGGTTACTATATTCAATGCTAAACCCGCCACACTGTTCCCAACCCACTGCAACTCCTGAAAGCCAGAATCAACAGTGGAGACCGCCAGAAAAAACGCCGAGCAATGAAGCTCGACGAGTCCCGGAGAAACGATTCAACTATCTTGGGTCCCGCAACGAAATTAATCAGAAAAGAATAGCGGAGGAGTAAGAAAAAACATATTTTTTCCACTTCCCTCCATACTAAGCAGGAGACAGAACAGAACTAAGCCAATCGGCACAAAGGGACATTATTGCAACTGGGAGAAGCCCAGATTGCCAAGCACCACGGAATAACATTTGATTAAGTTAATGGGTCCTAAGTAGGTATTTGCTGTTACGATTGATTCCAATAATAGGTATATCAAAAGCACCTGAACGCACGGAAATTAGTTCTAGTTTCTACAAGGTCCGTATAATAAACAACTCCGGATGTAACTTGTACACTATTCAACATAATATTGCGTTCATTCTGCCAAAGAATACACTCCCGCAAGATGTGATGTGCGGACTGTTCAAATTCACAGTTCGATGTAGAACACTGACACAAAGGCGAAGGAACAAGTTTAAAAGAATACAGTTTACTTTTAAAGTTGCCATGACCTGTGAGAAATTGAGCAACGCAGTGGTGAACCTCCAGCCATGTCTAAGCCAGCCGATCGCCAACGGATGGAAAGAACAGATGGAGGTGCCGGCCCTTGATGGAATTATCCCACCTACTTTGCCATTCGGATAAGAGGTCCTCCCAGACGTCAGTCTGAGGTTTAAATAATCTATAAATTCTATTGAGGTCGCGTTGTGTAACAAAGTTAGTGTCACACATATTCAATGCTAGTGCACATGGTAAATGGTAGTGACATTAGTGCAGAACAAATTGTTCTGCACTATTTAGAGCCTGGCCATACGTTTATGAGCACCGACCAAGTGCATCGCCAAGTAGAACTCGCCATGAAAAAGAAAGGGAAACTCTACGACTTTACCGATTTTGAAGAAGCAGTGGCATCTATAAATAATGGAAAAGTTAATGTGAAATCTTTGGTCGCAGAAAACTTTTTAAATGTACCAAATTATGTATCAGATAGAAGAATACAGAATTCTAATCCGAGAGCATATTTGAAAAACATGACACAGGTGTGTTTTACTCGGAATAATTATGATCTCATGTACAAAAACGATTTTGAAGACGAATACACACTATTGAGATTCATGAATGACAAATATATAAAAAATCCAAAAGTGTTTGAACACTTTTGGATTTTTTATATATTTGTGTTTTTTATGTATTTGTGTTTTTTATATATGTGTTTGTTTTTTATGTATTTGTGTTTGTGTTGTTTTATATGTTTGTTATTTGTTGTGTGTTGTAATTCTAACTTGAGTTAGAATTTCGTACTAATCCAAACGGTATAGATGTAGAGAGAAAAGATGGCATTCTAGAAAAATTATCCAACATAATACCACCACATAAATTGGTATTTTGGAACAATTTGCCAACGACTCAATCTAATGTTGAGGCAAGCACAAGTGGTGCTAAAAATTATAAAAAAAGTCAATAAAAAAGTATTGAGTAAATCTAAGTAACTGAAGACTGTATAATTTTGATAATAATATTTTATCCCTAGACAATAAGTAAAAGTTCCTTTAATGTTTTCTTTTAAATATTTTTTAATAACTAGTGTAATTTAATTACTCTAGAATATTATAAGCATCTGCCATCTGATATGGTAAGTGTTAAGTTGGTAAGATTTTTTAAAATAATATTGATCTCATTTTGATTTAATAAATAAACGATGATTTTAAATATAATGCTTGTTTTATTTTTATATTTTACTTCATTTGATTCTCTATTAATTTATAAAACGTAATGCATATCTAAAATGCCGTTATCATTAAATGTTTTGTACTTAGCGACATTAAAGCAATGTAATAAATAAAAAATTTCGTACGGCAAAACAAGACATGAAGATATTATTGAATTTTACTTGTCTTGTTTGCCGTTAAGTGACTTAGCGGCAATATAGCATAGTTCGATTCTACTTTTTTTAAGCAATAATGCTAACCTATATTGACTTTTAGTGTTTTAACGGCTATTAAGGTAAGTTTTATTACAACATTTTGAAGTGTGGTACATAACTACATTATTAGGTCATAACCATTAGCAAAAATGCCGTTAAGGTATGCATTACGGCATTATAGTCAGGATTTTAAGGCTAAGTATTTTATAAATTACTTTAATAAAATGATAAATATTTATTTTCTCTAATTTACTAAAACGTTTTTGACTGACAGCTACACTGACTAAAATAGCCTTCAAGACAATTTTTTTGGTATTTAAAAGTTTCGCAAGTAACTTCTCGTTAGGAAGTAGCATCAATTTTAAATTATTTTACCGTTTTCCGCGCGTATCTCGAAATTTGGTTTTGATACTTAACGGCACTCTAGTTAAAGGACGGCAGAATATAACGTTGCTTCGTGCCGAATTTCAAGATTCTGAGTTCACGGGAAGTACCTTGTAGGCAAAGAGATTTAAGATATATAGAGAGGGCATGTGTCAAAATGGCATAGAAAAACTGTGATCCCATGGCTCAGTTCCGCCATCTAGTACAATATAGCAAAATAGATCGACAATTGGAGACATCAAATAGTAAAAATGAAATAAGTTTATATAAAATATATTCAGCTATTGCCCGGTAGGTGGCCAGTGTGGTCTATGTTGCCAGATCCGATTTAATACCCTAGTATAGTTCAAATGGGGTAAATAAATATTGAAAAGTAAATAAATTAAGTGAAACTTGTCTTGTACAAACAAAAACTGTTTTAGAATTTTATTCGCTACTATTCATTTACCGTGACACCATTTATTGGCATTTTAGATGTTTTATGCTTACGAATTATTTTAACGCTCAGTTTATTGCGATTTTTGAGTGTAATAGACCTTTTAGGCCATAAAGCGCATTTTGTTTTGCAATTTTCGTTTGCATTTCGTTTTTAGCAAAATTATTCTTTTTCCACGTTTGTTTGCAAATATTTTTAAATGGCAATGCAAAAACTGTGGTAGGGTTTGTATCATTTCGATATAAAGTTATCGATAATATTCAAAGAAGTTACTACGACGATGTTTTTTCGCATTATGATAGCTTGATACAAAAAATTAGGAAGCAGAATAATTATGGGTAATTTCAAGTTTACAAGTTTCTTATTTATACAGTATGTTAAATAACAGAGGGCGTTCCCTTAAACTCGTTAATATATATCATTAATAGATTAAAATAAAAATATCAGCATAGAAAAATAAGCATAAAAAAATCCGAATAAAAAAAAAATCTAATTGGAAATAAATTTGAAACCTCCTGTTTTAAATCAAAATAGTAGTCGTCATGTATAAATAAATTGCGACGTTGCCGTCTTTCATGTTCGCGTGTACAGTGTGTTTCTTTTACATGTCAATTTAAAATTTTTATTGAATATTTTCTTATTGGAAATTTTTTTAAAACATTTTGTTTTCAAATGGAAATATTTTTTTTAGCATGTATGTATGCTATACTATTTCGAGTTAACGGGAACGCCCTCTGTTAGTTAACATACTGTATAATTCTTTTAATATAATAGGCGTTAAAGTTTAAAATTGCCGATTAGTACTGAAAATCTAAATAAATGCTTATTTTTTAATTTTTAAATAATTCATTTATAATCAATATATAGGAAGGTCGTTTATGCCTTTGTGATAGAACTCTGAGGATCTAGACTGCACAAACTGTGTGAAAGCAGAACTGCCTCCTGGGAAGAAAACTTCTTGTCACGTAGATAATTGTCCAAATCACGACAAAAATGGTAGTCTGCTGGAGCAAGACCTTTACAAGATTCGTACGCCATTATCTTTAAAAACGGCAAAAAAATCACGGTTATTGTATGGGAGCCCGCCTTCAGTATTTATTTTATTTTAATTATTTATTTGTAATTTGAATATATAACCAAATATTCTGTGAACATTTTAAGCGTCTATCCGTTTCCGTCATTAATATGGAGCAAAAAACGGCAAAAATTCACGTTTGTTATGGGAGCCCCCTTAAATATTTTATTATTTTTATTCTTAGTACTTGTTGTTATAGCGGCAACAGAAATACTAACACAATATCTGGAAATTACAACTGTCTCGCTATTACGGTTTATGAGATACAGCCTGGTGACAGACGAACAGAGAAGTCTCATGAATAGGGTTCGTTTTACCTTTTAGGTACGGAATCCTCAAAATCACAAAGTAGCTCGCAATCATTGTACTACATATACGTACCTACATATTTTATGAATATATTTCATTATGAATAAGTTATGTAATCTATGTACTTATCCACTTAACCGTAAATTTTATCCCAATTTTTACGGTTAAGTAGAAAAGTACTGAAATTAATAACTTACTATTTCATTTCTAATACAAGGTACCGATTCTTTTTTTTTTTTTAAATTTGATCGACAAGTCTTTCCAAAGTAGATAACTTCTCTTTTAAAATGCATTGAGCATAATTTCGACGAATGAGACCTACGACATTATTTTTATTCGGAAACCAAAAATAACAAACCTAGATAAATGAATAGTAATTATTCATTCAATTTTGTTTATTAATATGATATGATTATGTTTAAATAGAGTTAATAATAAATAAACTTGAAATATAGTAATATTTTAAGTTTATTTAGCTATATTTTAAATGTCAATAAAATAAAACAAAATGTATTCATCTTAATAAGTATTGTCGATAACTAAAGCGATAAACAACATTACTACATCTCTACAATAAAATAGTAAAACTACCCAACAATAGAGGGCGCTTATTACAATAATGGAAAATTTTCTAGAACTAAGATTTTTTTTAAATTTGTATTGCAGACGAAATATAAATAATTCATAGAAAAACATTCCAAAGTTAGGTCCAGTCGTTTTACTATAACCAGATGTACAGTAACACAAAGCGCAACATGGCATATTTCCTTAGAAAATGTTTATTCTTGGTGGACACAAATTACGTCCTGACGCGCAGACTAGACTGAGCGACTTTTAACCAAGTCGATAAAAGTATTGGCTTACGATTTTGTTCGTGATGTCCTGTCTATTGTAAATACAATATGTAAAGAAAACCCTGTCCGATCCGTGAAGGTATTGTTAGGTATCGTTAACTGATTCTAATAATGCCTACAAAACCGGGCTAAACTTAAAAAAAAATCCCCCAAAAAAAATAAATATTATTTCGAAAAAGCGAGGTAACTTAATGCATGTGCGGTAGGCAACCCGATAGCCCCGCCCCCCTTCACCCGCGCATGTATGCGCGGGTGAAGGGGGGCGGGGCATGCGGCACGTGGTCGCATCGCTATTCGCTCCGTCACAAATGGTGTTGTCAGTTTTTCAAAAATTACCAAATTTCGGGGAAATTGGAATTAATACCCGGGAAACAAAAGATTATTTCAAAATTCATTATTATTGTTACTGTGATGATTATGTAAAATTTTATATTATATTTGGTCAAGTGTTTACCTAACCTTTATTATCCTTATGGGTCGGACAGGGTTTTCTTTACATATTGTATAATTTTAATGTCTTTGCTTGTAGGTTTTGATTCCCTAGCGTGTGACGGAAATTCGTCTAAGGTGTCGGTATAAACTGCTGTATCTTTTGATCGCTTTAACTTAGAAGTTTGATTTTTTCTTTTCACTGCTTAAAGGGACAATAGACCTAGGTATTTGGTATAAATTTCAATTGGTACCTTTATTAGTTCGTGAGAAATAAGGTAGTAAGTTTCATTTTATTAAAATATGTTTATTATATTATATAAGTAAAAAAATGTGATTTTCGCAATTTTTCCTATATTTGCATTATATGACAATCCTTCATGCCAAATTTCAAGATTCTGAGTTTACGGGAAGTATCCTGTAGGTTTTGATTCCTTTGCGAGTGTCGAAAATTTGCTTGGCTTAGAAGTTTGATATTTTCACAGCTTAAAGGGACAATAGATCTAGGTATTTGGTATAAATTTCAATTTGATAACTTTATTCGTTCGTGAGAAATAAGGTAGTAAGTTCCATTTTATTAAAATATGTTTATTATATTATATAACTGAAAAAATGTGATTTTCGCAATTTTTCCTATATTTACATTATATGACAATCCTTCATGTCAAATTTCAAGATTCTGAGTTTACAGGAAGTATCCTGTAGGTTTTGATTCCTTTGCGAGTGTCGAAAATTTGTTGAAAATATCGACATATCGGCTGTATCTTTTGATTGGCTTGGCTTAGAAGTTTGATATTTTCACAGCATAAAGGGACAATAGATCTAGGTATTTGGTATAAAATTCAATTTGATAACTTTATTCGTTCGTGAGAAATAAGGTAGTAAGTTCCATTTTATTAAAATATGTTTATTATATTATATAACTAAAAAAATGTGATTTTCGCAATTTTTCCTATATTTGCATTATATGACAATGCTTCATGCCAATTTTCAAGATTCTGAGTTTACGGGAAGTATCCTGTAGGTTTTGATTCCTTTGCGAGTGTCGAAAATTTGTTGAAAATATCGACATAATCGGCTGTATCTTTTGATTGGCTTGGCTTAGAAGTTTGATATTTTCACAGCTTAAAGGGACAATAGACCCGAGTATTTCATGTGAATTTCAGCTTGATACGTCCACGCGTTCTTGAGATAAAGGGTGGTGACAGACAGACAGACAGACAGACAGACAGACAGACGGACAACAAAGTGATCCTATAAGGGTTCCGTTTTTTCCTTTTGAGGTACGGAACCCTAAAAATACGTGTCTAGTATTTTTTAGAAATCTGACAGACTAATTAGTTCTTATCAGTCAACTACCCTATTATCACATGCCTCTGTATTTTTGATTCTGGTAGCCCTGTCTCATCACAATGTTTCCTTCACCATTTTGAGATCAGTGGTGATGAAATTAAACACATACATAGCTGCAAAAACTGGGTTCAAAAACTTGTAAGTCATGAGCCGATAACACCACATAAACAGCTATATGCAAAAGTAATTAATGGAAACCACAGTCAAAGTTTGTTTCTTAAAATTATTTATTTCTAACAAATAACAACATCATTTAATACTATTCAAAGTTTCAATCCATTGCTTATTAGTTTTACTTAGTTGTGTGTAGTTCTCATACATAGCTGCTAGATTTTTATTGAAGCCTCTCAAATGTTCTAAGTAGGCTCTAAAACTGCTGTTCATTGCCCGAATGGACTCTATTTCTTGTGTCAGCTCTGTGGTAGCTTTCTGAAAAAAAAAAAAGACACACATTAACAAGGTTCTAGAATATTTCAAAAATTCATTCCAAATCAATGCTAATATATAAAACTGAAAATGTTGATTCTTTGTTTCCACATTCTAATCTAAGCACTGATTTACAGGGTGCAATTTAGTTACCTATGGCTTCAACTAAAAATTGCATTGTCTAAACACCATTTAGACGACGCAATTCATTTGTTGTATCAATTTTATTGTATGCCATAGGCAATTAAATTGCACCATGTAAATCAGCCTTAAGGAACTACTGGACCAATTTGAAAAATTCTTTTAGCGATGGATAGGCCATCCAGGAAGGAGCACAAAAAAAAATAACTTTGTATAAAGCTCATCACACCCATCCACATACCAACCATGGCAATTGTAGCTTAACCTGATTAGTTGACATGTGCAGCTGCACATGTGCGTGCAGATGTGTGTGCAGATGTGTGTGCTGCAGTTTAAATATAGAATTAAAATTTTCCAATTTCTGCAACATTTATAAATAGGTAGGTAATGGGGGTTGGTACTTATTCAGTATAGCTAACTAATAATAAATGATGGTAAATCAATACATAGTATAAAACAAAGTCGCTTTCGCTGTATGTCCGTATGTATGCTTAGATCTTTAAAACTACGCAACGGATTTTGACGCGGTTTTTTTTAATAGATAGAGTGATTCTTAAGGAAGGTTTGTATGTATAATAAATGCATAATATAGTAGAGAAACACTGAGAAATCTAAAAAGCGCGATAAAACCGAACTCCACGCGGGCCAAGCCGCGGGCGGAAAGCTAGTGATATATATTTCTTTAAATTGGTTGAAATAAACAAAAGGGCACATCAACTGATCAGGTAAAGCTACATCTGACACGGTTGGTATGTGGATGGGTGTGATGAGCTATAGACAACATTATTATTTCTTCATACAAAACCTGAATATAGTTTGTTCAGAATAACCAACTGAATCAAATCCAATCATTTTTGCACCATGTTATATTCTATCCCAAATACATTTAGAAATTGTTGCAGTGTGGTTATCGATTGCACAACACAGTTGACGGTAGATCATAGTACTAGGCATGTGTGCATAGCTAGACGGGGCCCCCCATTTCATGATATCTTTTTAAAATTTTGAACACAGATTCTTTACTTAAAAATATTCAACACGTATGGGTGACTGCCGAGATGGCTTCTGATAGGGATGTATGGAAGAAAAAGACATGTTGCGCCGACCCCAAATAAATTGGGATAAGGGCAGGAGAAATGATGAATGATTCAACACGTTTCGGGTTTCGCATATACAAAAAATAAGATTGTATATACTACTCCTTTCATCATCATCTCAGCGTTATTCCCAGTCGCATCCGAAACCTTTTCAGCTTTGGAGTCTGGGGTCCGCTTTACCAGTCCAACTGCTGATATGGCAAAACTTCGACATTTTCCGTGAAGCGACTGCCGTCTGACCTCCACAACCCGAAGGCGACATCGAAGCATTGCAGTGTATATACTACTCCTCTACACCTCTGAAAGCAAGTTAAGCTATTAATCCCAGCTGTCCTTTGTAGATCTTTGACAGTCGTTACGGTTAGTCCGATGCCTGAAAGTTAGACTATCAGTCTCACCAAGGTGTATCATATGTATAACCCAGTTATGTTGTGGGTTGTGGTCAGATAGGCAGTTCCACCATGTACAATATTGGTCTTCAGCAGAATCCGATTAAACTTGAAGCTAACTCCAAACACTGTTGGGAAAAACGCTAGGCACATGGTGACGGTTAAAATAAATACTTTGAGACATTTTAAATAATTACTTAATTATTTCGGATTTTCGACGCTTTTTTTACGAAGATGAAAGAATTTATGGACTAAAGGTTTACATAATCACCGAGGGAAGCACGTACTTCAGCTTTATTTTCGCATATTATGTAAACAAAATAATTCAAAACAAACTTCATTGAGAAAGTTACAAAGTTACATGATTATTAACAATATACACAACTTCAACTATAATAAGTAAGTTACCTCACGCTTAGACGAGGTCACAGAGGCACTAGACATTTTATTTCAGCACTAATAGGCCTTGTGATTCTTTATTTAATTTAATAATCAGCCGAGTTTGAAAACAACATCGAAGACAACTTTTTATTTTTGGTGGCCGTTGGCGCTCCAGTGTTGCTATCCTTAAATACAAAAGTCCGTTACAAACGTTCCGGTTTCTAACCGCAGCAGGCGGCGGACTGGAAGCAAAGGCAGAAGCGTAGCTTGTTCTTTTTTATATGTAATTGTAAACTAGTGCTTGATCGCAATTCCGCCTGATAGTAAGCAGAGATTCAGTCGTTGATGGTAAAGCGCACTAGCTTAGGTATTAATCTCTTATTATTTGAGAGGTCTGGATTTATAGTTTATTTGATTTAACACATAAAAGTACATAGTTCAGTACTTCATTCTCTATATCGTGCCAAAAAGGAACCGTGTGTGTGGTTCATTTATTAACTAGATCGACCTATTGTACTTAAAAAGAAATTTATGCTTCATAAACAACGCCTTCGCGGCTGTCATTTTACCATTTTGGTACTATATCAATAAATACTTAAAAAAATAACTAAGAAAGTAATAGAACTTTCCAGGTTTTTTTGTATTTTATAAACTTACCAACTCCACTAAAGTCTTAGGTCCGTATTCCAGAAGGAAACTCGAGCATTGATCTCTGCTTAGGCATTACATAAAACTAGTTTCAACCAAGGTTCGAAAATATCCGATATTTATAATAAATATCAAAATATCGGATATTTATGATATATATCCGATATATATCCAAAATCGGATATATATCCGATATTTATATCCATTTATTAAGACTGCCATTTTATTATCTTACTACTACCTATATGATTTCCACAGGTACATGACAGTTTATTATTATGAATTTATTACAATATAAAAACAACATATTTTTAGTTTTTATTTAACAGAGTAGACATAAAATCTTATAGTTCACAAAAATCAACTAAAAATAACCATCTTTATCTGAGAAAACAAAGTCTATAAATATTAGGGAAACAAAATTAAGATTTGTTTATGTTATTAATTCAAAGCCTGTATTACACACTATGTAGCCAAGCATATTGTACCATACGGAATTGTATCGCTGACAGAGGTGTTTGGCACTTGTACAGCTATACAGGAGCTAAACTTAGTATTCGGGAACACTGTTGGAGCTGCTGAACCTTGTACAAAACTATCTTAGCATTGTGTAGATTCAATTTCTTAGTATTGTATAATTGCATGGCAAACGTGTGAGCACAATGTACGAATGTGCTGTAAGGCATTTTTTTGTTGGGTTAGTCTTTTTTATTGATTTGATTGTGCTCCGGCTGTTGAGAGTATGTCATGCTCACTCAAATGTCTCGCTGATGGTGGCGTGTGTGTTGGGTTATTAGGTTCCCTTCAATATGGTTGAGCTGAACTATGCTGATCTATACGTCATGTTCGTGAACGGATGCCGTCAGAGGGGACTGGTCATCTCTTAGCTGCCACGGCGTATTTTAATTTCTGAATTGATTTTTGTACGTTTTCCATAATGGATGCTCTTAGCGTACAATATATTTCTGCATCGTTCTCACACGGTTGATTTCAACATGAATGATGTAATCAAATATTTGTAACAATAGCTTGAAAATTTAAAAGAGTGTCCATGGAGTTTCTTGCCCGTTCTTCTCCAAAGGTACCTACCTACTCTTTGGAATGGGCGACTAGCTTCATCTTATTGACTGACCGACCTTCTGACAATTCAGAAGTGCCTGTAACTGGTTTATTTGAAATAAATGATTTGATTTGATTAAAATATCTTAAAAATCCTAATATTTGTACTTAGTCGAGTTATAATCAAATAACAAATTAGTCTTTTTCTAGTCAGCTAGAACTGTCAAATCGCCTGTTGACATTCCTAAAGGATTAACACTACACTTCACTTTTAAGGAGTAGGTATGTTTACAGATGATAGAATTGAAAATTATTTTGGCTCTTTTACGTTGCACTATTATTATTGATTGCAGTACCTACTTGGTAAATTCGAAGTATTACGGTCTAAGAAAAAGTACTTAAATGCAACATACCATAAATTTTGATATATATCACAAAAAATGGCTTGATATATATCAGATATATATCGGATATATATCATGATATATATCAATTGATATATATCCTTCGAACCCTGGTTTCAACCAATCAAATGGGTTGAAACGAGACTTAAGTAGAGTTTGAGTTTTGAGTGACGTTCTGTAATACGTACATTAAACTTAAAACAATGAGTTTTTACTCGTATGGTATTTGATTAGATAGAGCCGATTTTCTAACTAGAACACTGTAACTAAAACAAAGGTAATGTGTAGGTGTAGATGTACAGTACGGTTTCTTGAAACAGATCAATGTAAATTTGCGGAAGTGAAGGTAAGGTTCCGCTACAACCCATTATCATTACTAAATAAAATATTTTAAATATTCAACCAAGCCTTGATTGGGTCTAATTAAAGCAAAATTTTCCATTAATAGCTGGGAAATTGGCTGGAATGGCAGCCCTGAGGTTTTCAATGTGACATTTATAAAATAAATTCAATCTGACATTACTAGTTACGGTTCATTTCATGTAGAATGTTAGTGTTGATAATCTTTTAATAAATATTAATTAAACGTTATGAAACTAATAAACTCTTTGTATGGTTTTGTAGTCTATTTATATACATATATATATATATAATTCTAAACTAGTGCTTGACTGCAATCCCGCCTGATGGTAAGCAGTGATGCAATCGTTGCGTTGATGGTAAATCGCGCTAGTTTATTAAGAGCCTCTGCACTCAAAAAAAAGCTGAGAGAACACGGCAGTTATGCAAGGTGATGCAATGTTAAACCCAACACGACCAACGAAGTTGCTCCAGAGGGAGATTGATCTGGAGACCCTCCAGGACCAAACCCGGAACAACAACATTTGGCATCGTATCTAGCACACATCGCAACACAACTGCTCAGAGCCTCAGACCCATCCCCGTACGGCTTCACCAGACATCATGCCGGAACACGAAGAATCGCTTGGCGGCAAGACTTGGTGGTAAGAAGGAAAACTTTACTTAGAGGAGTATTCATTTCCTCGGCTCGTCTGTCCATCTTTTTAACTTACTTGTATAGACAAGTAGATGACATAATATAGATGTGAGATGTCATCTACGAATCATAATATTTACAAAGGGAAATACGAAATAGTATTGTTTCGTGAAAGTCTTTTCGGATAAGTGTGAAGAGCGTTAAAGATCCGATCCAATCAAAAATAGTGAATTATAAAAGCCTAACTACTATGCTAACTGGTACTGAGTGTACGGTGGGGTCCGTACTTGGCCCAAGATAATAATAAATTCATGAGTATGACCGCTCCAAGATAACTTTTTCGTACTTGTTTAATTTGTACTTCATTGTTGAAATGTCTGTTTCTTTATTTATTTAATTGGAAAATCTAATAGAATAGAATAGAATAGAATAAAATAAACAACCAACCCCTGAAATGTATTCGATCCTCAACCCCTCTAGCTCATCCCAACCTCCAGTATCGACCTTGGGAGCACACACAAAACGCATGCGCACAACCAACCAAGGCGCCATCTGCAGAAAAATGTCGTAGTTAAAAAAGAAACGCCGCCATTTTGACATTTGTTTGGCTTTTGTGTTCTACACTACAAAGTTATCATGTAATTACTCGTTACGGCTTATTATTCAATATATTTCCGCTATCCAACTATTTTGCTGGTAATTTGGATGAATAAAATCGAACGCATCAGTGGGTATCGCATGCGTCGAGCAGTGAAAAAATCAATAGTGTACCAGTGCCGCTTTTTTACTTTCGCGATATAAATGTTCGTGATATATTATTAATTTATCTAGTAAACTAATTTAAAATACATCTTGTATTCAACATGAAGTGTTATAATTGTGTTTTGACTAGAAACTGAGAATGATATGTAGTGAAAAGTGGTTAAGGAAAAAGGCGCGAAGTGCCTGCTGCCGACATTGACCACGGAAATAAAAAAATAATAATCTAAATTAAAACAAAGAGAAAGAGATTCTTCCGGTGCGTAATGTGTATTACATCGAACTGTTGTTTAAATAATTTTCCGGTTATATATTACGTACAGCAAATGGAATAAATGATACTTTCTAAAAATTAAGTTCATGTAAGTACTTACTTAATGAAAGGTAATTTCATGATGCTAGTTTTGCATACGTTTCGACTTGCTGTTTTAATTATGATTAATTATGATATTCCTTCTTTAGAAAAAAGTGATTGACAATGCTTATGTCATTGACACCTAATGATAACATTGGCAATAATTTGACAGAAAAATGTAAACAACTCATTTGTTGACATGGTTTGCGTTTTTATTTTTATATCGTTTTCATAGTTTGAATTTTGTTCATAAAATATTGAATGATGAAATCAATTTTTTTTCGTGGGTGCGTTTGCAAACAAATAAACTCACATACACAAACAGCCAGACCTGGAACAACTAAATGTAGGCCATACAAATATGTGTTCCGAGCGGGAATCGAACCCGCCACACGCAGCGCAGCAGTCGATCGCTCAGCCACTGCGTTAATCTCGTCGTCAAAAATATATTCCTAAATCTAAAATTATACTATAATTTTGTTTTTATTCTACCTGGATAAAGTTCTATCCAATCTATTCTCTATCCTACAACTATATTATTACCTAACCTCCATCTTTTACCACCTATATAATCTTTATTGTCTATTGCAAATTAGCTTAAACCGAAATGATGAAATATGTAGTAGTCTGTAAGCAATTTTGTATGACCTGATATTGTTGATGTAACTTTTTTGTAATATGGTTGCATATTTAATTCTTGCTGATGCACTGTTTGTTCTGTTCCCGCAGACAAACCGTGAAAACGGTTTTGTGGGGCATAGCATTAATCTCAATGTATTGTATAAGTGGAGATTAAGAAAATAAATAAATAAATAATAATAACGTAGGTGTTCAGATCCATTGGAAACCATAACATTGAAACCTGTGTGACCTAAGCTAAGACTAACTTCCTGCTGTGTTTCAAAACCAAAATTATTCATTTTATATAAACTTATGATTAATTTGGAATCTATACTTAATATATTAAGCCGTAGAGTTTTTTTGAACGCGCTAATCTCACCAACTACTAGTCCGATTTGAATTTTTTTTTTGTGTTAATTGGCTCATTAGTCCAGGTAGGTTTTACACTATACATATATAACATCACACAGCGATCAATAGGAGCGAGCATATAAAAAAAAAAAAAACAATATTAATCCTTATCCAAATAAATTAATAGTATTTAATTTTGAACGAAATTGTCCTTGACATCACTTAATTTCAATTAACATCTAATAAGATACTACTACATATTTTAAAATAACTAATTTGGGGTTAAAATAAAATGTTCAAATGACTAACTCCACGCGAACGTGTTGCGGGTGGCTGCTAGTAAGATTATCTATTGAATCACACCATTCTTTTTTCAGTAAATTCAACCAATTTTTACTTCTGATTACACAGGCTGCAAACAATTTTAGTAGGTCCTCCTTGGACCTCTACATATCCCTTGCACATGAAGTAAGGGATGAGTGACCCTTAATGCTAACTAGCAAAATTATATTTTTCATAGATAAACATTTTACTTTTTTTTTTTATAAATTATAAACCAGCGCTTGACCACATTTGTATTTGTGGTTGGCACAATAGTTATTTTTCTTCTGTACTTCTCTATTATTCATCATTTTGGTAGACAACCCCATTTTAGTCATATCTACTATCTCACATTCTAAGAACATCTCTTTGGTTTTAGTTGTATTTGGCCCTACTCGTATAGTCATTTGTTGGTACAGATTTCTGTGACAATAAAACATTTTTTTAAATTTTATTTATGAGTGCATTTGTGTATAAAAAAATCTTAACTATCTACAAAAATCTTAACTTTAATTCCTCAGGTTAAGTTGTCCTCTAATCTTGCGATGCGGTTAAGAAGTAGGAAGAGGGAGCGACCGCTCTCAAGTAAACGGAGTTCAAAGGTAACGAAGCTCAAGAAGAAACCCATTACGCCTTTAACCAAGCCCCCAAACGCTTGGAAGAATATCCTCAAGGGGGAGGTGAAAAATGTGGTGTCTGATACACCGCAATTCTGCATTACTCGGTCCCAGAAGAATTTAAAGACTCGTCCAGTTAGAACCAAATTAAGCATGGAGAAACCTCTAGAGACATTGCACAAGAAGGCTAAGCACAAAGATGATAGTCGCACAAAGAAACCAATCTTTCAAACCGTTGTACGGAATTCAACTAAAGATCCCGTGTCTTCTTCTACTATTGTAAAGAAGCCACAGAATGATAAGGTTACTACTACATCTAAGACTAAAGAAGTCCGTACAACGAAAAGTGCCCAACTAAGACACAGCTCGCTGAACCGAGAGTTAAAAAAGACTGAAGTGATATCTTCAGCAATAAGCTCACCTCGCAAGACAAGGCGGATGGATAAGACTGATAAGTCAGCGTCCCTAAACAGTTCACCAATCCGTAAGGTCCGTCAAATTGGGTTAATAAGTCCTAAAATAACCAAATCCTCAGTCAGCTCAACAAATGAGAGTCCAAAAAAGAGAACGAAGAAAGCTCCCGTTGTGCCAGAAACTAACTGTTACTCTGAGGATAATGATGTCACTATGTATGAAGCTCACACAACAACGTTTGTTGACTTTCCTACTCAGAAGTCCGAGGAATCTGATTCTGATGGTCACGTAGAATCCTCTGAACTGTGTCTTCCAAATGACTGCTTGAATGACTTTATGGCTATAGCAGAGTGTGCCAGGCTGATAAATGAGGATCTGCCTGCTACAGAAGAAGATATAAACTTCTTAGCGGATAAGGCAGCGAGGGTCATGACTACAGAGAAAGCAGAGGAGAAGACTTCGAGGACTAATTCAGTAGATAAGCGAGTGATGAAACGCAGGAAGTCAAGCAATGATCTGGAGATGTACCAGCCTACGTCAACTACGGATGATTTGGATAATTGTACAGATTTCTTAACTAACGGGGAGAAATATGTTCAGGTGAGTATTTTAAATACAAGTTTATTTAAATAATGATTTATTAATTCATATCAGCTACTACGTTTGGAAAATCTGTCTAAAAAACAAAAAGCAAGTCAAAAAGAAGCTTTGAATATAATTACATACAGTAAAATTATTTTTGCACAAAAAGTTTTTGGCCTTCCTAAAAAAAAAAAACTGTCTTTTTATTTGAAATCAAATTAAAGCTAAAAATAAAAATGCTTTAAAAAAAGATATAATGAAATATTCTTTAGACAGTAGTCACTTACCTTAGTAATGCCTACTCCATCTCTCTCACACAGCCCGACTTCGTAACGATGCTAGAGCAAGACGGTTACGTTCGCGACTCGGAATGCGAGATATCCTCAACCTGCGAACCTCAAGGGACTGCTATAGAGAGCCTCGAAGCCCTATCAGCTCGGAGCCCTAGCTCTGGGTTCCTGGCAGAGATCAGTCAGAGCTTGGCTGCTGAGGCACATGGCACGGTGAGTTTGTCTCCTTTAATCATCATCATCCCAGCGTTAATCCCATTCGAATCCGAAGCTTTTCAGCTTTGGAGTTTGGGGTCCGCTTTACCAGTCTAACTGCTGATTTTTTGGCTAAACTTCGATATTTTCCGTGATGCCACTGCCGTCGGACAGCCACAACCCGAAGGCGATATCGAAGCATTGCAGTTAGACCATTTGTTGGACTTTTGAGGGCTCCCACAATCCGTAAGGACTGCCATTAGATGTTCGTATGGCAACCGGGACCAACGGCTTAACGTGCTTTCCGAGGCACGACCAGACCAGTGCAAATATTCATAGTCTATATACAAATATCTGCACTGCGCGGGGATCGAAACCGCGCCTCCTTGCGCAGCGGCCGCGTTCGCTACCGCTACGCCACGGAGGCTGTCTTTGTTTGTCTGCTTTAATGAGGACTTTCAAAGACGGATATTTAGTCAATTTGATGTTGCCTCAGAAAACAACAGCTTAAAGTGCTTTCCGAGCCAGGAAATCAATACTCATCACGTGTGCGGTGAATAATTACCTAATTTAACTTCACCTGTATATTAGACCTGTTCATCGCGCTTTTGTATTTCCGAAGATAGACGATGATTCCCGAAGATAAACGATGATTCCGGAAGATAAACGATGATTCCCGAACCGCATACTTTCTCTTGGAAGGCTTGTTTTTTGTTCTGTAAGAAATTATAATTTGATTTATTTGTTGACAGAACGGGACGGATCTCAGTGTTGACGACGCCGCGCTTTCGTACCACGACGAGCAGTCACCGACAGACATTGAGGTTAGTACAGAGCTACCTACCCGGTGATTACCGCACATTAGGGTAATCGTGCTAAATAAAACAGAAGTTCAACTCTTGTTCGTATCTAATCCAGTTAAAAGTTATGGATTAGTTTCGATCACATTTCGTATCGGGCTAAAGTTTTAACTTCGATTGAAGTAAAATCGATACATTTCATCAGATATAATAATCAAAACTAAATCCTTACTTAATATTATAAATGGGAAATTGAGTTTGTTTGTTTGTTCCACTTTCACGCCGTAACTACTGATCAGATTGCTTTGAAATTTTGCAGACGTAAAGTTAGAAGTCCGGATTAAATAATAGGGTACTTTTTATCCTGGAAAAAATTGATTTCCCGAGAGAAAACTATAAAGCACGATATAACCGAATTCCGCGCGGGCGAAATCTAATCGTTTAGACGTAAGTTTGACAAATGGCACGGAAAAAGTGAGCTTTGTTTTAACTGTTTTCATCTGACAGCGGTTACGTTCCAGTTGCGATCCAGTTATGGTTAAACCATCTGTCAAGTGGTTAGTATGGTTTGGTTGCGATCCAATTCTGTTTTGGTTGAATTATTTTAGCGCGATTGCCCCCCAATTTCGACCGAAACCGAATTTCGCAACGGTCTATATTTTGCAACGGTCTATATTTCGCAACGGTCTATATTTCGCAACGGTCTATATTTTGCAATGGTCTATATTTCGCAACGGTCTATATTTCGCAACGGTCTATATTTCGCAACGGTCTATATGTATTTCGCAACGGTCTATATTTTGCAACGGTCTATATTTCGCAACGGTCTATATTTCGCAACGGTCTATATTGCGCAACGGTCCATATTTCGCAACGGTCTATATTTCGCAACGGTCTATATTGCGCAACGGTCTATATTTCGCAACGGTCTATATTTTGCAACGGTCTATATTTCGCAACGGTCTATATTTCGCAACGGTCTATATTTCGCAACGGTCTATATTTTGCAACGGTCTATATTTCGCAACGGTCTATATTTCGCAACGGTCTATATTTCGCAACGGTCTATATGTATTTCGCAACGGTCTATATTTTGCAACGGTCTATATTTCGCAACGGTCTATATTTCGCAACGGTCTATTTTTTGCAACGGTCTATATTTCGCAACGGTCTATTTTTTGCAACGGTCTATATTTCGGCCGAAACCGAAACTTCCTTACAAGGATCATATTATGAGGGAAAAATAATAAAAACATTGTTATAATCAGCCAGTCATTATTGTTTTCTCTTTAAGTTGCAAAGATAAGATATGTTAGTTTTGTATGTATACAATATGTAAATAAAACCCTGTCCTATCTGTGAAGGTATTGTTAGGTATCGATAACTGATTCTATTAATGGATACAAAGCCGGGCTAAACTTAAAACTAAATTCCCCCAAAAAAATAAATGTTATTTCGCAAAAAGAGGAAACTTAATGCTTGTGCGGAAGGCAACCCTTCCGCAGGCGACGAGGGGCAGGGCACGCGGCACGTGGTCGCATCGCTTATAATAATACCGTCGAAATGGTGTTGTCACTTTTTTAAAAATTACAAAATATCGGGGAAGTTGGAAATAATTCGCGGGAAAAAAGATTATTTCAAAATTCATTAGTATTGTTACTATGATGATTACCTAACTTTTTATATTATATTTGGTCATGTGTTTACCTAACCTTTATTACCCTTATAGGTCGGACGGGGTTTTCTTTACATATTGTATATGTATAGCTTATTTTAGTATTTTTAAATAGTGTTTAGAGCCTTTTTTTCTTTACATTTTTTTTTCAACTATAGTACCTACCATCTTAGCTATTCACCACCTGTGGTTAAATAAATAAATAAGCAATAATCGACATTTTCTTTTATTAATATTCAACATTCGGGCCTTTATTTATAAAAAAAATTATTAGTTGCACCTCAAAAATACTCACAATAGGTATTTATTTGAGTGGATAGGCTCTCAATCAATCGAAAACTCGCCACCATAAGAAAAAAAAAAAAAGAATAGCAAAAGCAAACAAACAAGCGAATCCCGACATTGGCTTCGATGGGATTCATTCATTCATTTAACGCACCGAACATGACCGATCACAGCGCGAAAACTCCCGAATGCACGTTCGATTTCGGTCATAGTTTCAGCTAGTTTGCCGCCGAAAGCGAGACTAAACCGAAACACGTGTTTTTGCCGAAACGAAACCGAAGCTCGTGCTTTTGCCGAAACGAAACCGAAGCTCGTGTTTTTGCCGAAACGAAACCGAATATTCGGTCGGACACTACCGCAAATTAAAGTAGCTTCAGTAAACAGCAGTAGTGCTCATCCCCATAATTTTTGAAGTTAAACATATATCAACTTTATTTTAATGAATATAAAGTTGATTTTAGACTGACTAGTGCTGTTACAAAAATATTTGAAGTTTTAGCGTAAACTGCAGTTGCTTGTGTAAGAATTACATTATGTTATTGCCTAGCATCGATCACTTATACACTAGATACACAGCCTCGAACAAAACTGTTATCAAAAATGGCGACAAGTATTAAGCAGTCTAAAGTAGTCAAAATAAATATACATTAATTTAAAATCAGCCTTAAGTTCAGTGTATAAAGTTCTTATCACAAAGCAGTACAAAAAGCCATTAGTTTTTACGACCGAGTCTGACATCAAACCAAATTCAACCTTACACGCATGCATTAAAGTCAGAATTATAAAGTAAGTACTAAATGAAAGAAGCAGTGTTGTGCGCTTGTTCAGTTCAACCAAATCTAGTCTACAAGTGATCGATGTTGCCTACTCTTATTTTATCAATTAAACTTAGATACACCACATTTTTGGACCACATATTCTAGGACTTACTATATTACTTTTACTTATAGAATACTAACTTTCCGCCCGCGGCTTCACCCGCGTGAAGTTCGGTTATATCGCGCTTTTTAGGTTTCCCTCGGGAACATCAATTTTTTCCGGGATGAAAGGTAGCCTATGTTCTTTCTCAGGGTCTAAAGATTGTCTGTGCCAATTTTCATCAAAATCGGTTGAGAGGTTTAAGCGGGAAAGCGTAACAGACTGACAGACAGACAGACAGACAGAGTTACTTTCGAATTTATAATATTAGTATGGATAACTCTTTAGTATAAAATTTAGAGAGAAATTGGGAAGAATAGAAAAGAAAATGTTAAAATTACATTATCATGAAGTAATCATATTTAAAAAAAGTTAAATAAACACATTCTTCATAAAATAAGACGACTTGCCTTCACCTAGTAACAAACATTAGAAAAACAAAAATACAGCTTAGAAATATTCGTCTCCAAAAACGGTAAATGTCATGAGGAATCGATTCCTCACGACATTTTCCATTAGACCAATGATATTGTGTTATTTTATTAGGTATTGTATGTGTTGTATCAGGAGGAAGCTGCCGATGTGATCTCCTCGTGCAGCAACCGCGTGGACTGTGAGCAGATCTCGTCCTGGGTCGACGCCTTCGATCCTTATCTGTTTATTAAACAGGTGAGTAGTGCCAGATGCTGCATCCTATCGCTTAACACCCTTTAATAAGTATAATCTTCTTATTTTTTTAATAATTATAAACTAGCGCTTGACTGCAATCCCGCCTGATGGTAAGCAGTGGTGCAATCGTTGATGGTAAAGCGCGCTAGTTTATTAAGCACATTCAAAAAACCGTAGTGAATAGGAAGGAAGACGGCGGTTGAGCGAGGTGGTGCAATGTTAGACCCAATAACGCGACCAATGATGCTGCACCAGAGGGAGATTGATATGGAGAGGGAGACCCTCCCCCTTCGTCGTGGAGAGTCTCCAGATCAATCTCCCTCTAGCGCAGCATCGTTTGGTCGTGCTGGTCTTCGGTTTAACATTGCATCACCTCGATCAACTGCCGTCATCGTTCCTATTCCTAAGTTTTTTAAGTGAATAGGCTTCATAAACTAGTGCGCTTTACCATCAACGATTGCATCACTGCTTACCATCAGGCGGGATTGCAGTCAAGCACTAGTTTATAATTAGGTATTAAAAAAGAAAAAAAGATATTCATGAGACTTCGCTGTCTGTCCGTCTGTCACCAGGCTGTATATCATGAACCGTAATAGCTATACAGTTGAAATTTTCAGAGATTATGCATGTCTGTTGCCGCTATAACAACAAATACTAATAATAAAAAAATGTATTTAAGGGGGGCTACCATACTACAAGCGTGATTTTGTTGATGGTACGGAACCCTTCGTGCACGAGTCCGACTCGCACTTGGCCGTTTTTTTTTAACATTTCGCTTCAATTCTATTTACTCTCAATATTGTTTCAGCTACCGCCATTGGAAACAGTAGCAACAGGTGCTTTGAGGGCTCGATACCCAGCTTTACCACTTAAAACGAGGACCAGTCCAGATTTCAGTCTTGTAAGTATGCCTTTTTCGGATTCCTACACAATTTTAAGAGCGTTGTGTTTCACGCGCGCCTCAAAGAGATGTCAGCACATCGTGACGGTCTACGAAGACCGATGCCTCCTGGGTCAGGGTTGCGGGTTGGTTAAACAAGAAACCGTGGCCCTGGCCGTCGCGCAGGCAAGTTTTAGTCAGTAAAAGTTTGACACGCTCTTCCGTTCCGCCCAGAGCGGGAGAAGTCATTTGACGATTTCCCATACCAACAAAAAAAAAGGAATCTTTAATATGGATTATACAATGTGTTTTCGTATGAACTAAACTTAAGTGGCAGTGGGCGGGGCACATTGCACATAGAATCGATGGCCGATGGGGCAGTAAGGTTCTGGAGTGACGGCCACGTACTGGAAGACGCAGCGTAGCAGCGGCCCCCAACAAGGTGGACCGATGCGGGCAGCACAAGACCGGTCGGCGTGGAAAGCCTTGGGGGAGGCCTTTGTCCAGCAGTGGACATCTATAGGCTGAAGAAGAAGAAGAAGATGATGTGAATCATGTGATGAATAATTGCTGAGCGACCGCTATCAAATGACATAATTTTCTGGATGCCTCCAATTTCGGTTTTGATAAAATACTTTGGATCAGACCCACATTTAATCTATTTAATTTCAGTTCGCTCAGCAATGAGTCCCGTTCATCTTTATTTCGAAGACATTCCATCAGCAAGTATTGTATATCTTCAATTTTGTTACAACTTACACACTAGGCTATTTGTCAGTATGAATTTTTTTGTGATTATTTACTTTAAATGCATAAAATGAGGGTTCTTTATTTCATTTACATGAGTTTTAATAAAAATAATAACAATTAATATATCCAAAAACACAAAAATATGTTTGACTTTTTGTATCTCGCGCCACATATTGTGAAACGATCCGGATTGGCTAATGTCACGATGACGTCATACGCGCATCAGCACTTGTTGTTGTTCTATGTGTTCTCAGGTGTTTTATCGATGTATTTGTAGTAGGGTTGTAACGGAGCTTCGCCTCCGCTTCCGTTACTGCGGAAGTTCCGCAAGAAATCGTATCTTCGCTTCCGCCTCCGCCTCCGCCTCCGCACAATTTTTAGCGGAGTTATAACGGAGGTTTATTTACGTATTTATAAAATAAATAACACGCACGCTGCGACGCTCGACAACCGTCCGGCCGCGTTTGAGCGCGAAATGGTCAAGAATCAACTAGTGCGAGGCGGGAATGCGGCAAACACAATTTGTTTCCCCTTAATTTTCAATACAAGAAGGTAATATTTTTTTTACCAAGTATACTACTATTAATGTACGCTCAAAATCGACTGCGCAAGGATGACACGCAAAATCGTGTAGCGTTCCACATTTTTGACGCGGCCGCTGCACAAGGTGGCGCGGGTTCGATCCCCGCACAGTGCAAATATTTGTATACATGAATATGAATATTTGCACTGGTCTGGTCGTGCCTCGGAAAGCACGTTAAGCCCTTGGTCCCGGTTGCCATACGAACATCTAGTGGCAGTCGGTACGGGTTGTTGGAGCCCTCAAAAGTCCAACCAACAATTGGTCTAACTGCAATGCTTCGATGTCGCCTTCGGGTTGTGGAGGTCAGACGGCAGTCGCTTCACGGAAAATGTCGAAGTTTAGCCATATCAGCAGTTTGACTGGTAAAGCGGACCCCAGACTCCAAAGCTGAAAAGGCTTTGGATGCGACTGGGATTAACGCTGGGATGATGATTACTATTAATGTACGTATTTAAAATAAAAATTTTGTTTTAATTAACCATAAATTTAATTTTTTTCTATATGTACTTTCACCTCCGCCTCCGCCTCCGTTAACCTCCGCATCCGCGGAGGTGAGACTCTTCGCCTCCGCATCCGCCTCCGCCTCCGCTAACAAGCCTCCGTTACAACCCTAATTTGTACAACCTGGTACAACACACCACTTGTAAACCATTTTATTAGATAAACAACTACAAATAACAGATAAACACCACTGCGGACCCGAAAATCGTTTATATTCTTGTGACGTCACTTACAAGGCCCGACGCCATATTGCTGAACAAAGCTTTTCGGCGGCTTATTTGAATTTTGAATTTTTATTTGGATCTTTCTTACGAAATACGTATTTAAAAAAAAAATACTATCGGTGAACTTCTTAACCGCAACCAAGTAATTCAAGATAGAAATTATAAATTTGTCAAATAGCCTATTAGGTGAATCAGTCTTTTTCATGAAATATGCAAACTTACCGATGATGGAAAGTGTCCGGATCTAAGTCTAAGTGCTAATTTTATATAGTTTCTGTTTAAGTTAGAATCATCAAACCAGGGCATTGTTAGTAGTTTACGAAACATGTTAAAATTGATCATTATGAGATCAATGACCCCTGAGTTCCAGTACTGGGTACATTATAAGCTCATCATATTTCTTTATACAGGTGTTAGATTTAGACGAGACCCTGGTGCATTGTTCGCTTCAAGAGCTTCCAGATGCGAGCTTCCACTTTCCAGTGCTGTTCCAAGACTGCAGATACACTGTAAGTATTTTACTTACCTAATTTCTAAATTGATGCCATGGCAAAACTTACCCCGATAGTGTGGTCGAAAGCTGAACAAAGTCTGAAGAAATTCATTTGTTGATCTCTGTTATCACAATTACATCACAGGGCGTTGCCGTTTAATGTTGTTGCATGGCAAGAAATTTTGGTTACTTTTTATTTATTTAGCCAATTCTTTTCTTTCGGGCCTTTTTTTGCGGCATTGCCTATTCTTTTGGGTCGCTTTTTTCCCACTTCTTTTGTCATATTATTTTTATTCCATCTTTCGTCATCTTGTTTCTACTTATGTTACATTTTCTTACTTATCTGTTACTAGCTTTCCGCCCGCGGCTTCGCCCGCGTGGAGTTCGGTTATATCGCGCTTTTTAGATTTGCCTCGGGAACATCAAATTTTTCCGGGATCAAAGATAGCCTATGGTATGTGCCAAATTTCATCAAAATCGGTTGAGAGGTTTAAGCGGGAAAGCTTAACAGACAGACAGACAGACAGAGTTACTTTTGCATTTATAATATTAGCATGGGTTACGTTTCTTAATAAATATTTACATTTTGCTATTTATTATTTACTAGCTGTGCCCCGTGGTTTCACCCGCGTAAGCTTCGAACCGAAAGAGCTCAGTTGATATAAAATAAGCGCCTGTTAAAATAATGATAGCAATATGTACGTCCGCGTTTGCTCACGTTTTCGCAATTTTTTTTTGCTGCTCTGCTGCTATTGCGCATAGCGGGATGTTTTATAGCCTATGTCCTTTCTCAGGCTCGAGACTAGCTGTGTACCAAATTTCATTACAATCGGTTCAGTAGTTTTGACGTGAAAGCCGGACAGACTGACAGACAGACAGACATACAGAGATACTTTCGCATTTATAATATTAGTATGGATATTTCCATATTTCTTGCCGACGGCATTGCTGGCTGTAATGCTCACCTTGTTGCAACTAGTGTTATAACATAAAGGATTTAGGGCAAAATAAACCAGGGTTAATTTGCCTCATACGAAGGCTCAAGATTACAGGAGCTATGCTCGGAGTTTCGTTGCGCGATCCAATCAGACACGAGGAGATCCGCAGAAACACCAAAGTCGCCGACATAGCTCTCCGAGTCGCTAAAATTAAGTGGCAGTGGGTGAGGCACATTATTCGTGGAACCGATAGCCGATGGGGCAGTAATGTTCTGGAGTGGCGGCCACGTACCGGAAGACGCAACGTACGAAGACCTCCAACAAGGTGGACCGATGACCTGGTGAAGGTCGCGGGATGCCGATGGATGCAGGCAGTCATTGTGGAAAGCCATTGGGGGAGGCCTTTGTCCAGTAGTGAACCTCTATAAGCTGAAGAAAGAAAAGAAGAAACCAGGGTTGACTATTATAATTGAGATTTATAACGTGTTGCGTTTATGACATTGATAAAGTATTAGGCAACCAAGAATGGGAAGATAGCGCAGACAGTGGCGCCATCTACTGGCAATCATCTGACATTAAGGATTTTTTCTTTTATAATTATAAACTAGCGCTTGACCGCAATCCCGCCTGATGGTAAGCAGTGATGCAATCGTTGATGGTAAAGCGCGCTAGTTTATTAACAGCCTATTAACTGTAGCCTTGAAGACACTTAAAATGTAGTCAGACAGAAACACTGTTTGCTTTATACAATTTATTTTAACTCAACCCACCAGTTTTACATCTAAAATCAATTTTAAGTAACATATAAGCGATAAGGTGTAAAGTTTAGACATCAATATAAAAAAATGGTACCTATTTACCTTCAATGTACAGATAAGAGAAAATATCTAATATCTATGCAGCATTGTAACTAGGGAAATTCGATTTGATCAGGTGCCTGATATACCATAGAAAAGGGAGATCCTTTTGACCCGATAAATCGTTGTCGTATCTGGATTTTGGTGGACTACTGCCCGACATTTACCCCTCTATTCATAAACGTTGCTTACCATACATTTTTGACTTTTTAATGTCACTTTAAACATCGTTTCTGAATAAACACCACAGTGTTTAAGGGGTTTATTCATAAACGACGAAAACGTATGGTTACAGTCGCTAATCACTAGTTAACTTTAAACGACATTTATGAATAAAGGGGTAAATGTCGGGACGTTGTATATAATAATAATAATAATAAATTTTTATTTTCAGACCATGGTCCATAGAAATAGCATAAAACAGAATTACAATATTTAAATTTAACAATAAAATTTAAACAAAATGTAACTACTTATGATTATACAATAAAATTCAATTTATAAAATTTAATAAAATGTCAAAGAATTATGACGAAGTATGCTAGTTGTTCAAGTTGCTAGTTGCATATTATGTTCAATTAAATTCTATTATATTCTCTATTATTCTGGTAATTCATAGTTTATCCTCCTTCCCCAGGTATTCGTCCGTACCCGCCCACATTTCGCCGAGTTCCTATCCCGCGTGTCGCGTCTCTACGAAGTGATACTATTCACAGCTAGCAAGCGAGTGTATGCAGACAGGCTGCTCAACCTACTGGACCCGTCGCGGCAGTGGATCAAATATAGGTAGGTTAAGAATTCTTCAGGCATTGGTCCTACGGGCAATGTGTCCGGCCCACTGCCACTTTAGTGTTGCAATTTTTCGGGCTATGCCGGTGACTCTCGTTCTTCTGCGGATATCCTCATTCCTGATTCGATTGCGCAGTGAAATCCCAAGCATAGCCCTCTCTATTGCGCTTTGAGTGACCTTGAACCTCCTTATAAGGCCCATTATTAGCGACCACGTCTCGATTCCACAAATCTGGCAACACACACTGGTCGAAGACTTTTGTCTTGAGGCAATGTGTTTTCTTAGTTCGCTGTTGGACATAAGCCTTTTTGGCCGGGTTCTCAGTAAGAGTGTCAGACTCTTACTGAATAAAAACCAACTTGGTGTTCCATCTCACACTTTTTTTTTTGACGCTGTGGAAATGCCTTTACGCACCATACCCGCCGCATCGACACCGCCTTAGTGGCGGCGTCATGGGAAATGGCAGAGCCTATAATCGTCCCCCCCCATACGGAGGTGCCGGGCTGGGTACGTTTTCTTGTGCGAGAAGACGCAGCAGCCAAGGGTTTTTTTTGTGAGGTGTCCTTCCTCTTGGCCCCACTCGCTTTCACGCAGGCAAACGGGACCCCCAGCTCCTCTCAATGAGGAGACCGGGTTGCCCGACGGTGACCCGGAGTTCGAGTCACGTCAGCCACCTGGAGTGGTGGCCGACCCGCCGCACGTGTGACCGCAGAAGTGGTCCCGCGTCTGGTTTTGGTCCGCGCCGGTAAACCGGTACCCCCATACCTGGGGGCCGTTCCCCTACCCGCCACCTGGGGACGCGTCCGATGGCAGGCCAGTAACTGCACACGGAGTTCCATTTCACACCTACACCAAGGTTCGCAAGAACGTACGATTCTTTCGCAACCCCTTCCAGGTGCATGGTTCTCTGGTCAGGGAACGGGGAGAGAGGTGTTCAAGATGTCAAAGATCTACGCATGAGAAACGGGAGCAAAGGGTTAACGTGCTTACCGGGGCAGTCTCGGCAAAGTAAAGATGGTCACTCTTCCACAGAACCTCGGCAAGCGTAGCTTGCCCAGATCAATAGACCTATGCAGCTGAGTGGCTTGATGATACCTACTTTACAAATAAAGCGAATTTTTAGTTACCGTCCAAATTTCGATATATTAATCAGGGTTCGAAAATATCTGATATTTATAATAAATATCAAAATATCGGATATTTATGATATACAGTATGTTAACTAACAGAGGGCGTTCCCGTTAACCCGAAATAGTATAGCATACATACATGCTAAAAAAAATATTTCCATTCGAAAACAAAATGTTTTAAAAATTTTTCCAATAGGAAAATATTCAATAAAAATTTTAAATTGACATGTAAAACAAACACACTGTACACGCGAACATGAAAGACGGCAACGTCGCAATTTATTTATACATGACGACTACTATTTTGATTTAAAACAGGAGGTTTCAAATTTATTTCCAACTAGCTTTCTGCCCGCGGCTTCGCCCGCGTGGAGTTCGGTTATATCGCGGATTTTAGATATTTAAATATCAAAGTTTTCCGGGATAAAAGGAACAACATTTTTTAGTAAAGAATAAAAATGGTTATGCTGGGTTATCCCTAAGAGATAGACATATACCATCGCGGACTTTTTTGTTGAACTTTTTAAGGTGAACAATACTGTAGTACATTATTTTGGTCTATCTCGTAGGGTTCAGCCAGCGTTTGCAATATAAGCGCAAAAAACGTGCTTATTTACGACATCACATTAGAAACCTTTAAATTTATCAGTGTTTCTCTACTATATTATGCATTTATTATACATACAAACCTTCCTTAAGAATCACTCTATCTATTAAAAAAAACCGCGTCAAAATCCGTTGCGTAGTTTTAAAGATCTAAGCATACATACGGACATACAGCGAAAGCGACTTTGTTTTATACTATGTATTGAGATCACATCACAAAGTTATCTATAAAGAGTTGATGTTTGTTGACATCGCGCCGTGCGTAAGGTCGCTGCCTCGAATCTTGCGGGCAGCGGGGAGGCGGCGGCGGCGGCGAGTGAGCGACAGGATCTTATGCGTAAAATCAAACAGACCGGTTCTCGAAAACAGCGGCGCGGCAGCGGGGCAGTGTACTTCTCGCGCTCAAATCTTGCGGGCAGCGAGCGGTAACCGAGCGTTAGGAATAAATTTGAATCTAAAAGATGTTGCCGCCATTGTTCAGACATTTCTTTGGCGAATAAAAACAAATATCTCGTCGACACAATGGTGAACACAACACTACGCGGCTATAGTGACGCGCGATCTGCCCGCTAGTTTCGAGAACGGGTCGATGCCCGCTCGGCTCCCGCGCCGCTGCCGCCGCCGCCCCGCTGCCCGCAAGATTCGAGGCAGCGGCCTTAGTGTTCGGTAACTGCGCGCGTCAGCTCGCCCCGCCAAAGTTCATTGAATACAATCATAAACAAAGTTGCAAATTTTCCCTTCATACTTTCACGGGCTTAGGACCGTCAATTAGCAAATAGTTCGTGCTATGTTCACTATTGTTAGAAAGTAATCTTTAATTAATGAATTAAATAAATAATATCATCATCCCAGTGTTAATCCCAGTCGCATCCGAAGCCTTTTTCAGTCCAACTGATGATATGGCTAAACTTCGACATTTTCCGTGAAGCGACTGCCGTCTGACCTCCACAACCCGAAGGCGACATCGAAGCATTGCAGTTAGACCAATTGTTGGACTTTTTGAGGGCTCCAACAACCCGTAACGACTGTCTCTAGATGTTCGTATGGCAACCGGGACCTAATTGATAGGGATATATAGGGATAGGGAATTCATTGATGATGATAAATTACATAAATAAGAACCAACTTAAGGTTAAGGTTTAACTAAAACCGTTCCAGAACTTTTTATTATTAGGCGTATTTAAAAAAAATTAATCAACTTATGTACGGACGAAAGCAGGTCAAGCTGCCCGAAACTGTCAAATAGTCCCAAGCAACCTTGAGTCTTAATTCTTTAGAGATAAAGATTAAAATGTAATAAAGAAATCTGACAGATTGTAGTAGCTTGATGTGTTGTCGTCTGTACAAATAATTAAAAATCTAATCAAAATCACCTCAGAACAATGACATCATCATCATCAACCTTTTTATCGTCCCACTGCTGGGCACAGGTCTCCATACAGAGAAGGATTGAGCATAATCACCACGCTTGCTCAATGCGGGTTGGCGATTTCAGACTTAAAGTCCAGGTTTCCTCAAGATGTTTTCCTTCACCATTTTAATCAGTCATTGGTGTCCAAGATATACTTAGAAAGTACATATAACTTAGATACGTTACATTGGTACTTGCCTGACCTGTGCGTGTAGCCAAAGTAACATCGCTTCATAGCGAAGCGAAATCGAATACCAAACCAACCAATGGCGGGAACGATTGACCACGCGACGCGATAAATCACGTGGTCAATCGTTCCTGCCATTGGTTGGTTTAGTATTCGATTTCGCTTCGCTAGGAAGCGATGTTACATTGGCTAGGGCCCCTGGAATCGAACCCGCACACTCATACTTGAGAGGCTGGTGTTTTAACCACTAGACCACCACGTCTAACAACTATTCTGTTTTGTCATCAGATTATTCCGCGAACATTGTCTGCTGGTAAACGGCAACTATGTGAAAGACCTGTCTATCCTCGGCCGTGACCTGCGCAGAACTGTCATAGTGGACAATAGTCCACAGGTAAGTTTTTTTAATAATAATTATAAATTAATTCTTGACCGCAATCCCGCCTGATGGTAAGCAGTGATGCAATCGTTGAATGTAAGTACGCTAGTTTATTAAGCCTATTCACTCGAAAGACGTCCACTGCTGGACATAGGCTTCTCCCAAGGTTCTCCACGACGACCGGTCCTGCGCCTCCCGCATTTAGCGGTTTCCCGCGACGTTCACCAGGTTGTCGGTCCACCTTGTCGGGGGCCTACCCACGCTACGTCTTCCGGTGCGTGGTCGCCACTCGAGAACCCGTCGGCCCCATCGGGCATCGGTCCTACGGGCAATGTGTCCAGCCCACTGCCACTTTAGTGTGGCAATTCTTCGGTGCAGTGGACGCCTTTCGGCTGAAATGTTTTTTTTTTTTTTTTATTTATAAACTAGTGCTTGACTGCAATCCCGCCTGATGGTAAGCAGTGATGCAATCGTTGATGATAAAACGCACTAGCTTATTAAGCCTATTCACTCAAAAAAACTGAGTGAATAGGAAGGAAGACGGCAGTTGAGCGAGGTGATGCAATGTTTAACCCAACAACACGACCAACGATGCTGCGCCAGAGGATGATCTGGAGACCCTCCACGACCACACTCCCGACACAACAACATTAGGCACATCGTACCCGGCACACATCGCAACACAACTGCTCAGACCCGTCCTCCGTACGGCTTCACCAGACATCATGTCGGAACACGACGAATCGCTGGCCGTCAAGACTTTGTCTGGTAACTTATGCCGGCGGCTGATGTTTTGCCTACCACCGAGAATGATGATGATGATTCACTCGAAAAATATGAGTGGTGTCAACAACGTAAGGGTAGACACTCGCCGTACGACGGGTCGTCCAATGATGGAATGGAGATCAGTTGGTAGGCCATAACATCGGCTGCCGGCAGAAGTTACCACCCACCAGACAAAGTCTTGACGGCAAGCGATTCGTCGTGTTCCGGCATGATGTCTGGTGAAGCCGTACGGAGGACGGGTCTGAGCAGTTGTGTTGCGATGTGTGGCGGGTACGATGCGCCAAATGTTGCTATGTCGGGAGTTTGGTCGTGGAGAGTCTCCAGATCAATCTTCCTCTAGCGCAGCTTCGTTTGGTCGTGTTGGTCTTGGGTTTACCATTGCATCACCTCGCTCAACTGCCGTCATCCTTCCTATTCCTTAGTTTTTTAAGTGAATAGGCTTAATAAACTAGTGCGCTTTACCATCAACGATTGCATCACTGCTTACCATCATGGGGGATTGCAGTCAAGCACTAGTTTATAATTAGTAAAATAAAAAAAAATCAGTTGGAGGAGTTGGAGGTTGGTGGAGTGGAGGCAGTCAAATTCATTACCTAAGCAACAAAATGTTTGTTTCCAGGCGTTCGGCTATCAGCTCGAGAACGGCATTCCTATCGACAGCTGGTTCGTGGACCGAAGTGACAACGAGCTGCTCAAGCTGCTGCCTTTCTTGGAACATCTGGCAACTGTAAGTACTTTCACAGTGTCCATAATTAATAATTAGCCACATACTTCCATATTTTGCTTTCAGCATCCGGCAGCCCTTGCTTATTTACTCGATCGAGGATCAGAGCGTTTAGTGCTTAGGTCACGCTAACACAAAAATACCATAATATCGGCTGCAGAAGTTACTACCCACCAGACAAAGTCTTGCCACCAAGCGATTCCTCTTATACGGTTCGTTTTTTTAGGGTTCCGTAGCCAAATGGCAAAAAACGGAACCCTTATAGATTCGTCGTGTCTGTCCGTCCGTATGTCACAGCCATTTTTTTTTCCGAAACTATAAGAGCTGTACTGTAGAAACTTGGTAGGTAGATGTATTCTGTGAACCGCATTAAGATTCTGATGCAAAAATAAAAAAAAAAATAATAATAAATATTGGGGGCTCTCCATACATAAAACTGAAACTCAAAAATCTCTTTTTCATCAAACACATATGTACGTGTGGGGGGTATCTATGAATGGGTCTTCAAAAATGATATGGGGGTTCTTAATTTTTTTTTTTTCTAAACCTAATAGTTTGCGTGACAGACGCTACCAAAGTGGAAAAAAGTTGCTCGCTCCCCCCCTCTAACTTCTAAAATAAGAAAATGAAAGATCTAAAAAAAAACATGTGATGTACATTACTGTAAAAACTACAAAGGAAAATTGTTTTGAACGAGATCTAGTAAAATCGTAAACGTAATAACTTAAATCCTGTAATTTCATAAATCAATGGTACGGAACCCTTTGTGCGTGAGTCCGATATGCACTTGGCCGGTTTTTTTTTAAATAACGCTACGAATTTCCTCTGTATCGTGGGTGCGTTTACAAACATATAAACTCACATACACAAACAGCCTCCGTGGCGTAGCGGTAGCGGACGCGGCCGCTGCGCAAGGTGGCGCGGGTTCGATCCCCGCACAGTGCAAATATTTGTATGCATGAATATGAATATTTGCACTGGTCTGGTCGTGCCTCGGAAAGCACATTAAGCCGTTGGTCCCGGTTGCCATACGAACATCTAGTGGCAGTCGTTACGGGTTGCTGGAGCCCTCAAAAGTCCAACAATTGGTCTAACTGCAATGCTTCGATGTCGCCTTCGGGTTGTGGAGGTCAGACGGCAGTCGCTTCACGGAAAATGTCGAAGTTTAGCCATATCAGCAGTTGGACTGGTAAAGCGGACCCCAGACTCCAAAGCTGAAAAGGCTTCGGATGCGACTGGGATTAACACTGGGATGATGATGATGATGATGACACAAACATCCAGATCCGGAACAACTACTTGTAGGTCGCTCCTGATGGGGTTCGAACCTACGAGCTACAACTTGTAAGTTGCGGCTGATACCACTGGGCCATCACTGTTCTGTACGCGTGTAAAGGTTCATCAGCGCAGTCCAGTAGTTGTTTCTTCTTCAGCCTATAGAAGTCCACTGCTGGACAAAGGCCTCCCCCAAGGCATTGTTAGGGTTTGCCATAATCCCCACGCTTGTCCGTCGGGTTGGGGATCGCAGTAATTTGATATTCCACAGGAGAAGCGCTGCTGCCCGCTTCCCTGATGAGAGTTTCCTTAGTCGCCTCTCTAGACACCCACTAGAGGATATGGGATGGTAATATTCTAATCCCTTTTAATTGTCGCTGTGGAAATGCCTTTACGCACCATGCCCCGAAGGACGTGTGTGGGACTCGCCTAGCTGAAGCCGGGAATTATCACTAAAACCACAGCGGCACATCGACTTCGCCTGAGTGGAGCGGTTAGGAGAAATAGCGTGCCTGCCTACCAATTCCACGCCGGCGATTCCCGCCAAAAGGCGGGCCCACAGTAGTCCCCCCATACGGAGGGGCCGGGCAGGGTACGTCTTCTTGTGCGAGAAGACGCAGCAGCCAAGGGTTTTTTAGCGAGGTGTCCTTCCTCTTGGCCCCACTCGCTTGCACGCAGTCAAGTGGGACCCCCAGCTCCTCTCAGTGAGGAGCCCGGGTTGTCCGACGGTGACCCGGAGTTCGGGCCACGTCAACCATCTGGAGTGGTGGCCAATCCGCCGCACGTGTGACCGCCGAAGCGGTCCCCGCGTCTGGTTTTGGTCCGCGCCGGTAAACCGGTAGCCGCCATATCTGGGGGCCGTTCCCCTATCCGCCACCTGGGGACACGTCCGATGGCAGGCCAGTAACTGCACACGGAAATATTCTAACCCCTGTACCATATGGGGCAAGTAGTTATTTATAAGTTTTTAAATAAAATGTTACTAAAATTCTCTTTCTCTCTCTCACACAGAAAGATGACGTACGTCCCTACATCAGAGATAAATACAAACTATTCAGCTACCTTCCACCGGACTAAGAACCACCTACATTTATTTATACTATAACTGTACGGACATTTCGGAGAGTAGCCGGGCAAAGTGGAGAACGAACGAGGTATGGAAAATTATTGTTTTGTATTAAGAATATGAATTATGTATAAGGATTGACCAGTACCCTAAACGCGTAACACACTAAAGCCGGCGCCAGAAATAGTTCAAATATTTGATCATTTATTTGGACATATGTGTAGCACGGGTGTTTGAGTATTTGTTCAAAGCTTTGTTAAAACATTTGTTCTGTGTTTGCCATTCGTTGTCGGTTTCGAGCGCACATCAAAGCGTTCAAAGGCGTCTGTGTTCAAATGTTTGCGTAGCCTGCTAACACGCGCAAATTGTTCTATAAAGATTTGTACAAATATTTGTCTGTGTCTGGCTCTGGTTTAACAAACACATTCTGAATAACTTTGACAATTGTTCCTAATCCATTACTTTTTATGTTTGAATAATAATTCCGTTGAACAATGTAAATAACGCAATGAATGTTGTGGAACTGTCAAAATGAATGTAATTGCTACTGATAGTGTGTTACGTAATTACTCCTAGGTTAATGGGTCATTTATAGTGTTCAAAGTTGATTTTTTCATATTTTTATAAAGGAATGGGGACTTTTGAATGACGTTCGCTAGATGGCAGCACTGAGGCATCTGTCAAAATTGTCAAAAATGCCAATAGTCGTGAACATGAATGATGGAAGTCACCATTATAAATATTTTATATTTGACTGTCGAAATTGAAGAATTTTTTGTCAAAGTGGCGCCACCTGGTGTCGTGAAATAAAACCTCTCCTTATTAATGATATACAGGATGGTGTATTTATACTGGTCCTATTTTCTTTACTTACTACGTTCATCATTGAGACGTACTGTCGCCATAACCTATATCTGACCTTTTTGATAACAAAATACTTTGATCATGATGACCACTGCTGGGCCCGTGGACAAAACAAACGAGGGTCTTTTAGTTCGACTAACAATATGCTGTGAAAGAAGGAATATTCCTTAACGTGGTCAGATATTGATTTTGGCGTCAGTACTAGTACCAACAATAAAAAAAAATTGGACCACATTAAAAACTCCATTTTGTATTTCAGTTGTATTTTTCGTAAAATTATGTATGATTTTGCTATAATATATCTCACTCCATCTTATATTTTTTTTTTTGTCTACAATAACCCTGATATCTTAGTTCACATACTAAATTAAATTTAGATTTAGGTCATCCATTTCTTTGTTTCATTAAAAACAGGATAGGAGGAATGACAGGACTAAACTAAGACTTTATTAGTCCTTTCCTAATGAAATTTTAGTTTTAACTAAAATTACTAAACTTAAATTTTATTAGTCCTTTACTAATAAAATTTTAATTTAGTCCTGTCAGATTAATGTATCAAGTTTAGACATGCTTTAAAATGTAACGACCTAAAAAGTCCTTTCCTAATGAAATTTTAGTTTTAACTAAAATTACTAAACTAAAATTTTATTAGTCCTTTACTAATAAAATTTTAATTTAGTCCTGTCAGATTAATGTATATATTGATAGTTTAGACATGCTTAAAAATGTAACGACCTAAAATATGTTAATATACGTCAGGCGCTGACTAATTTGACAGGGCTGAATTTATTTTGTCTGTCGTTTTTTTTTTTTTAATTAATTGGAAAGAATAAGACGCACTAACTTAAATTTAGTTTAGTTTGTGAACAAGGCTAGTGAATAATAAACCCTTATATTTAAATATATTATCAAATACTTTATAAGAAGCGAAATGAAAAGATCTCCAAGAAAAATATCTCCAAAATGTACTTACAGTTTTCGAAACTAGTGATATTTATATAAAACATAAAAATAAAATTTCGATTAAAATTCATAATTATTTCTAAAATTTAGGAGAGGATATTCTAAAGTATAGATTAATTTATTATTAAATTTTAAAAAAAGAATGGAATCGGCATACTAATAGTTTTATTGATTTAGTTTTAGTGTTTGCCAATTGGCTGTGGTAATAGGAACTACTTTGACTTTGACAGCTTTATCTATGATATTTAGGATTATCTATGAATACACTGCAAAATCCGAATCCGAATCCTGATACTGCGAAATAGCCTTTTTTTAAAGAAAAGATTGACTGGTAGAAAATGTCTGACTGGAGCCGAAAATTTCCGATCCATCATCACAATCCGATCTTAGCCGAGTGTGCCCGATTTACCGTTATTTTTTGTATATTCGAAACCAGAAATACGTGTCTGATATTTTTAAATAAAGAATCTATGTAGACAACTTCAAAAAGATATCATGAAAAACCACAAAGTTACTAGCTTGCTATTTTACCTGGTTGTCCCAACAAAATATGCTCGATACACCGCTCGCCCGCTCGTGCCTGCAGCGGCGCGGCGGGTCCCTGTCTCACTGTGCGCCTAGTACTATGCTCTACCCTCAACTGCGTTGTGCGCACAGTAACCACACTGCAACAAATGTAACATGGTGTAAAAATGATTGGATGCTTATTCTAATAAAACTCGTATCAAGAAAAAATAACGTTGTTTACTGAATGAATGATGGATCCCAGTATACCAGATGCGTCATCACATTCTGATAATAGTGTGCATCCATCCATCCAAGTGTGCCCGATTCACCGTTATACAATATTTAAAGAAAACCCTGTCCGATCCGTGAATGCATTGTTAGCTATCGATAACTGATTCTACTAATGCCCATAAAGCCGGACTAAACTTTAAAAAAAATCCCCCTAAAAAATTAATATTATTTCGCAAAAGGAGGTAACTTAATACATGTGCGGTAGGCAATACATGCGCGGGCGACGGGGGCACAGCACGCGGCATGCGGTTGCATCGCTCATAATAATACCGCCGAAAATGGTGTTGTCGCTTTTTAAAAAAATACCAAATTTTGGGGAAGTCGGAATTATTTCGCGAAAAAACAAAGATTGTTTCAAAATTCATTAGTATTGTTACTATAATGATTATGTAAAATTTCATATTTTATTTGGTCATGTGTTTATCTAACCTTTATTATCCTTATGGTTCGGACGGGGTTTTCTTTACATATTGTATAGTGATCTTTAGCCCAGTATATCCGAATATGACGGTTGCTTCACTCTTCAGCTTAAAGAAATTTCTCTTAAAAATCCTTGGTATGTTAAGAGACCGTAATCTCATTGTAAGATTACGGTCTCTTAACATACCAAGGATTTTCAGGCAGCTATTCATAATAATTATTCTAAATAAAAAATTAAAATCCTATTACAACAGCCAAATAAATGATATAATTGCATGCATTTGACGAAAATTTTTGAAAAACAAAAATCAAATGCTGTCAAATTGGGTTTCATAATCTGTGATTATAATTTTGTTCTCTGTTCCTCAATTTGTTTTTTAATGCACCCCAATCTTGTGTAGACATAGCCTTATCAAACGTCTAGTTATTGTGTGAAATAGCCTATATTATTAAGGAATATGTTATGACCGGATGCTGATAATGACTGGGCAATGTTGTGATGTTTGCGATTATTTTTTTAAATGATAAATGCCTATAATTTGGATTATTGTTGTGTTTAATGTAGGAATATTACTATTTGTTTTGTATGTCTTCTTCAGCCTATAGATGTCCACTGCTGGACAAAGGCCTCCCCCAAGGCTTTCCACGCCGACCGGCCTTGTGCTGCCCGCATCCATCGGCTTCCCGCGACCTTCATCAGGTCATCGGTCCACCTTGTTGGGGGCCTCCCTACGCTGCGTCTTCCAGTACGTGCCGCCACTCCAGAACCTTACTGCCCCATCAGCCATCGGTTCTACGAGCAATGTGCCCTGCCCACTGCCACTTAATTTTAGCGACTCGAAGAGCTATGTCTATGACTTTGGTTCTTCTGCGGATCTCCTCATTTCTGATTCGATCGCGCAGAGAAACCCCGAGCATAGCTCTTTGCATCGCCCTATGTGTGACTCTGAGCCTTCGTATGAGGCCCATTGTGAGCGACTACGTCTCTGTTCCGTAAGTCATCACTGGCAACACACACTGGTCAAAGACTTTAGTCTTGAGACACTGTAGTATCTTGGACGACGAGAAGATGTAGCGTAGCTTCCCGACCGCTGCCCAGCCGAGCTGGATTCGACGAGATACCTCTTTCTCGAAGTTGGACCTACCTAGCTGGACTGTTTGTCCCAGGTTTGGTTAGGTTTTGTATATGAATGAGCTGTATTAGAATAGTCCTCTCAGTGGCAGGCTATAACATCGGCTGCCGGCAGAAGTTACCACCCATCAGACAAAGTCTTGACGGCAAGCGATTCGTCGTGTTCCGGCATGATGTCTGGTGAAGCCGTACGGAGGACGGGTCTGAGCAGTTGTGTTGCGATGTGTGCCGGGTACGATGCACCAAATGTTGTGTTGGGAGTTTGGTCGGTGAGGGTCTTCGGATTAATCTCCCTCTAGTGCAGCATCGTTGGTCGTGTTATTGGGGTTAACATTGCATCACCTCGCTCAACTGCCATCTTCATTCCTATTCACTAAGTTTTTTAAGTGAATAGGCTTAATAAACTAGCGCCCTTTACCATCAACGATTGCATCACTGCTTACCATCAGGCGGGATTGCGGTCAGGCACTAGTTTATAATGATTAAAAGTCCACTACCACATCACCATGTCCTCCGTCTCCCCAACCAGTCTGCGCCAGCCACCCTCTTTAGGTCTCCCATCGTTTCTGCAAGAGGGAACGGGCCCAGTACAGTCGCAGCTGACGAACTGGCTAGAAGGGCATCCAGCGCGTTGGTCAGCGGACCGGAGTCCATTGTGCCTATCCCCTTCATCCAAACACGCAGACGGCTACAAAGGTATACCCCAGAACAAGCGGAGATTTGATGCTCCTCGTCACCGGGCTGCAGGCAGTCCAAGGAGGCTATGCCATCCCTGGATAACAAGCTAACCAAAAGGCTACTGCGCCTGGATAGGAAAAGCCTACGATTGATGACGGGGATCATTACGGGCCACTGCTCGCTGAATAAGCATCTCCGCACAATAGGCATAACGGACAGCCCTCTGTGCTGCATAGAGGCTGACGAGACAGTTGCGCATGTACTCTTCGAGTGTACAGGCGTTACCCAAATTAGAAACAAAACCATAGGAGCACCAAGATCTCACACAGATGTTCTCAAGAGGCTAGGAGTGCTAATGGGCTTTTGGAGGGAGGTGGACTGGCTGAAATAACCGCCAAAGGCCGCCATGGTCCACGCACAATTGTCCACTGCAGGGACTAAGTGCGGAAACCAAACCAGTAACATAGAACATAGAACGGGCCCAGTACGGCATTTTACAATAAAATAATAATTTTCTTACATATTTGCATTACATTGACATTTACATTCACTAAGTTTATTTTTTTAGTCTAAGCTATGTCTACACATAGATTAATTTTATACGAGGTATTCATATACACAAATATGGTAAAAAAAAAAAAGAACGTTACTGCTTGTCGATGGATTTAACTAACATATATGAGGTATGAGAAACAGGATATAAAAAAAAAATGGAAGGATCCTTCAACCAGACGTGTCTCGTGTCATAAAGTTCCGCGGAAAACTTTGCTTGCGAGATTCAGAATTTTTAGCGGCGTCAGTATAACGTGTTGTTCGCACATTAATGTAAGATCGCCGCCGCAACCGCAATAAGCGTAACTGACGGTGTTATTTCTTATCATCATCATCATCAGCCCCTACTCGTCCACTGCTGGACATAGGCCTCCTTCATGGCACGCCAACAAGCTCGATCCTGAGCAGTTCTCCGCCAGCCACTACCAGCCACCTTTTTGATGCCTACGTTTGCCGAGACGCGGTCTCCACTCGAGGACTAGTTTACCCCAACGGTTGTCGGTCCTGCGGCATATGTGACCAGCCCATTGCCACTTCAGCTTGCTAATCCTCTCAGCTATGTCGGTGACTCTGATCCTCTGTCGGATCACCTCATTTCTGATGCGGTCCTTCAGAGAGACGCCCAATATAGCCCGTTCCATAGCTCGCTGAGCGACTTTAAACTTATGGACTAGTCTGACCGTTAGTGTCCACGTCTCGGCTTCGTAAGTCATGACGGGTAGGACGCACTGGTTGAAGATTTTCGTCTTCAAACATTGGGGCATTTCTTATCCGTCTCTCAATATTTGTGTATATGCCATACCAAACAATTGTTTTATATTTTAAGCCGTAAGTGTTTTTATATGTATTATCGGATATATAAGCGAACTCTAATGAGGTGCTAAACATTTTTATTATTATTTTGTATACAGTAAGGCTATATTTTATATTTCTTTTTGTGTGTATGCTTTTGAGGGTGTGTGGAATAGTGAATTTAGGTGAACATTTATTAATAGTGATAATTTGGTAATCTAATTCGTACTGAATATAATTTTGTTATTTTGCCTATTTTAACATATGATGAAATATGGGTGTTTAAATCAAGTAGGCTTTCAAGTACGTCCACCTTAAGAAACCTGGAACTTAAAACCAAAGCTTTAGATATTTTCAATGCATCGATAATTGAACCATGACTCCATACAAATAAGAAGTACAATCGCGTATTCAAAAGCCGTATTGGAAGTAATACTTGCATGGCAAATTGACCTGTGAGTTCCTGTAAATAAGGAACACAATTGCATTTATAAATAAATACTTTCATAATAAGAAAACTTGCTTAAGCAAACACAGTGGTGATGACAATACGACAATAAATTAAATATCGTGTACCTCCACATATTCTCAGTCTACCTATAAATAATCATATAAATATATCCATTAGTTTAGTCACAGGAAATTATTTATAATTTTTCACATTTTTTACATGATGTACACGTTGGTAGGGAAGCGTTGACAGGTTGATGGCCGCCGCATCCAGCGGTACTAAGCTTTAATAATAATGGCGCCAAAAAATAGCAAGTCGATACAGGACCGCGCTGTCGCCGGAGGTCAGTGAACCAAAATTTTAAAGGATGTTCTATTCCGTTTCCAATTTTATGCGATTTAGTTTGTTTGAATTTTTTTTTATGTTTTAGTTTTGATGCTAGATTTTTTATATGGTTTAGGATTATTCCTATGAACCAGCGTTGTCCGTGTTTTCATTTATTGTCGTATTATCAGAACCACTCTGTATTGTTATCTCAGACAGCCTCCGTGGCGTAGCGGTAGCGGACGCGGCCGCTGCGCAAGGTGGCGCGGGTTCGATCCCCGCACAGTGCAAGTATTTGTATGCATGAATATGAATATTTGTACTGGTCTGGTCGTGCCTCGGAAAGCACGTTAAGCCGTTGGTCCCGGTTGCCCTACGAACATCTAGTGGCAGTCGTTACGGGTTGTTGGAGCCCTCAAAAGTCCTACAATTGGTCTAACTGCAATGCTTCGATGTCGCCTTCGGGTTGTGGAGGTCAGACGGCAGTCGCTTCATGGAAAATGTCGAAGTTTAGCCATATCAGCAGTTGGACTGGTAAAGCGAACCCCAGACTCCAAAGCTGAAAAGGCTTCGGATGCGAGTGGGAATTAACACTGGGATGATGCTGACTCTGTATTGTTATCTCCTAACTCTGACTATGATATAATAAAGCACATAACTGACCTGCCAGGTAACTCGAAACAGCACCAGTAGCAATGAATTTCATTTTGACATATCAACAACATTCATTGCGTTATTTACGTGGTTGAGTAGATACCTTTTTCGAACATACGACGCAATGGATTGCTCTATGCTTCAAAATTCTTCCAATTGATAGTGATTAGGGTGCTGGTGGTTAGTGGTCAGTGTTGCCATCTCTCAGAAACATAGCAATTTTTTTTATATGCTTTACCGCATGCCCGCCTGATGGTAAGCAGTGATGCAATCGTTGATGGTAAAGCGCGCTAGTTTAATATTTTACACTTAAAATTAATCTATTCTACACACTCCCAAGTTAAAATCAAATAATTGTGTTTACAGTACTATTTAAGTATTTTTTCTATTATTATTATTATTAATTGAAGCGTCCAGTTTTTTTTACTTGTGTCTTTTTGTAGCTAAGATAATAATATATTATGATAAAAGTTATTGTAATAGGCTGTAAAAAAATCATGTCAAAGTCATGTTTTTTTTTTTTTAATGTAAGAATGAAATATAACTGATATGATCTATGGCTGCAGTAGATAAAGTGTTGATATGTTGACTGCTAATTGTTTGTTTTTGCTGTAAATATAATTATTTAGGAAAAATCAACGCACAAAATACCCTGAACTAATGTTCAGGGTATTTTGTGCGTTGATTTTTCCACTATCGGTTGAATATATTCGTGGCATATTGATGAAAATAGTTAATATTATTACATTGAGCATAAATATCATTGAGGAAAAGTAAGTAAAATGTGTCATGGTGGCCTAGTGGTTAAAACACCAGCCTCTCAAATATGAGTGTGCGCGTTCGATTCCAGGTCTGGCAAGTACCAATGTAACTTTTCTAAGTTATATGTGCTTTCTAAGTTTATCTTGGACACCAATGACTGATTGCATTCCACGCGGGCGCAGCCGCGGGCGGAAAGCTAGTAATGTATATATCTTAGACACCAATGACTGATTAAAACTGAAATCGCCAACCCGCATTGAGCAAGCGTGGTGATTACGCTCGATCCTTCTCTGTATGAGAGGAGACCTGTGCCCAGCAGTGGGATGATAAAAAGGTTGATAATGATGATGTGATGATGGTGAAGTTGGTCTGTTCAGTTATGAAAACTTTCTTCTATACTATACTAGCTGCCGCCAGCGACTTCGTTCGCGTGGACTTAGTTATGTTCCGTTCCCATTGGTCGCAGCGTGATGTTATATACCTAAAGCCTTCCTGGATTAATGGGCTATCCAACACAAAAATATTTTTTTTAAATCGGACCAGTAGTTCCCGAGATTAGCGTGAACAAACATACAAACTCTTCAGCTTTATATATTAGTATAGATTAGGCATGCAGAGCAAAAAATATGACCTGTAAAAGTGATCAGTGATCCTACTTGCAAAATAAACGATTTCATTTAATGTCATTTCAGAGCAATTGATATTACGGTATAGGGAACAGTTAATTTAATTTTTTAGTCATATGTCAGCCACGCCAAAATACCGTAAATAGAATATAAGCCATAGTAAAAAAAACGAAACATTTAAAACTATTAATAAAATCAAAATTTAACACAAATACAACTCGAACTTCAAAGCATTAGGTCGTATCTATAGTTCGACGTTAGAAGCATTATGTCATATGTATAGTTACGACGACCTACACATTCAACCTACTGATTCTAACGTCGAGCTATAGATACGATCTAATGTTTCGAAGTTCAAGAACTATAGTGAAGACTACTTGGATAACAAAATGAAACAACAGCGACAACTTGGATATAGGCCGTATATTAACAGACTGAGGGAGCTATATCAGCTATACTACAGAGTAGGGTTGTAACGGAGCTTCGCCTCCGCTTCCGTTACTGCGGAAGTTCCGCAAGAAATCGTATCTTCGCTTCCGCCTCCGCCTCCGCACAATTTTAGCGGAGTTATAACGGAGGTTTATTTATGTATTTATAAAATAAATAACACGCAAGCTGCGACGCTTGACAACCGTCCGGCCGCGTTTGAGCGCGAAATGGATCAAGAATCAACTAGTGCGAGGCGGGAATGCGGGAAACACAATTTATTTCTCCTTAATTTTCATTACAAGAAGGTAATATTTTTTTGCCAAGTATACTACTATTAATGTACGTATTTATAATAAAAAATTTGTTTTAATCCATACTAATATTATAAATGCGAAAGTATCTCTGTCTGTCTGTCTGTCCGGCTTTCACTCCAAAACTACTGATCCGATTGTAATGAAATTTGGTACACAGATAGTCTAGAGCCTGAGAAATGACATAAGATATAAAACATTCCGCTAAGACCCATAGGAGCAGAGCAGTAACAAAAAATGTTGCGAAAACTGGGGCAAACGCAGACGTACATATTGCTCCGATTATTTTAACAGCCGCTTATTTTATATCAACACGCGGACGGAGTCGCGGGTAACAGCTAGCTAACCATCATTTTTTTTTTCTGTATGTACTTTCACCTCCGCCTCCGTTAACCTCCGCATCCGCGGAGGTGAGACTCGTCGCCTCCGCATCCGCCTCCGCCTCCGCTAACAAGCCTCCGTTACAACCCTACTACAGAGTACCTACAGTGTTGCCATTTGGATTCATTAGCAAACTACCGAGTACAATGTTGCTAGTTTAGTCTTATAAGATACATACAATTACAGATACCACATATAGCAGTGAACATATCAATGATTTATTGAACTGAAGATTAATGCCTAAATTATACACATAGGCGTCGTTTCTCTAGTTCACAAACTAAATTAATTTTAAGTTAACTGCATCTTCTTTTTTCTATTTAATTAAGAAAAGGATAGAAGATAACATTAGTTTAAAACTGTCAAATTAAGATACTCCATAGACATTTTTTTTTTGGTTCAATTCTTTCCGTTCTTCTGAACGGAAAAGGCAAAGGCATAGTACGCCATACAGCCTAGTCTTCAGTACATATTCTCTTGAGTAAACTTCTATCCTAACTTATCCTAATTAATCCTAACTTATCCTAGCTTATCCTAAACTTATCCTAACTAATCTAACTCCTTTCGTTTCCCGCGTTTGGACGATAAGGAGCGGTTTAGCGTAAAGACATGATGAGGCCACTATGCTACAATATTTCACTGTTCCTTTTGAATTATTCACTGAATGCACTTTTTACTACATAAATCACGCGTTTTTATTTAGTAAACGACACTATAAATAATTTTAAAAATCCAATGAAAAATGAGCGTGACACTCATCTTGACATTCCCGCCAAACCCCCTGTTCTTTGTCCTCCATAGACAGTTTAGACGCGATTATAAACATGGCGATCAAAAATATGTAGATTTACGTCAGGAGCGGACTAATGTGACAGGTCTGAACTGACATTTTATCTTCTATCCTTTTCTTAATCACAGAGAATGAAAAAGATGCACTTAATTTAAAATTAATTTAGTTTGTGAACAATTGAATTAGGGCCATTATTTGAATAAATCAAATTTTATTATTTATTAAAAATGTGAATGTTTTATTATTGTGAAAAACGTATTGACAACTGTCTGTCTAGTCAATTATTTCGTTAAAATTATTATCAACAAATTTATTACTGTGTCGTGTTTATATTTTACTTGAAGAGTTTACAAAAAATTATGTCTGGTCAATACTAAGCAGGTTCAGTATTCCTGAAATTTTTGGGGATTATTTATAAACGTTACTTAAAGTTTATTTACTGATAGCTATTTTTTTACCATCATTGTTGATGTTAAAACGTCTCGTAGCTTTGTAAATAAGCGACGTTTATAAACAAACCCCTCTATGTCAAATAGTTGAAATTAATGTCAACCAAATATAAGCCCTTTATGTCAAATAATTGACATAAATGTCAACCAAATATAAGCCCTTTATGTCAAATAATTGACATTAACGTCAAACAAATATTAGCCCTTTATGTAAAATAATTGACAATAATGTCAATGACATTAATGTCAGTGACATTAATGTCAATGACATTAATGTCTAACAAAATATTTGACTAGACAGTCAAATTATATTTAATCAATTTATTTTATTCAGTTTTTATAAGTCTGATGTCTTTGATCTGAAAAAAATCGTTTAGAAAAGCCAAATTGCCTATTTCGGTATACCTAAAAATGGTGTCCAAAATTATTTGGATAGGAATTTAACTTAAAATTCTGAAACAAGTATTAAAACCGTCGAATGTTTGATTTATTTTTCTAACTTATATTATATACTAGCCAGACTAATAATGTAATGCGGTTTCGGTCGATTTTGGGGCAAATAAATCTAAGCACCCTTCCTTCATCCTAGTTATTCAAAGATATTACCATAATGTCATATTCTGGACGCCTTTCTTTAAAATGGTTTTACATGCTAGTCGCGTGGGCCGTAATCTACCACGTTGGTCCAGTGCGGGTTGGTAAATGCCACATGTCATCAAAGTTTGACCTCTAGGACATGTCGGTTTCCTCGCGATGTGTTCCTTCACTGTTTTGAGAGCAGTGGTGATGAAATAATACACAAAGTAAAGCGCCTGACTAGGTTCGAACCTACAACTTGTAAATCACGGCCCATACTACTACGCCCTTTATTATTATTTAAATTTTATATAAAAATATCTTCCAATAACCTAATTTTGACCGAAATCACACTCGAGCCCTAAGGTATAAATAAATCAACAATTTAAAAATACATTGTAATATATTAATAAACATCAACTATTAATAATTAACGCCTATTTAAAAATGTTATTTAAATAATTTTAATTTCCAAATGTATTTTTATAACAGTTTACAGAAATTACGCGGTTTTTTTTATGCGTAATTCTGTTAAAATTTCCTCGCGTTTTTGCGAAAACTACCATTTTGGTAGTTTTTGGTATGGGTTTCAGTCTACCTGTGGTAGTTTTGTTGAAATATAACACAGGTCAAATATCTTGAATGAGCTACAAATGTATTTTTTATTCTGCAAATAAATGGCAACAAAAGTAGCCTGGATTTAGTGAGTAGTGTGAAGTCTTTAGATTACCCTTTTGGGAAATACTTATATATTTTCTAAAGTCCTCGTTTATACTTTGTTTGGTAATTAGGGGAGGGGGGCAGCTGCCTTCCCCTGCCCCGCCTGGGTACGCCCATGGGCATACATTTTTTTGGGATGGCAACTACCATCCTTTGGCACCCCCGCTTACGCATAGGCGTAAGCGGGGTAACCGGGAACAAATTCACTCCAGGCCATAGGGCCTGGAGTGAATTTGTTCCCGGTTGACTTGAATCATTTGAAACCTGTATCGAAAATTACCGATATGGAAATAGTATGTTTTATGTAGGTACTATATAAAGGATTTTTTCATAACCAAATGCATTTGGAAGTTAGGAATCACATATAACTATTGTTTTAAATAATGAGTTGGTCTCAGGATTGTATGACTACCTGTTTATGATTCCATATTTGATGAGATTTGATAACGATAGCTGTATCTTCAAGACATTTCTCTTGGTAGGTCAGCAGAAGATTGGGAGAGGATGAATGGAATGTGTGAAAGTTGATATATATGTCTTTGCAAGTAGGTACGATGATAATGGCCAACTTTTGTAACGAAATCTAAATTGAAATGACTGCTGTTATAATAACACTAGCGGCCGCCAGCGACTTCGAGAGCTTGTCGCATACTGAATCTCAATAGCTCGGGCAAGAGAAATGATGGCGAATACGCCCAGATTGTTGAATAAAATTTTTATTTTAGTAATTTTAGAAAAATATTTCTACAATAATGTTCGTGATGAAATTGCCTATCTATTAGTGTAAGAACGCAATCTAAATAATGCTTACTTTTCGAGGAGATGCACGTTTATGATAATTATTTCTCTTGTCAGTGGTTTCGTTGTGAAAGAATTATTTAAACATTATACTTAGCAAAAAAAAAAAAAGAAAATCTGCAATTTTGGAGCCAAGATTATGGAGAAAATTTATGTATTTTTAATAAGTTGATATTTCTTTTGGATAAAGAGTAGATAGCTCCCAAAACTCCATAAAAACGGCTTGCGCTGGGTTTTGGTCATGGAAGCCCCTTAATCCAGAAAGGCTTTAGGCTATATAATATCACGCTGCGACTAATAGGAGCAGAGCATAACTAACTCCACGCGAACGAAGACGCTGGCGGCCGCTAGTATAAAATATAAATAATTATAATTGCATAACTTGATAAAAAAAATGCTATGCAATAGCTTTCCCGCGGCAGTCCCCGAGTGCCACACGTTTTTTTTTTTATTAGAAATATGATATCTTCAAGGTAGTCTCATGTTAAGGAAATTAGGGTCTGATGATGGAAGACTAGGGAAATCTAGGAGATATTTAAAAAATCGTAGGGGAACCTAGGGCATTTCTAAGTTTTTTCATTAAGTGTTTTAACGCACTACAATTTAGTAAAGTTCGGAGTTGATGATGGAGCCGGGAGACAGCCGATGGAACTCCTTAACGATTCAAATCAGCTACCGTGTGTAACCTCTTGATTAATTTGTATTGATAAGAACTTTACATCTAGATGGATTGTTATGATCATTAGGAGTCTGATGATGAAAACGAAGGACAGTTGAGGGAACTCCTCAAAGGTTTACAGTAGCTACTTTGTGGTTGGACTTAATTCCTTTATATGGATGAGAACTTTGCACCGATATGGGTAAAAATGAAGGTCTGAAGTACATCTGATGATGAAGACCATAAACAGTCGAGGGAATTCCTCAACAATTTACAACACTGTACTTTAACATAGTACAAACACTACCTACTCGTCATGCTTATGCAAAAATCAATTAAAATCAAGAGACTGAATTTAAGTTGTGTTATTTCATTGCGTTATTTCTAGCATTGCTCATACTCTCATTATGGCCTTATAGGAATTAAAGCAAATGAAATCTGGTACTTGCAGGCCGTCGGACGTCGTTTGCTTGCAGGCCTTTTCCAAATATGCTGGCTTCAGCGTCCGGTTTGACCGGATATTGTATTAGTCAGATGTTTTATTTTTCTGCGAAAGGAAGTTTTGTAAATAATATTATAGTATGTGTTATCCTTATATGATATGCGTAACCTAGGTAATGAAAGACTGTATCTATGCAACTTCTGCGAAGAAAGTTCTGTTGAGCGTGATGCCTTAGAACGTCATGTACAGTTATTACCGGATCTCACAAATAAAGTCATGACAGGTTATAAAGACTACTATTTTTGTGACCAATGCTTTAAAAAGTTTGACACTGAAACTGATATGCTACAACATAAGTGGACCCATTTTCTGATCATGGTGGCAATTCACAAGAACGAGGAAGGAAGAAAAGATGATAATGACATATAATATTAATGAACCCATCCCGGAGTACATGCAACCAAAGCTGGTATTGGAAAAGATAAAAATTGGGAAAGAGTTGTGACAGATTCTGTGAGTTCATTGATGCGAGGTGTTTTGATGTTAACAAAAGCGAGATGAAGGAGGCTGTTGTTGACCCGAAGAGTAAAAAGACTATTATTTCCAAGCACCAATGCCAGACATGCGGCAAATAATACTCTTCGAACTATTGTCTAAACCGGCACATTGAGACCCAGCATTCGGACTACGACAGCCTCCAATGCCATCATCAATTCATCTCTCCTACGTAGCCACAAATGCATTCGTCTCAAGCATCCAGAAATGCCATTTGAAGATGCCAGACCAGAGATACGTTTCGACAATCTACATGAGATCAGTCAAAATGGTTTTGATGATCTAAATATTGTTGAGGATGATGACTACTTGAATACGCTGGACTTTGAAATTCCGGCCCCAAAAGTGCAGTTGACGGAGTATGACAATTATAATCAATCCCAGGAAAAATTTGCGCCATTGCAGAATTTGGGTAATAAATTGGTGATGCAGGAAGTGCCCATTGAGTTTTAATAATCTGATGTAGTGGGTTTTAATGGATGGTTCAGTGTTTATAGTGCTTCAAGACTTCCTAGACTTCCAATGAAAACTGTTTTTGAAGTAAGTCTTCTTAGTTATATTTTCAGAGACAAGAGAGATACATTTCTTGTTAGAGGAAGAATATAAAATAAATATTAATAACAAAGTGGGTACTTTGAAAAAAAAAACTGGATTTTTCTGAATGTGGGTAGTTGTAAATTTAAATTTTCTCTGCTTAATTCTGTATGCGAAATCCTTCCCTCCCCCAATTATTTTTTTTTTTTTGGCTATTTGATAATGTTGTGGTAGCATATTTTAGTTGTGTTACTACACGAATTGCAGTTTGACCATAAAACAGCTAGATTATTGTGTCACACTCGGAATCATTGGCAGTGGCATTTGCTGAAACGCCTTAATGAGTTCCACGAGATTTCTCTTATCTAACTGAAAAATAGACTCGTTGCCAGATCAGTTTGCTATCTCTCCAATTCAAAGTATTTATCATTAATGTCAATTCGGCACAGAAAACACTTCGGAAGATTAAAACGTTAAAATTTACAATAATATAGAATTATAGCTGCCCTTGATAAAACGTAGTTTTCGTGTGGCGAAGAATCTTCAAGAAACCTCATTATTACTCTTTTCAAATGTTTTAAAATATTCTGTATAATTACCTACTACACTATCAATAGGTGCTATTTCGGTGACACTAGCCGGGCAATTCTCAACATAATGTCATTTGGAAGGCTTCAAAATCCGGGGATTTTCAATTTTCTAGCTGTGTCAAGCAAGAAACCGCGTACTAAGAGAGACGAATACTGAAAGGTCTTGACAACGCTCACCTAGTAATTAATATATTGGCGCATCTGCAAACTGTGAAACAGACTTTATTACACATACCACGTCTTGCCGGAGTCCACGAAGACCGATGCCTCCTGAGTCAGGGTTGCAGGTTGTTTAAAAAAGAAACCGTGGCCCTGGCTCACAGGCAAGTGAAGAACTCTGGTTTTAATCAGTAAAAAGTCTGACACTCCCTTCCGCTCGCCCAGATCGGGAGAGGCCATTTGATGATTTCTTTAACCAAAAAAAGGCAATTCTGATTATGCAAATAATAACCTTATAAGTGTGAGATGGCTATCCCAACAAAAACAAAGACGAAATCGTTTGTCATATGAATCCTACTTTCAGTAAGTTAATAAATTAACCACATTTTATTATTATCCATTTTTATTTTAACACTAGCTGTGCCCCGCGGTTTCACCCGCGTAAGCTTCGAACCGAAAGAGCTCAGTTAATAATGGGAGCAATATGTACGTCCGCGTTTGCTCCCATTTTCGCAACATTTTTGTTCCTGCTATATAGCCTATGTCTTTTCTCAGGCTCTAGACTATCTGTGTACCAAATTTAATTACAATCGGTTCAGTAGTTTTGGCGTGAAAGTCGGACAGACAGACAGAGATACTTTCGCATTTATAATATTAGTATGGATAATCTGTTATAGCTAATTCTGTTTACAGTTTACTTAAACATGGGATGTGGCTTGAAGATACAAAAGCACTATGTTCTTCTCGACCTTAAAAGCATTAGGTCGTATGTATCCGGCGACCCACACATACGACCTAATGCTTCTAAGGTCGAGCTATAGATACGACCTAATACTTCTATGGTCGAGTATAGGGTTGCTTCGTGGGTAAAAAAAAATTAATATTATTTAGTCCGTCGTTCAGATTATAGAAAAATATTGGATACGTATATTTTGTTTTATCAAATCAATAAAAATTGACAAATATAAAAGGCATCAAAGATCAGGAGTGGTGGCTGGTGACGTCACTGCTCGCTAAAAAGTGTAGCGTGCAGTGACGTCACACGAGTTTTCAACGCACTGTGTCGTCTTCATTTTTTGTTTACCTATATGAAAAAAGAAAAAATACGTGTCTAGTATTTTTTGGAAATCTGCCTGACTGATAATAATTTTTTTTTAGTCAACTACCCTATTCTGTAAGTATACTAAACATGGGATGTGGCTTGAAGATACAAAAGTTACTATGTTTTTATGTTATAAAATGACCAGTTTTTGTTTTGTACTGTGATTATTGTCTTATCCTTAAGTAATGAAATGGTTTATCCATAAAATTACACCTGCTTTTCAGAAGGTGTTGACAGAAGTGTGAAAAATATTCATAAGTCCTATGTATGTTGTTGTCGTCTTAAAAATGTTCCCTGTGAGATGACCTTTAACATTATTATCAAGTTTAAAATCGAATGAAGGCCTAGGCCGCACTACGGTTAAACCGCTGCGGTTTTTAACCGCGTGAATTTGTGCCCCTACAATACTAATGCAAGCGGCCGCATCTGCGTTTTTTTCCCGCGAGCATTTTGGAGCAAAAAAATCAGTCGCGGGAAAAAACCGTAGCGGTTTAGCCGTAGTGCGACCTAGGCCAAAATAATGATTCTAGAATGTTCTCATTGGCGGGACAGGCCTCTTCTCGGTGAGGAGTTGGCCGTATTCTACCACGAAAGCTCAGTGATTGTTGATAGATGTCACGTCTTCGAACAGCAGTTAATTCATACTATTGTAATTTTTTTTATTGTATATTTCCCGAATCATAAACGGTGTTGCCAGAAATCAAATATTTAGATTAAGGTGTAGATAAGTGAAAATTTTAAATTTTTAATATACTTAGCTATAAATCGATGTAAGAGTGTAGCGATCAAATTGTTTTCAATCTTATAGTGGTTTAAGACGTAATCATTGTTTAGTCTATTAAAAGTATTTAATGAAATATGTTTTTGTTTTATTTGCAATATTAAAAACAGCCTCCGTGGCGTAGCGGTAGAGAACGCGGCCACTGCGCAAGGAGGCGCGGGTTCGATCTCCGCGCAGGGCAAATACTTGTATCTTCTTCTTCTTCTTCAGCCTATAGATGTCCACTGCTGTACAAAGGCCGCCCCCAAGGATCTCCACGCTGACCGGTCTTGTGCTGTCCGCATCCATCGGCTTCCCGCGACCTTCACCGGGTCATCGGTCCACCTTGTTGGGGGCCTCCCTACGCTGCGTCTTCCAGTACGTGGCCGCCACTCCAGAACCCTGCTGCCCCATCGGTCATCAATACCTACTTGTATGCATGAGTATGAATATTTGCACTGGTCTGGTCGTGGCCCGGAATTAAGCCATCATAGAACATCTAGTGGCAGTCGTTACGGGTTGTTGGAGCCCTCAAAACTCCAACAATTGGTCTAATTGCAATGCTTTGATATCGCCTTCGAGTTGTGGAGGTCAGACGGCTGTCGCTTCACAGAAAATATCGAAGTTTAGCCAAAATCAGCAATTAGACTGGAAATGCGGACCCCAGACTCCAAAGCTGAAAAAGCTTCGGATGCGACTGGGATTAACGTTGAGAAGGCTAGACCGCATGCCACCAATAAAATTATGATAGTCATTTAAGTCGTTAATGAGCGGTTACAGAAATCATAGTGTTTAAAAAAGAGTGTCGGCTTGGCCTTTGAACGTCGCAAGCGTGCCGCCGTGCGTGTTTGTAGGTATGACGTTGACCCCTGAAGTGAACTCTAGTAAATCAACTGATAGGACAGTTTTTCGAGTATTGTTAACACTGCGCTTTTTTGGGTAATTAGCGAATTAATTAATTCGCACTCTAAAATATTATTGGGTTATAAAAGTATAGGTAGCAACTATGAACGGTCCAAAGTGAAAAAACCCCATATTTTTTTTAAAAATCAGGAGAATGCCGACGCAAAATTCCACCACTGGGGGGTTCAGAATCATGTACTGGATCCATGGTACTCGTTTGTGCGTCAATGTCAGATACACCCTTTATAAATTCTTAAAATAGTAGCCCACCAATATCAAGAACAGAGATCAGCTACGGCGGTTGAGGCTCCAGAGGAAGGTATATCTGCTAGCCATGATTGATAAAATGCTGAAGGCCAGTGGAGCCGACGAGTCCAGTCATCCATCTCACAGTGAATTCTTTGGTGAAGTAAGTTGCCATTCTAACAGATATTAGGGATTGACACTATGACAGCCTGACAGCTCCCTCTAAGCTCCATTCACCTTACTTCTCACGGTAAGTTGTTGGTGGTTACAGAATCCCACTGCTGTATGGCTACCATGAGTTTTCATTACTCGATCATCGATTGGCCCGCTTCAAGGTTGTAAGAACTCTCAATCAATAAGAGCGCCAAACGCGCTCGATGCGTATGATCGAGTCTCGTAATGAATGACTCATGGTATCCACACGGGAGTGGAAACCGCGTATAGGCTGACATAGTACGAGCCGCCGTCCAGCTAAGTGGACGGAGAAGGTGCTTGGGATAGATGCGGAAAGCGGGTACAGAATTTTCTGGAGTAGAACGTGGTAGGCCATAACATCGGCTGCCGGCTGAAGTTACCACCCACCAGTCAAAGTCCTGCCGCCAAGCGGTTCATCGTCTTCCGGCATGATGTCTTGTGAAGCCTGACGGAGGACGGGTTTAAGCAGTTGTCTTGTGATATGTGCCGCGTACGATGCGTCAAATGTTGTTGTGTCGGGAGTTTAGTCGTGGAGGGTCTCCACATCAATCTCCCTCTGGCACAGCATCGTTGGACGTGTTGTTGGGTTTAACGTTGCATCACCTCGCTCAACTGATTAAAAAAGTTTTTTTTTATAAATTTAAACTACTTAGTGTTTGACCGCAATCTCACCTGATGGTAGGCAGTGATGCAATCGTTGGTGCTTATCAAACTACTAAAAAAAAAATCCGAGTGAATAGGAAGGAAGACGGCTTGCAGCAGTTGTACTCCGTACGACTTCACCAGACATCATGCCGGAGCACGACGAATCGCTTGGCGGCAAGACTTTGTCTGATGGATTATAACTTTTACCTGTAGCCGATGTCATGGTCTGCCACCGAGAAAATAGTTTGGGAGAGGCCAAGAATGACTATAATTTCTTCAGTAAAAATTTTGGTGGTAAATCTAGAAAGAGCTAATTCTGCCGATTCCCCTGTTCACAAACTAGTTTTTGACAGTGCATCTTTTTCTTTATACAGGATAAAATTTTATCCAGTGCGCAAACTTTGTCAACTTATAGCTAAATAAGTTTTATAGATAAAAATATTATTACTTTGGTATGTTTTAGTACAAAAAAAATAGTTATTGATAACGAAAGATGTTTATTATGAAATCGATGTTACGGTCACCGCACGCGGTCCCATTCATGTTCGGCGGAGTGGGGACGGCGGGAACATCACAGGACCCCCGCGCGCCCGCGCCGCCCGCATGTTCACTACGCGGCCATATGCTAATACTACGATATTGATATGAATCGGTGTCTCTCATTTGCTGATTTTAGGGCGGACAAAATCATGATTTTTTATTTTAAACTAATAATGCAGATTAGTTCTGTTATTGATTCTGAGCCACCCATTTGTTTTTGCGCACTCGAAAAAAAGTTTCCCTGTATTTCATTAAGAAAACTATACAAGATAACATATTAATTTAGTCCTGTCAAATTAAGATACTCCATAGACAGGCTAAATCGTATTAAAAGATGACTAATTTATTAGAACTAAACTAAAATCCGCAGAAGAACCAAAGTCACCGACATAGCTCTGCGAGTCGCTATACTTAAGTGGCAGTGGGCAGGGCACATTGCTCGTAGAACCGATGGCCGATGGGGCAGTAAGGTTCTGGAGTGGCGGCCACTTACTGGAAGACGCAGCGTAGGGAGGCCCCCAACAAGGTGGACCGATGACCTGGTGAAGGTCGCGGGAAGCCGATGGATGCGGGCAGCACAAGACCGGTCAGCGTGGAAAGCCTTGGGGGAGGCCTTTGTCCAGCAGTGGACATCTATAGGCTGAGGAAGGAACTAAAATTGTATCTTCTGCCCTTTTCTTATTGAAATAGAAATAATAAGTTGCACTGAATATAATTTTAATTTAGTTTGTGAACAAAGAAAGAATAAACAAAATGTTTAAAAAAAAAAACATATCTACCTATATCTGAAATCCGTGCGAATTAATATAAACAGATTAATACTATCTTTAGATGTTTATAATAATTGGAGATATCATAATAAAATTAATAAACGTTTGTAGTCAGATTGTATCTAGAATTTGAAATTGATGACACTAATACTTGTGACCACTGATAAAATATTAAACAGATACGATATATTCTAACAAACTGACCAAAAAAAAATGTGCCGAACACAGCAGCAGCACACATGCATATTTTTATTCGGCATACATTGGTACAGTGTAAGTGAGATGGGGCGCAATCTAAAGAATATAGAAGAAAAAGATGGCTAGTGTTTGTCGTTTGCGCTGTTAGTGTTTGTCGTTTGTTTTTACGAGTGTATCGAGAGTGACTAAAGCGAGATACAGGACTTACTTCCTTTTGTACGCTTCATTTTTAGTGCGCTAGTGACATATCTACCTTAGTTTAATATTTTATCAATGCTTGTGACTAATTAATTGTATTGCACAATTTATATTGCCATATGCAGTGATAGTGACGAAATTTACAATACTTAGATACTAATTAAAATGACACGATTTTACTATTTATTTTAAGATATTATCGGTGTCAATGTAGGATATTTTCATAATTATTTGCACTTTGAAGGTTTCACCTTTGTCAAACCAACGGCATTGAAAAGTGCTTTAAGGCCATTTCCTGATGATAAGGATTAATGATAAAGGATTCATTGCAAACAGGCAGACCATAGATTAAACTAAAAAAACTAAACAGTCAATAATAAAAAGAAAAAAAAATGGTCTCAAGATAATGTATACGAGCTACTTTTTAAGGGTTTGGGCGCTGATAACTGAAACACAGGCTTTTGCATCGACATATAATAATGGACATGCCTTAAAGATGAGAATTGTGGGACACCGAAAGAAAGAGAGGAAACGAAGTTTCGTCTATCTTATCTCTCTCAAAATCATCAGTCATCTATGAGGAAAGAGATAGTGCTAAACTGAAAGTTCCGTTTCGGGTAGGTTGACTCCGTACCTTCTTTCTATCCAAACATGGAACCATTCTACTCTAATCTGTTCCACAGTCTGTTCTATGCAAGGAACTTCTATTTGGTTCTATCTACCACATATTACTTTTTTTCTCTATTAAACGGCTTCAAAACGTCAGGAAAATCTAGTCAAAGTAAGTCCCTATTTTTGTTTTTGTTTTTTAAAAATAACTTGTTTACATGAAAAGTTTTTACCCACAATCTAGGATCTGTCTACGATAACATTGAAATTTAACGATAAAAATGAATAGGTACTTAATATGCACCATTATTAATACGTAATTTATTTTTATGAATTAAACTTGTAGAAAAGGTTTCGGGATGAGTAAGTACCTATAATACAAATCTATACTAATATATTAAAAAGCTGAAGAGTTTGTTTGTTTGTTTGAGCGCGCTAATATCTGGAAGTACTGGTCTGATTTGAAAAATTCTTTTTGCGTTGGATGGCCCATTAATCCAGGAAGGCTTTAGGCTTTTGGAGGTACACTCCTAAATAAAAGTCGTGGATACCGGAAAAACAGTTTAATCACTATCACAATTACAGGCGTAACTTAACGCTAGTTAACAATGGTAGGAAATTAACACTGGGAATACTGAGATAAGTTATGAGAGTTAGGGTCAACTCTTTACTAACGACCGTTTGTCGTAAGGTTCGTATACGTACTGCGAATTTCCCGGCGGTTAATGTTAAAACCAGCCTGGGAACGTTGCAGCGTCTTTGGATGCGGCAGGGAAAAATCTCAGTGTGGCTTACTGCTGAACTCCGGTTCCACATTCGCTGCCGCCGCGTTTGTATCACGTCGGGGTCACCAATTTGGAGGTACACTCCCATAATTGTGATAGTGAATTAAACTGTTTTTCTGGTGTCCACGACTTTTATTTAGGAGTGTACCTCCATTATGTCATATCATATGTATACAATATGTAAAGAAAACCCTGTCCGACCCATAAGGATAATAAAGGTTAGGTAAACACTTGACCAAATATAATATAAAATTTTACTTAATCATCATAGTAACAATACTAATAAATTTTGAAATAGTTCTTTTTTCCCGGGAATTAAATCCAATTTCCCCGAAATTTGGTAATTTTTAAAAAAGCGACAACACCGGTATTATTATAAGCGAATAGCGACGCGAACACGTCACAGGTGCAGCCCCCCGCCGCCCGCGGAGGATGTTGCTTACCGCACATGTATTAAGTTACCTCTTTTTGCGAAATAATATTTATTTTTTAGGGGGATTTTTTTTTAAGTTTATACTGTCTTTGTACCCATTAGTAGAATCAGTTATTGATACCTAACAATACCTTCACGGATGGGACAGAGTTTTCTTTACATATTGTATAACATCACGCTGCAACCAATAGGAGCCGATCATAACTAACTCTACGCGAACGAAGTCGCTAGCGGCCGCTAGTCTTAGATAAACAATAGGTATCTATACATCATACAATTCTTAGATAATGGCCACGATTCCTTTGTTCCCAAACTAAATTAAACTTTTCTTTCTTTCTATCTCAATAAGAAAAGGACAGAAGATAAAATGTCAGTTTATACCTGTCAAATTAGTGCGCTCCTGACGTAAACTGGCGTATTTTAGGTCCGTATTACAGAACGTCACTCAAAACTCAAGCTCTAAGGTGCGTATTCCAGAAGGAAGCTCTAGCATTGATCTCTGCTTAAGCATTACTTAAAACTGGTTTCAACCAATCAAATGGCTTGAAACGAGACTTAAGTGAAGCTTGAGTTTTGAGTGACGTTCTGTAATAAGGACCTAAGGTCCGTATTCCAGAAGGAAACTCAAGCATTGATCTCTGCTTAAGCATTACTTAAAACTAGTTTCAACCAATCAAAAGGCTTCAAACGAGACTTAAGTAGAGCTTGAGTTTTGAGTGACGTTCTTTATTACGCACCTAAGGTGCGTATTCCAGAAGGAAACTCTATCATTGATCTCTGCTTAAACATTACTTAAAACTAATGTCAACCAATTAAATGGCTTGAAACGAGACCTAGGTAGAGCTTGAGTTTTGAGTGACGTTCTGTAATACGGACCTAAAAGTTATCAATACATAGTATAAAACAAAGTCGCTTTCGCTGTATGTCCGTATGTATGCTTAGATCTTTAAAACTACGCAACGGATTTTGACGCGGTTTTTTTTTTAATAGATAGAGTGATTCTTAAGGAAGGTTTAGACTACCTTTTATTCCGGAAAAAATTGATATTCCCGAGGGAAATCCAAAAAGCGCGCTATAACCGAACTCTACGCGGGCGAAGCCGCGGGCGGAAAGCTAGTATATTATAAGTCTCGTTTGAAGCCTTTTGATTGGTGGAAACTATTTTTAAGTAATGCTTGAGTAACGTTCTGTAATACGGACCTTAGTCGCCATGTTTATAATCGCGTCTAAACTGTCTATGGAGTATCTTAATTTGACAGGACGAAACTAAAATGTTATCTTCTATCCTTTTCTTAACAAAATGTAATGAAAAAGATGCACTTAACTTAAAATTAGTTTAGTTTTTCTTTAAATAAGTTTTCTCGGTGGTAGGCTATAACATCGGCTGCCGGTAGAAGTTACCACTCACCTGACAAAGTCTTACCGCCAAGCGATTCGTCGTGTTCCGGCATGGTGTCTGGTGAAGCCGAACGGGGGACTGCCCCCTAATCGGCGAACACATTTTTGTCAAATGATTGCGACTATACTCTGTTTTTTAATCTCGTAGACTAAACTGACATTACGAGTGTTGGCAGTTTATTGCAATTAGGTGCAATAGTGCCGAAACTTAGCGTTCATAAAATCAAGTATCTTTTTTTACAATAAGTTATCCTGAAATAATGTGTAGGTACTCATTAAAACGTAATAATACAAAATTAATAATGTAAATTTGACATTCGCATGTGTCAATTTAGTCTACGAGATTAAAAAACAGAGTATAGTTGGCATCAGTTGGGATCGTTCGGACCGCCCATTGGTCAGTTCTATCCAAACGATCCCAACTAGTCGCAATCATTTGCCAAAAATGTGTTCGCTGATTAGGGGGCTGGTCTGAGCAGTTGTGTTGCGATGTGTGCAGAGTACGATGCGCCAAATGATGTTGTGTCGGGAGTTTGGTCGTGGAGGGTCTCCAGATCAATCTCCCTCTGGTGCAGCATCGTTGGTCGTGTTGTTGGGTTTAACATTGCACCACCTCGCTCAACTGCCGTCTTCCTTTCTATTCTGTAAGTTTTTTAAGTGAATAGGCTATCGTTGCTGGTAAAGCGCGCTTTACCATCAACGATAGCATCACTGCTTAACATCAGGCGGGATTGCAGTCAAGTACCTACTAGTTTATAATTATTAAAAAAAAAAGTTTTTGAACAAGAGAATCGGCGCCATTATCTATATCTATACTAATATATAAAGCTGAAGAGTTTGTTTGTTTGTGCGCGCTAATCTCAGGAACTAGTGGTCCGATTTGAAAAATTCTTTTTGCGTTGGATATCCTTTTTATCCAGGAAGGCTTTAGGTTATATAACATCCCGCTATGACCAATAGGAGCAGAGCAGTAACAAAAACTGTTGCGAAAACGGGAGCTAACGCAGCCGTACATATTGCCAATAGGAGCTGAGCATGACTAATTCCACGCGAACGAAATCGCTGGCGGCCGCTAGTTTATCTATAACTCGCACAAGTTAACTGTGCATCTCGCTGGTATGCGACCCCTTTCCCCTTGACTTGTTATTACGATTTCTGTGCCTTTCCCGTTTCCCCGTATTCGCCATAAGCGATGAGTAGCGATAGCATCTTTGTTACAAATGTCTAAATACAGTTTAAATCCCTTGTTGTTATTACTGTTTCTGTGGAGTTTTTGCTTTTTAAGTTATTTTTTTATTGAGTTTGTTTTGTTTTTTTTTTTACATTTTCGACGCGTTAGTGAAGCCTGTTGGTTGCACCAACATTACCTATTTTTATTATTTCAGTCCATATGTATCAATTTAATTATTTTTTTATTACTTAAGTTTGGTTTGTTTTTTTTTTTACATTTTCGACGCGTTAGTGAAGCCTGTTGGTTGCACCAACATTACCTATTTTTATTATTTCAGTCCATATGTATCAATTTAATTATTTTTTTATTACTTAAGTTTGGTTTGTTTTTTTTTTACATTTTCGACGCGTTAGTGAAGCCTGTTGGTTGCACCAACATTACCTATTTTTATTATTTTAGTCCATATGTATCAATTTAATTAATTTTTTATTAAGTTTGTTTTGTTTTTTTTTTACATTTTCGACGCGTTAGTTAAGCCTGTTGGTTGCACCAACATTACCTATTTTTATTATTTCAGTCCATATGTATCAATTTAATTATTTTTTTATTACTACTTAAGTTTGGTTTGTTTTTTTTTTTTACATTTTCGACGCGTTAGTGAAGCCTGTTGGTTGCACCAACATTACCTATTTTTATTATTTCAGTCCATATGTATCAATTTAATTATTTTTTTATTACTTAAGTTTGGTTTGTTTTTTTTTTACATTTTCGACGCGTTAGTGAAGCCTGTTGGTTGCACCAACATTACCTATTTTTATTATTTTAGTCCATATGTATCAATTTAATTAATTTTTTATTAAGTTTGTTTTGTTTTTTTTTTACATTTTCGACGCGTTAGTTAAGCCTGTTGGTTGCACCAACATTACCTATTTTTATTATTTCAGTCCATATGTATCAATTTAATTATTTTTTTATTAAGTTTGTTTTGTTTTTTTTTACATTTTCGACGCGTTAGTGAAACCTGTTGGTTGCACCAACATTATATTTCAATCCATATGTATCAATTTAATTGCAAAGCGCCATGAGTAAAAAGATCTAGTAATAGGACGCTTTATCACTAAAACGACCTTATAGGTCGTAAAAAAATTGTAATTTATATTTTTTTTTTAAATTCTCATTTTTTACAAACGGTACCGTCCGAATGACGTCACAGAGCAAGGTGCACAGTTAACTCGCGCGAGGTGTTGGAATTGTATTATAGGTCGCAAAATCTTTTCTACATGTGCGAATACTTCATCATCTACTCGTCCACTGCTGGACATACGTCTCTTCCATGGAACGCCAACAAGCTCGATCCTGAGCAGTTCTCCGCCAGCCACCTTTTTGGCTTTTTGATGTCGTCGCTCCATTTCGCCCAAGGGCGTCCAACGCTACGTTTGCCGAGACGCGGTCTCCACTCGAGGACTCGTTTACCCCAACGGTTGTCGGTCCTGCGGCATATGTGACCAGCCCATTGCCACTTCAGCTTGCTAATCCTCTCAGCTATGTCAGTAACGCTGGTCCTCTGTCGGATCACCTCATTTCTGATGCGGTCCTTCAGAGAGACGCCCAACATAGCCCGCTCCATAGCTCGCTGAGCGGCTCTAAACTTATGGACTAGTCTGCCCGTTAGTGTCCACGTCTCGGCTCCGTAAGTCATGACAGGTAGGACGCACTGGAAATATCTACCTATTAGCCGGATAAACAAATATGTATGAGCTATTGGAAAATAAAATAAGTGCAGAATAAGTAAGATCAGTTTGCCCTACAGATTTAACATTTTGAAATAATGCTAATTACTATAATGAACTAGCCATTCATTCCAACAAACATTTTTTTTTATAAATTATAAAATAGTGCTTGACCGCAATCTTGCCTGAAGCTAAGTAGTGATGCAATATAAGCCTATTCACGCTAGCCTTGAAGAAACTTAAATTGTAGTCCGACGAAAACACCGCCACTGGTAAATTGTTCCAGTCCCTCGATATACGCGGTATAAAAGAAGAAGCGAAATGCTTCGTCCGGATCGTAGTGGGGAATTTAATCATGCAATTCCCTCGGGTCGCCAATTAGCCTCTTCGCACGCCTCTACACTGAATCCAAAGTACTCACTTATGCAGTACTCCACACTCGAACGGACCTGTGCTTTGTAGCAGGAAACAGGATTACTTAGTCAATAATCAAATCAAATAAAAGCATTTATTTCAAATAAACCAGTTACAGGCACTTTTGAATTGTTAGAAGGTCGGTCAGTCAGTAAGGTGAAGCTAGTCGCCCATTCCAAAGAGTAGGTACCTATGGAGAAGAACAGGCAGGAAACTCCATGGACACTCGTTTAAATTATCAAGCTATTGATAGAGATAGATTAAAAACATACAATAATTTAATCTTAATTCCTGTTTAGTGCCATTTTCCTGTCATAAAATTAAATAGATACCTAATTATACGTAATTCCCGCTAAATGGGTTAATCTGACTACGAAAACTATGATAATTGATAACTAAATCTAAGACCTACTTTGTGATTAGGTGATTACACACGTCACACAAAATCATATCTATTTGTTTATTATTCCACCACTAATCCCGCCGTTAAAAATTAGGTGAAGCGAGGGTCGAATGCATGGAGGGACACAGGGGGGTCAGCCGGCTCTAACACTGTACCCCCCCCCCCTGCCTGCGTACATCCATGCACGCGCATTTAGGGAGCTCATACATGTTTTGCGAGATTTCCAGGGGGGGGGCAGCCGGCCCTAACTGTACCCCCCCCCCTGAGCTCCCTTAATTACTAAACAAAGTATAAACGAGGATTTATCTCTAACTTTTAAATAAACCACGCAGTAGACGCGCCCTCGGTGGTAGGCCATAACACCGGCTGCCGGCGGAAGTTACCACCCACCAGACAAAGTCTTGCCGCCAAGCGATTCGTCGTGTTCCGGCATAATGTCTGGTGAAGCCGTACGGAGGACGGGTCTGAGCAGTTGTGTTGCGATGTGTGCCGGGTTCGATGCGCCAAATGTTGTTGTGTCGGGAGTTTGGTCGTGGAGAGTCTCCAGATCAATCTCCCTCTAGCGCAGCTTCGTTTGGTCGTGTTGGTCTTGGGTTTAACATTGCATCACCTCGCTCAACTGCCGTCATCCTTCCTATTTCTTAGTTTTTTAAGTGAATAGGATTAATAAACTTTTGCGCTTTACCATCAATGATTGCATCACTGCTTACCATCAGGCGGGATTGCAGTTAAGCACTAGTTTATAATTATTAAAAATACATATGTGTAAGCATTAACTATCCTAATAATTTATCCATGCATTTCCATTTTCCATCCTTGTTGCGTCAACGACGATTTAAATAAGCGCGGGCTTCTCTTAACTCGTGCTGGTGGCGCCTCTCTCAAGAGTGCCAACAAAAGTATGGCGGCCTCAGCGCATACAACGCCGCGTCTATTCTAAATAATTTCGAATATCTGACTTTCTAAGGGCTTCACTGGCCAAATAAACCCTCAGTTTCCATATTGGTGGTGTGTCTGTGCTTGACGAGTGTAGGCAGTGAACAAGCAGCATCAAGTCCACATAAAGAAGATAGCTGACCGGCCGGCGTGTGCCCCGTCGTTGGTGATTCCTCTTTTCCTGTCCTGTTGGATCCAGGTTAGTGCTTTGCATGTTTGTTTTCCCTGCTTTGAGACCCTGGGGTTGATAGGAGAATGCAGTGACCCTTCCAGAAAGCATCAACATTAATTATGGTGCCTCCTGTGAGGAATCTTCCTCGCGTAGTTATTTCAAAAATACCTACTATCGGAAATTAAATCTTTCCATTCTCGTTATTACGTAAAATACGTAATCCCAATTATAATTTGTTTGTATACTTACCTACTTAAGGCAATTTCAATTTGCCTTTCAAGTTCTAAGTGTCTAAATAAAACCTAGGTCATTCCATGATACCTAGTTATTGTTTCCTATTTGAGACCGATTGACTATTCAATCGTACATTCATACCTCGTTAATTCCCTTGTAATAAGCTGCATTTATTTGTATTCAATAACAAATTGCATAAATTACTTTTAAAAACGTGAGTTCGAAGTTTCTCGAATTTAGTACCGAGGTACCTACACTCGTAGTACTTGTCTCCGGCGGGAGACGGATTAGCTTTGAACTACCGCAAAGTCAAAACTTATATTCTAACAAATAACTTTAAGACGTGTGTGCTTGTATTTCATTTGCGTAATTTTGTATGACTCACGCGTATCGAAAGGGAGTTGCTACGTTTACGTTACGTCGTTACGTCAGTCAATACGTTCGCGCGTGCATTGCTGCCTACCTACCGGCTTACGCCTTTTCCGTTTTACCTACTTTTATAACTTTTATCCTTTTGAGCGTGCGGATATCGTATACCAAGTGAACTATGAGCGAAGCGGAATTAACCGCTATTAAAAGGCCGGAATATGAGTTTGAAAGTATGCAGATACTTTACGATTTAGCCAGAACAGTTAAAGAAACTAAAACTAAATTTGCAGCTTTTCGAGCCAGGTACAAAAAGATTGACGAGATTCGTAATAGATTTTTGGAATGCAACGATGATGTTAACCAGTTGCAATTAAAGCTTAACCCTTCGTTTGTTATCGATCATAAAGTGTTACTGTCATTCGATGAGTTGTATTACTATGTTATTGAGTTTGCGGATTCTCTCGATGCGAGCGCAGGCAGCGGCTGTCGCTCGGAATTAGGTCAAGGTCACGTGCGTTCGCAAGTGAAGTTGCCTAAGCTGGAAATTCCAAAGTTTGATGGTAATATAGAAAAGTGGCAAACATTTAAAGATGGTTATACAGCACTTGTTCATAATAATAGTTCATTATCCGACACTGAGAAATTTCACTATTTGCTGTCATGTTTATCTGGTTATGCACTGACATTAGCGAAGGGCGTGCCTGTGACATCGGCAAATTATTCAGTGGTTTTTGCAACTTTACTGGACAGATATGACAACAAGCGTATTCTTGCAACAGCTTATTTAGAAAAAATAATTAAAATTAATCCCATACAAAAACCATCTTTGTCTAACTTATCTGAGTTATCTAACACACTTTATGAATGCGTTAATGCCTTGCGCGGTTTGTGTATTGATGATTTATGCGAATTTATTTTATTTTACATTGCGTCTAGGGCTTTAGATACAGAAACAAAAAAAAGGTTTGAATTACAAAACACTGAAGAAATTCCGAAATTTAATAACTTCATTACTTATTTACAAAATTACATAAAAGTATTAGAAGTTAGCCATCCAGTTAATATTCCATCATCAAATTCTACAAGCAAACAAAATCGGCCTAATACAAATAAAGATTATTTATCGCGTCAACCAAAATCATCTCTAATTTCTTCCAACAATAATAATAAAGTTAGTCGGATTGTTTGTGTGTGTTGTAATGAAAATCATTCAATCTACCGTTGTAGTAAATTGCATTCTATGAATATGACACAGCGACAACAATTAGTTAAAGATTTAAAATTATGTCAAAACTGCTTAAGGCCGGGTCACACTGTTACCGATTGTAAATCTAAGTCAACATGTTTCATTTGTAATGCAAAGCATAATACTTTGTTACATGAAGAGCATAAGAGTTTACTGTCTCATACTAGTGAACTGGATTCATCCCAGCATACCATACATACCATACATACCATACCAGCATATAGCATACCATAGTTAGAGTAGTGTTCATACACTACTCTAACTGGTGCTACCCAGTCAAACATTTCAAATCAACCTATTAGCACAAAAATTCTTGGTACAGCAGTAGTTCGTTTGAAGCGATCGGATGGTTCGTGGCAGTATGTCCGTACAATTATTGACAGTGGCTCGATGGATTCATTTGTTACAAGTAGCTGTGCGCGACAATTAGGTTTACATATCAAGAAATGTAAATTAAATGTAAGTGGCATCGGTCAAAATTATGTGTGCAGCATTAAAGGTCACACCTTCGGTTCAATAATACCTCGATTGAGTGACACTCCTCAGTTTGATATGCAATTAGTGGTTCTACCTAAAATCACATCCCTGATTCCTTCGGTGTCGTTGCCGACAATCGTCAAGGATAAGTTTACACATCTGGATCTCGCCGACCAGGACTTTGATAAATCCGGTCCGATCGATCTGTTGTTAGGAGTAGACTGTTTTGCCAGATATATACTGGCTCACGTTTCAGTCCAGGCCCGGGCTTTCCATGCGCACTCTCTAGTGTATTCGGCTGGGTGATAAGTGGTCAGTTTCTTCAAAACGTGGTAGCTAAAACTCCGGCTACACCCGTTACGTTCCTCGTCGCGTCTTCTAGTGCGCTCGACGAGATCGTTCAACGGTTTTGGGAGTCCGAGGAGCCGCCGAAATGTATAATTGTCGGTCCCGAGGATGAAATATGCGAACAAAAATATAAAGAAGGCACGTATCGCACCTCCGATGGGCGTTATGTTGTACCAATTATGCTTAAAGATGATGCTCCAGCCTTAGGAGAATCATATAAACAAGCGTTTAATCGTTTTCTAAATTTGGAAAAAAGACTTGCTAGTCAAAATGAGTTAAAAACTGAATACAAAGAATTTATGCAACAGTACGAGGATCTCGGACATATGCAGCCAGTGCAGTCCTCGTCTACTGACTGTTATATAATTCCCCACCATTGTGTAATCCGACCTGAGAGTACCACGACACGATTACGAGTGGTCTTCGATGCTAGTAGTCGGACTTCGAGTGACCTGTCACTAAATAATAAAATGTTCATGTGGGTCCAAAACTTCAAGTAGACATCGTTGATCTAATCACAAAATTCAGAATTCACAAAGTTGTTTTTACTGCGGATATTCGTCGCATGTATAGACAAATATTGATAAGACCGCAAGAAAGATGTTATCAACACGTTCTTTGGCGTAATGACCCAACTGAGGTTTTAAAGGAATACGAACTCAATACCGTTACGTACGGAGTTAGTAGTTCTCCTTACTTAGCCATTCGAACACTTCATCAACTTGCTGAAGACCACGGTGCTGAGTATTCTAGTCGTGCAGCACAGGTTATCCGAGAGGAGACATTTATGGACGATATCACCTCTGGCGGATCTTCTCTCGAAGAAACTATTGCATTAAAAAACGATATTATATCGTTCCTATCAAAGGCTCAGTTTGAACTACGGAAATGGACCTCTAATGATCCTCGTCTTCTGACAGATATCCCTCAAGAATTCTGTCAAACTTCCAAATCTTTTGATGAATCGGGAAGTGAGTTTGTCAAAATATTGGGCGTTCGTTGGAATCCTGTCAACGATACCTTTTCTTATACGTTTGCTGACTCGTTCGAATGGAAATTCACAAAACGGTCCATACTCTCATTGGTAGCTCGCATTTTTGACCCTCTTGGATGGATTTGTCCTGTCGTTTTTGCCGCTAAATCTTTGCTACAAGATCTATGGCGTTTAAATTTATCATGGGATGAAACTATTCCCCAAAATTTAGTCAAACAATGGCATTTAATAGCTGCAAATTTGTCCGATTTACAAAATATTACTCTCCCGCGTTTAATCATACCTTCGAATCCTATTCAAGTACATTTAGTTGGCTTTTGTGATGGATCTTTGAAAGGTTATGGTTGTTGTGTTTATATCTGTGTAGTTACCAATGAACCCGGTAATGTAACCACGACCAGTTTGTTAATAGGGAAATCTAGAGTTGCCCCCTTAAAACCAACAACGGTGAATCGACTTGAGCTAAGCGCAGCTGTGCTTCTAGCAAAAGTTCTATCACACATGTATAATTTACTTAAAGATAAAATTTCCATCGATTCCATTCGAGCTTATTCAGACAGCAGCACTACCTTGTCTTGGCTTAACACTGACCCTCATTTACTAAAAATCTATGTAGCCAATCGTGCGGTTCAGACAACTGATTTAATTAGTCGAGATCGCTGGTACTATGTATCAACAAATGATAACCCCGCCGACTGTTGTAGCCGCGGAGTATCATGTCCAGAGATTCTAGATCACCCGCTTTGGTGGACAGGGCCTTCTTGGCTGAAAGAATCACCTGAGCAATGGCCTAAAAGGCAGGTATTACTTCCGAAGGAGAACTTGCCTGAACTTAAATCAATAGAAAGTAGAAGTCTTCTTGTTACGGATGATGAGAATCCACTTTTGAACTTAATTTCTAAACATTCTTCATTTACAAAAATTCAAAGAATGGTAGCATGGTGTAATCGTTTTGTTTCTAACTCTAAAACGGCCAGGCAAGACCGAAATCTCTCCCTCTTAGTAGTGCTGAGCTTGAAAAAGCAATGAAAGTGCTGGTTAAATTCAGTCAAGATAATTACATGACTTCGGAAGTTGACCGGGTGCGTAAAAATGAACCTTGTGTAAAATCTATTCAAAAGCTGTCACCTTTCCTAGACGATGATGGTATTTTGCGAGTAGGTGGACGCATCGATGAGGCTCAACTGTCGCCATCTGCGTTACACCCTTTCTTGTTACTTAAACAATGTCCTATCTCTCGAAAAATAGTCGAATATTTCCATATAAAATATTTGCATTGTGGCCCTCGCTCTTTACAATCTTTTATTCAAAGAAAATTTTGGATAACCGGATTAAGGCTCCTGATACGGACCGTGTTATCCAAATGTGTCAAATGTTTTAAAGTGAATCCAGTTGCTTGTCAACCAATGATGGGCAAGCTACCTGCAGCCAGGATTCAACCAGCTCGCTGCTTTAGTACCACGGGAATAGATCTGGGGGGTCCCTTTATCATTAAAGAGAGTCGCCGTCGTGGCGCAAAAACTTACAAAGCTTATTTATGTTTATTTGTGTGCCTAAGCTCAAAGGCTGTACACTTAGAAGCCGTAACAGAATTGAGTGCTGAAGCATTTCTTGCCGCTTTAGACCGCTTTGTCTCTCGTCGTGGCATATGCCATACAATAGTAACAGACTGTGGGACAAATTTCGTAGGCGCGAATAAATATTTAAATGAGGTTGCGAATCTGCTTCATCAGCATTATCCAGAAATTTCAAATGGTTTAGCGAATCGCCACATTACCTGGAAATTCAATCCAGCTGGAGCACCGCATTTCGGCGGAATATTTGAAAGTGGTATAAAATCAACAAAGTATCATTTGAAGCGAGTAGTTGGAGCTCAAGTTCTTACTCTAGAAGAATTTTTTACCATATTAGCTAAAATAGAAGCTGTATTAAATTCCCGTCCACTCTGTACTCTATCTACGGATCCTTCAGAGTCTGACGTTCTAACTCCAGGACATTTTCTAACGGGAGGTCCTTTAGTAGCCTTGCCCGAAGAACCGATAAGTGATAATTCGTGTCCTCGATCTCGTTGGATGATGCTTCGGAAAATTACTCAAAGCTTTTGGCGCGTATGGCAACGCGATTATCTTCACACATTGCAACAAAAGAGCAAATGGTTCTTGCCTGAACCAAATATCAAAGTCAATGACATAGTTATAGTTAACGAACCTAATACTCCGCCGATGTTTTGGAAAATGGCTCGTATCGTGCAAGTGCATGCAGGTTCAGACCAGGTAGTTAGAGTCGTTACTCTCCAAACTGCTAACGGAAAGACGTTTCGTAGGCCGGTGGTAAAGGTTTGTCCCTTACCAATTAATTAGTTTATTTTCCTTTTATATACCTAACTAGAGTATAAGTACACACTGTCTTTAGGTTATTTAAAATAAGTCTCCATATTATCTACACTTATTAACTAGATTTTTATGCATTTTTTCGGCAGTAGCTCATAGTCCAACTATTACTGATTTCACTCTTAATTTTTCGCATTCTTCTTGAAACCCTTGTGGATTTCAGGTGGGGGGAAATGTGTAAGCATTAACTATCCTAATAATTTATCCATGCATTTCCATTTTCCATCCTTGTTGCGTCAACGACGATTTAAATAAGCGCGGGCTTCTCTTAACTCGTGCTGGTGGCGCCTCTCTCAAGAGTGTCAACAAAAGTATGGCGGCCTCAGCGCATACAACGCCGCGTCTATTCTAAATAATTTCGAATATCTGACTTTCTAAGGGCTTCACTGGCCAAATAAACCCTCAGTTTCCATATTGGTGGTGTGTCTGTGCTTGACGAGTGTAGGCAGTGAACAAGCAGCATCAAGTCCACATAAAGAAGATAGCTGACCGGCCGGCGTGTGCCCCGTCGTTGGTGATTCCTCTTTTCCTGTCCTGTTGGATCCAGGTTAGTGCTTTGCATGTTTGTTTTCCCTGCTTTGAGACCCTGGGGTTGATAGGAGAATGCAGTGACCCTTCCAGAAAGCATCAACAACATATATAATTTGAAATAGTCGTGGTGGCCTAGTGGTTCAAACACCAGCCTCTCAAGTATGAGAGCGCGGGTTCGATTCCAGGTCAGGCAAGTACCAATGTTACTTTTCTAAAGTTATATGTACTTTCTAAGTATATCTTGGACACCAATGACTGAAGGTGAAGGAAAACATCTTTAAGGAAACCTGGACTTTAAGTCTGAAATCGCCAACCCGCATTGAGCAAGCGTGGTGATTACGCTCAATCCTTCTCTGTATGAGAGGAGACCTGTGCCCAGCAGTGGGACGATAAAAAGGTTGATGATGATATAATTTGCCCTCCTCCGTGGCGCAGCGGTCAACACGCCTGCCTGCGATGTGGAGGCCCCGGGATCGATCCCCGGCCAGGTCATGATGGAAAACGATCTTTTCCTGATTGGTCTGGGTCTTGGATGAATATAGTATCCCATAACACAAGTCTCGAACTTACTTTGGGGCTAGCTCAATCTGTGTGATTTGCCCTTTGATATTTATTTATTATTTATTTAATGTCGAAGTTTAGCCAAAATTAGCAGTTAGACTGGTAAAGCGGACCCCAGACTCCAAAGCTGAAAAAGCTTCGGATGCGACTGGGATTAACGCTGAGATGATGATGATTTAAATATAAAATATCACAATAAATATGAATCGAATTTTTAGGGACATCGCCAAACGGTTAGCTGACTCTTCACAAAGGCTGGTCTATTATAGCCCAAAGAATGCTATCTAAGCTGCCATTCAACGTGGTAATACTGCCAGCCTTTTGGGCACTTATCCCACTGACAGCGATGTGGACGAATTTTTTGATGCCGAATTAGCTAGTTGCCCGTTGATGCCCGTGTGGTACCGGACTTAGAATAGATCATATCCTCTGGTGGGTGTCGTAAGAGGCGACTAAGGGAACTCTCACCAGGGAAGCGGGCAGCAGCGCTTCTCCTGTGGAATATCAAATTACTGCGATCCCCAACCCGACGGACAAGCGTGGGGATTATAGTAAACCGTCGACTGGTGCTTCGTTCCTGGATCGTATTGATAAATCCAAGATTCATCACCTGTAACGATGTCATAAACACGCCGAGATAAGCCTGCTTCTATTTGTCTATCATATCTTGGCACCATTCCACCCATGCCTGCTTCTGAGCATCGCGATCGGTGAGATTGTGCGGCACCCAGCGTGAGACTATCTCCCGCAACCGAAGATGCACGTGTAGAATTTCGCGAAGGCTTCCTGATCCATTCTGCAGTTTATGCTGAATTTCTCGATATGTAATTCATCTATTGTCTTGGATCAAACTTTTTACTGCTAGCACGTTTTCTTCTGTAACAGCCGTCAAAGTGCGGCCACTTTTTTCTTCATTCCCCAAAGTTAGTCGACCGCGCTTAAATTCATTATACCAGCGTTACAAGTTTGCCTTAGAAGGGCTTCTTCCATGAGTGACATTTGAAGTCTATCGTACAATTCGTCCGGTTTCAGGCGACATTTGATATCGTAAACTATCATAGCGCGAAAATGGTCTCGATGGAAATCCATTTTTCAAAGGGACACGATCATTTTATTTAGGCTCAGGCCGCACTACGGTTAAACCGCGGCGGTTTTTAATCGCGTGAATTTGTGCCCCTAGAAGACTAATGCAAGCGGCCGCACCTGCGTTTTTTTCCCGCGAGCATTTTGTAGCAAAAAAATCAGTCGTGGGAAAAAACCGCTGCGGTTTAACCGTAGTGCGGGCTAGGCTCGTAAAAATGTGGAGGGAAGTTTTGAATTTGGAACGTACATGGTATTAGTTATAAATAATCAAAAAATAAGAACGAACGTCGTAACTTGACTGCACGGTAAGCGCAGTGGTTAAGCTATTGACTGCTGCGCTGCGTGTTGCGGGATCGTTTCCCGCCCGGAAAAAATATTTATTTGACCTACAAGTAGTTGTTCCGGGTCTGGCTAACATACATACACAAACGTGTATGTATGTTTATATGTTTGTGATGCCTAGCATGGGGCAACGTTTTTTTAAAAAAAAGCGGCTTTTTTATTTAATCTTAAGTAAATTTTTGACGTTTAAACGTCACAGAACTTAAAGCAATCTTTTTATTTCTTTCTTTATCTTTTGGCTGCGCACGGTTTGTGCATTTAGCCAATGTCACGTAGGTAATTATGAATTTTTATTCATGTCTTTCAGGCGTAGGCCTTTCTAGATAGATAATTTTCATAAAAGTAATAATCCTACTTTCTACAAAAATGTAAACAGTTTATTTAGGTTTGTAACACGACTACTTACGCCATCTACCTGACTGTGTGCACAACACTATGCCATCTGAGTAAAACACAACAGACTACTAGCGACAATTATCATGCAACGTGTGAAGATGATACTCACAACCACATACAAGCATTAGATGATGAAGACACACACTACTGTCGTCAAACCGACTATATAATCGGTCACTCATGGAGGACCGAGCGCACTCGTCCACGAGACCCCGCTACGACCAGACGCTACGCTATCGCTCTCCGCTCGCTCCCCGCGCCCCGCTCCCCTCTCTACCTGTGTAGAGGTGTCGCACGGTGCCGCCAGCAGAGCCCTACATCGCCGCGTTCGCGCCCCGCGCCCCGCGCCCCGCACTCGCCCGCGCGTCGTAGCACTCGTAGCTCGGCTCGTAGCCTCGAGCGCCCCGCGCCCCGCGCCCCGCACTCGCCCACGCGTAGCCGCTCGGCACGTAGCCGCGCGTCGTAGCACGGCTCGTAGCCTCGAGCGCCCCGCGCCCCGCACTCGCCCGCGCGTAGCCGCTCGGCACGTAGCCTCGAGCGCCCCGCGCGCCCGTAGCCCCGTGCTCGCCCGGCCGGCCGGCGTTCCGCGAATAGATAAAACAATATTATTAGTCAGCTAGTGGTCGAGTTTAACATATTGTTTTCTCGACCGCTGGTTGATTGATTTAAAAAGTCTTTTTCAAGACTACCTATTTCTTTAACAGCCGCGATTTCACTTTAGAGTCACTAGTTCCCTTCTGGAAAAAAAACCACAGTTTCGTGGTCCTCGGTGGCTACCAAACTGGTGTCAACAAGCCGAGAGGGGTGTTGACCCGACTCACCCGCCGAACCCCTTCAGGGCTAGGCAGCAAATCGGACGGGTCCCAGTACTCCGGCCTTGGGGGGTCCCCTAGTCGGACCTGGTGACAGTTTTGCTTTTCAGCAACTCACCTAGTGTCTTTAGGGTGTGTCTACACCCTTCGCACTAGACCAGTCAGGGCCCCGTTGCACATTGAGATTGGCAACGGGTTACTAGCTTAGGGCTCACCATAGGTACACACCTCCCTGTCTAAACCCGACAGGGAGGGTACACACCCCCGGGCCTATCCACCCGGGGGGATAGGAACCATGGACGCAAGTCCAGGTCCCCACGTCTTCTACCAGGCGCTTCTTGCCCTGGTAGACGTCCTTATTAAAGACCCCGACGTCTGCGCCAAGTACGGCGACAAACTGTCTGCCCTACAGCAGATAGCCCCCGCTCTCCAGCCCGCCCCCGTTGAAACCGAGGTGTCCATGGACACCGAGGTGCCCTCCGCAAAGCGGTCCGTCCCCGACTCCTCGGATTCCTCCGAGGAGTCCTCACCCTCATCCCAGGACGATGAAGCTGACGGCTTCATCGCCGCCTCGGGGAAGAGGAGGAGGAAGATCTCCTCCTCAAACCCGGCCCCCAAACTGGCGGCCGCTGCCTCCGCCAGCGGCTCCCCCACCCCCGCCCCTGCCCCCTCTAACGCTGCCGCCACCTCGCGCGCCGCGACACCAAACCCCCCCCCACTCAGCCCCCCGAGCTGCCGCCAAGATCCCCCCTCCCCCGCCTGTCTTCATACAGGACAAGGGAAAATGGACCAACGTGTCTGGATGGTGTGCTGATCAGAAGATCAGCTTCACCAAGGCCCAGTCTACACAGACTGGAATTAAAGTCACAGTCCCGTCCTCAAAGGACTACCGGGAGCTGACCAAGCTCCTCAAACTCAGAGGTGTGGCCTTCCACACATACACCCTCCCTGAGGAACGACTTACCCGTGTGGTCATTCGCCGCGTGCCCAAGGAGCTATCCTCCGAGGACATTAAGGCAGACCTGATCTCTCAGGACATCCCGGTAAAGGAAGTCCACCGCATGCATAGGGCGCGTGGTAAAGTGCCCTATGACATGATAATGGTGATCTGTTACCCGGTCGAAGGTTCCACCCACCACCCCATCTTCCTGGTGAGTAGCATCTGCTCACTGACAGGAATTACAATTGAAAAGCCCCACAAGAGCAGCACTGTTGGCCAATGCCACAGGTGCCAACTATACGGGCACTCCCAGGCACACTGCCACGCAAAACCCAGGTGCGTTAAGTGCCTGGGCGATCATGGCACGGCAGAGTGTCTCCGCCCCAAAGACCGATCGCTCTGTACCGAGCCACCGAGTTGCGTCCTCTGTGGCGTAACCGGTCATCCGGCAAATTACCGTGGGTGCCCCAAAGCACCCAAAACCACCTCCCCTAAGCTGACAAAGCGCGCAAGCGCTCGTCAACAAAGGGAAGCCCCTGAACCCCCGACCCAGCCCCCGGCGAGCTTGAGCCCCCAGAGACCTAGTCCCTGGAACCGCCTCAACCACCAACAGGCCTTCCCAGCCTTAGTGGCGACTGCCCCGCAGATTCCCCCAACCAACCCAGCCTGGAAGGCCAAGGATCCTCGCATCCGTCCGACCACGGCTCAAAAGGAGGCCCCATCGCCCTCCGCCCCCACCCCCGCACAATCACCCCCCGCTCCCGCCCCCGCCTCCAAAGCTGCGGCAGCGGCTCCCGCACCCCTTCTCCCAACCCCAACGATAGGGAACGGCCCCATGGATGCCTTCAATGTCATCTCGGGGACCTTCCTCATCTTCATGTCTCCCCGCGCTAAACAAAAGGCGCAAGAGCTCCTAACCGCCAGGTCTGACGGCAACCTACATGCTATATACAATATGTAAAGAAAACCCTGTCCGATCCGTGAAGGTATTGTTAGATATCGATAACTGATTCTACTAATGCCCACAAAGACAGACTAAACTTAAAAAAAAAATCCCCCTAAAAAAATAAATATTATTTCGCAAAAAGAGGTAACTTAATACATGTGCGTTATGCAACCCCTTCCGCGGGCGCAGGGCGGGGGGCGGGGGGCAGGGCACGCGGTACCTGTGACGTGGTCGCGTCGCTATTCGCTTATAATAATACCGGTGTTGTCACTGTTTTAAAAATTACCAAATTTCGGGGAAATTGGAATTAATTCCCGGGAAAAAAGGATTATTTCAAAATTCATTAGTATTGTTACTATGATGATTATGTAAAATTTTATATTATATTTGGTCAAGTGTTTACCTAACCTTTATTATCCTTATGGGTCGGACAGGGTTTTCTTTACATATTGTATAGCATCTACAATGCGTATCCTGAAATTACGCAGGCCCTCTCCTCCCTCTCTTTGAACCACTAATGGATAATAGACCCTCCCAACGAACCAAGCCCCGATCCCTCAAGCTGGCTCACTTCAATGCCGATGGCATTAGAGATCAGAAAATTGAGATCTCAACCTTCCTCCGAGAGCACCAGATCGACATCTTCCTCGCTCAAGAGACCTTCCTCAAGCCTTGTAACCGCACACCCCTGATCGCAAACTACCGCGTAGTTCGCAACGACAGGCTGCGTGGTCACAAAGGCGGTACTCTTATTTACTTCAAAAGGGCTCTATATTGCATACCATTGGACCCCCCACCCCTTTCACGACTCGAAGTTTCAATGTGCCGTCTCGGCATGTCAGGTCACCAACCTATTACCATAGTGTCGGCCTACCTCCCTCCCAGTTCCTCTGCAGAGAACCATCAACTCCTAGCAGATGACATTGCCCTACTTCTTGGGTTGAGTGACTCCGTTATAATAGCGGGCGACCTCAATGCCAAACACACTGCCTGGAACAGCACCAGGATCAATACCAGAGGCAGACTCCTGTTTGACCTCTCCACCCGATTAAACTTCGATGTCGTGGGGCCCATGACCCCCATCCACTTCCCCTATGATCCAGACCACACCCCAGACGTCCTCGACGTAGCGCTTCTAAAGAACGTCAACCTACGGTTGGACTCTATAGAGGCGATACCAGAGCTATCGTCCGACCATCGCCCAGTCATCATTCGACTGGCTCCCCGCTCTGGCCTTCCTGACCCAGGTCAAGCGCCCCTGACAAAAGTGGTAACGGACTGGAGGAAAGTAAGCGATCGGCTGAAATCCACCACATCCCCCCACTTGGACTCCATACCTTCACGCCTCGACTCTATCACTGACACGACAGCCGCGATCGACTCGTTCACGGATCACGTACAGTCAGTCCTGAACGAATGTTCAAGGGAGGTCACAGTGACAGAAGACCGTCGCTGGAAACTCCCCCCTGACTTGCGTGAACTGCTGACCGAGAAGAACGCGGCAGTCCGTGCCTACAGCAGCTTCCCCTGTGTGGCTAACAAAGCCCATATGCGCCATTTACAGAGAACTGTAAAAAGACGCGTATCGGAGTGGCGTGAAGCTGCCTGGGATAGCATGCTGGATGAGTTAGAGCCGACTCACTTAGCCTTCTGGGAACTTCAGAGGAAATTAAAATCCAAAGAAGTCGTCACCATGCCTCCCCTGGTTCGCCCTGACAATACCATCGTCTTCGACGACGATGACAAGGCGGAATGCCTTGCCTCCTGTCTAGAAGCCCAGTGCTCCCCCAGCCTCCTACCAGTAGACCAAGCTCATCACCTTGAGGTTGACGCTGAAGTCGAACGTAGAACCTCCCTCCCGCCCGTTGACAACCCTGAGGACCCCCAGCCTCCCATCACTCCAGAGGAAGTGCAGGACATTGTCAAAGGGCTTAAACCCAAGAAAGCGCCAGGGTCTGACGGCATCACCAACCGAGTGGTCCGCCTTTTCCCAGCCCACCTCATCATCCTCTTAACCACCATCTTCAATGGTGCATTGGGGAATAACATTTTCCCACAAACGTGGAAAGAAGCCACTGTCATAGGTATTCCCAAGCCCGGTAAGCCTAAAGCCGACCCCATTAGTTACCGTCCCATCAGCTTACTTAAAGTTCTCGGTAAGATCTATGAGAGGCTTATATACAAGCGACTCAGAGCCTACGCCGAGAACAAGGGCCTCATTCCAAATGAGCAATTCGGGTTCCGTACCCAACACTCCTGTCCCCAACAGATCCTACGTATCACTGAACATATACACGCAGGATTCCTGCGTGGTATGTATACAGGCGTAGTTTACTTTGACGTAGCGAAGGCGTTTGATAAAGTCTGGCACAACGGCTTAATCTATAAGCTGTACCAACTCGGTGTGCCTGATCGTCTCGTCCTCATCTTACGGGACTTCCTGTCAAACCGTACCTTTCGTTATAAAATCGAGGGAGCACTCTCCTCCCCCCGTCCCATCCATGCAGGTGTCCCCCAGGGCTCTGTATTAGCCCCCCTAATTTTCACGCTTTTCACCAGCGATATCCCGAAAAGCAGTAAGGCACAACTCGCTCTGTTCGCAGACGACACAGCCATCTACTGCTCTGGACTCAATCCAGACCGGATTCGCCTCCATCTTCAAAGAGCGGTCAACTACCTTGCTGACTGGTTTAAGAAGTGGAGGATCGAAGTCAACCCCCAAAAAAGCCAAGCGGTACTCTACATGAAACCGCGACGCAAAGTCACCCTTCCACGGCCCATCACCATGGACGGCAAGCCGATCCCTTGGGAGAAGCAAGCCAAATACCTAGGTGTGATTCTCGACCAACACCTCAACTTCTCAGAGCACATTAAGGCGGTCCGCGCACGCGCCGCCTTCGCTCTGGGTCGACTCCACCCCCTCCTCAACCCGCGTAGCAAACTGTCGCTCAGGTGCAAAATGCGCTTGTACACAGCATGCATACGCCCGATTATGACATACGCTTGTCCAGTCTTCGCACATGCCAAGCCGCGTCATATCCATAGGATGCAAGTAGTCCAAAACCGATTCCTCCGTAAAGCCACAAACGCCCCTTGGTTCGTCCGTAATGAGATCCTCCATCTTGATCTCAAAATCCCCACCATCCAGCAGTTCATGAAACGCCTCTCCAAGCGTTTCTTTGACACTGCTGCCAAGCACCGCAATCCTCTTATAGCAGCGGCTGCTAACTACACTCCCTCCACCATCTCCCGCCTTCGCCGTCCACGGCATGCCCTCACAGACCCCGATGACCCCATAACCCTCCTTCAAGAGGCCAATAGGGCCACCAGCACAATACACAAGAAAAGACCGACCTACCGACCTCGCCGCCGAGGTCCATCGCGACGCGTTCAACGTAGTAGCCCCCTCCCCCGTCCCTTGTCCGATGACGGCCAGCCCGCGCCGCAGCTGAGCCAGTAAATATAAACTCCCAACTATGACCTCTGAGTTTGTTTCGGACGTTTCTTCTCAGAGCTAGTACTAGGAAACGCCGCGGTCATCAAACCGAATTAAATATAAGAAATCGATCCAGCCGTCCCTTGCTGTTCTTCTAGTGACACCCTAAGCCGAGGTTCGTACCCCACAGGGGGTGCCCTTAGCGTGTAGTCGCTTAGCTTTTAGTAGCCCTGGCTGGAGGCTTTAAATTCACTTAAGGCAGCCACAGGATAGTCCGGTTAACTAGTACCGACCTCTCAAGGTCAACTAGGAGATGCCATATTAAAAAACAAAAAACAAGGACCGAGCGCACTCGCTACTTAGGAGGCGCAGTGGTCGATAGCCCCGCAGTCACCACTGTTGTCATAAGTCAAGCTTGCCCTGAGCGGAGGCCCCGTCGCCCTCAGGAATTGCCTAGCTAGGAGGTAAAGGGATAGGATAGCCCCGCAGTCCATCCCTAGAACCACAAATAGGTTTCGCCTCAGTGTAACTTTGTTTGCTAAAATCTGTCAAGTGTTTGAAGTAAAGTAAATAAACCCCTATCTGTCATCATCGTTGGTTTTATTCCACCGCCACCATCACAGGTTTACATATTTATGATTTCAATAGAACGCTTATCCGATTTGAATAAAATATGACACAGAATGTAAGCTAATTTACTAATAGGTTACATTTTTGATACGTATACAATATGTAAAGAAAAGCCTGTCCCGTGTCCGATCCGTGATTCTACTAGGTAATGTTCACAAAGTCGGACTAAATTTAAACAAAAAAATCCCCTAAAAAAACAAATTTAATAATTGTTTAGCAAAAAGAGGTAACTTAATCCATGTGTGGCAATACAAGTGCGGGCGAAGAGGGGCAGGGCACGCGCACGCGGTCGCGTCCCTATTCGCTCATAATAATACCGTCAAAAATTGTGTTGTCACTTTTAAGAAAATTACCAATTTTTGGGGAAGTTGGAATTAATTCGCGGAAAAGAAAGATTATTTCAAAATTCATTAGTATTGCTACTATGATGATTATGTAATATTTCACATTTTATTAGGTTATGTACGTACTTGTGATTTATCTGAGTGGAATTTTCAGACAAAGTTACTTAGACGGTCTAGTTTTAATAATAAACAAACAAATAAAAACAACTCTCGATCTATATACCTATCTCTCGACTTAAATGCCGTTGACATTTTATCAAAACAATAATAAGCGGTATCAATTGATTGTAAGTATTTATTAATCTTTTTTAACACTATTCTTCCTACTTTGATTATTATCTGTGCAAATACAATGACAGCCCAAAAAAAATATAGGCCCTTACCACAGACAACATAAGGTTTATTTTTTAATGTTTTTCAGTTTTCTGATAGCAATATGTTTGATGATTATCTGTTAGTTTGTTTCTATAAAAGTTGTTGATTACTTTTCGATAATTAGACAGTAATACACAGCTTAAGGCTGTTTAAAACCCTGTCCCCGAGTCACATCCAGTGTGAAATTGTGAAAATATTAGTGATTCTTTTTAAATATATCTTTTGTGCAACGAAAACGAATTTTAAAATGATCGGTGAGTCTTTTTTTTATGTGAGGGAAAGGTAACATAATCAAGATGAATAAATGATGAAATAACAACAATTAAAAAAAATGCGACTCATATTTAAATACATACTATTTTTATTTAGAAACTAGTGACCCGCCCCGGTTTCGCACGGGGGTGGGGGATACTAAATACACTACAGAAAAACTGTGAACGTATAAAAAACATAGCGGCCTGCCGCTCCTGCCGCGGCCGCCCCGGCTGGCCGCTCCTGCCCGCAATTTTTAAAACTGTTATATCTTCGAAAATAATGATTTAAATAATTTATTTATTTATTTATATATTCTTTATTGTATACCAAACAAATATCGAACAAAACAATCAACACAAAAAAAAACATCCAATGGGCGGCCTAGGGTTCAGCCTGCGTTTCACTGCAAACACGGAAAAAATGTAATTATTTACGACATCACATTAGAAACCTCAAAAATAACAGTATTTCTACACAATTTAATGGATGTTATAAATTTATAGTACACTAGCAGCCGCCAGCGACTTCGTTCGCGTGGAATTAATTATGCTTCGCTCCTATTGGTCGCAGCGTGATATTATATAGCCTAAAGCCTTCCTGGATTAATGGGCTATCCAACGCAAAAAGAATTTTTCAAATCGGACCAGTAGTTTCCGAGATTAGTGTGAACAAACAAACAAACTCTTCAGCTTTATACAGTATGTTAAATAACAGAGGGCGTTCCCTTAAACTCGTTAATATATATCATTAATAGATTAAAATAAAATTATCAGCATAGAAAAATAAGCATAAAAAAATCCGAATAAAAAAAAATTCTAATTGGAAATAAATTTGAAACCTCCTGTTTTAAATCAAAATAGTGCCGTCTTTCATGTTCGCGTGTACAGTGTGTTTCTTTTACATGTCAATTTAAAATTTTTATTGAATATTTTCTTATTGGAAAAAATTTTAAAACATTTTGTTTTCGAATGGAAATATTTTTTTTAGCATGTATGTATGCTATACTATTTCGGGTTAACGGGAACGCCCTCTGTTAGTTAGCATACTGTATAATAACGTCTAAACTGTATAGGGAGTTTAATTTCACAGGACTAAACTATTATTTTATCTTCTGTCTTCTTCATCATCATCATTTTAGCCGAAAGACGTCCACTGCTGGACATAGGCCTCGCCCAAGGTTCTCCACGACGACCGGTCCTGCGCCTCCCGCGTCCAGCGGTTCCCCGCGACCTTCACCAGGTCGTCGGTGCACCTCGTGGTCTCGAGTGACGACCACGCTACTTCTTACGGCGCGTGGTCGCCACTCGAGAACCCGTCGGCCCCATCGGCCTTCGGTCCTACGGGCAATGTGTCCACTGTCCAGCCCACTGCCACTTTAGTGTTGCAATTCTTCCGGCTATGTCGGTTACTCTCGTTCTTCTGCGGATCTCCTCATTCCTGATTCGATCGCGCAGTGAAACCCCAAACATAGCCCTTCGAGTGACTTTGAGCCTTCTTATAAAGCTCATTGTTAGCGACCACGTTTCAATTCCATAAGTCGAAGTCTGGTCGAAGACTTTTGTCCTTTTCATAACGAACTAGAAAGAAAGAGATGAACAAGGCAATCGGAGCCATTGTAGGGATTCTATAAGACGAGCACGAGCATCGACAATATACAATATTGTTACGGGCTAGGGGTACTTAAACGCCGGTTAAGGGTTACGAAGTTTATTGGCAACGAAGGTACAGTCGATTGTAGGCAATGACAAGTAGAATGTCGCTGACGTTGCACCGAAGTCTTCCTTTATGTCCACGAAGTCCGTGTTGTAAACACACAATAACAGTACAGATGTTACTCCACGTAGTACTCACAGTTCTCGTTACAGTTATCGCAGTAGGTATTCTCAAAGATCGCTTCTTAACTGTCGCTGTTTTCGTATCGCTAGTCGAGTGTAGACTGACTGTGCGTTCGGGAAATCGCGACGCCCCCGTCAGGGGGCGTGGCGAGCGGACCCAGGGCTATGCCCCCCGGCCGCGGAGTCCGTTTAGGTGGCCCGTAAATACGGGCCTCTCTTCGGGTCGGCGACAATGGCCTGTCAGATGTAGTTACGTGCGTGAGTTGCGCACGTCTGTGTTATTGGTTGCTATGTGTTATTCTGTAGGCGCGCCACAGGGCCCACTCACGACCCTGCTTGCTTCACGGCACTCCGGCGGTCAGTCCCCGCCAGGTGAGACCCCCAGTTGCCCTGAGGGAAGCCCAGCGGGGGACGACCAGCGACAGGTGGTGCCGACTCGACGCTCCTACAGAGTTACGGGTGTAACATGTAACCCCCGCCCGTTCTGAGAAACCATCTATGTACGGTAACCACTTCAGGCTAAGGGGTCGTGATGTATGTGTGGGCGGTATTGAACTGTAGAGTAACACCGCCCAGTGATTACGCGTACCGCGGCCCGCGCTGCGCGTACGCGTGTATACGTTTGGCGTCTGTTTAGTGGTGATTGTCTGCCGCCGCGTATGCGTACCTATATTAACCTAGCATACGCTACGCGACGAGTGTGTGTAGGGGGTGCAGTATTATTGGGTCAGGTGAGCCGCGTGTAACCTGGGTGCGGCTCACCTGTGAGGTCAATCCGGTGGAGTGGGGTCACAGGTCCGCTACCAGGTCGCGGGGGAAGGGTTTCGCGTCAGGGGGGCGCGCGTGCCAGGGCGCGATGTCCTTGACATGCGTCAAGTCGGACGCGTCGGCACGCGCGAACATACCCTTCGCGAGGCGCCGCACAAACTCATCCAGGCTCTCAAGCCTGAGGTCCCTCCGGATGACATCGTTCCTCACGTAGCGAGGAGCGGCAACTATTGTCCGCAGCGCAAGATTTTCTTGCGCGCGGAGCGTCTTGCGGTGCGCCTCACTAGTGAGGGCGAACCATGCCGGAGCGGCGTACGTCAGTAATGGCCGTATGTACAACTTGTACACGGCCAGTTTGACGCGCGCCGGGATGCAGGATGAGAGCACTGGTTTGAGCAGGTGGCGGGCAACCCTGCCCCGTGCGGCGACCGAGCGGACGTGTGGCCCCATGGTGAGCCGGCGGTCGATCGTCACCCCCAGGTACTTCACCCGGGGGGACCACTCGACGGCGGCTCCCAGGAGTCTCAGGGGTGGTGGGACGGACGCACGCCCGAATACGATCGCCTGCGTTTTTCCCACGTTCACCGACAGCCGCCACTTGGAGAGCCACTCGGGAAGGAGCTCGAGCACACGCTGCATCTTGACGGCCGCGTACTTCGCATTAAGCGATGTAGTGATGTACGCGGCGTCGTCAGCGTAGAGCGCGAGCATCGCTTCCGAGGTAGTGGGGATGTCGTCGGTGTAACGTGAGTAGCACGCAGGCGACAGGCAGCTGCCCTGCGGTACACCCGCGAGCACAGGGCGGGGGGCGGATAGCGTCCCGTCAACCACCACCCGGAAAGTCCTGTCGGAGAGGGAGGTAGAGACCACCTTTACAACGCGACGGGGCGCGCCTGATGTGGCCAGTTTGTAAATCAGGCCGTCGTGCCACACACGGTCGAAAGCCTTCTCCATGTCGAGGAGTACTGCAACGGCACACTCTTTCTTGTTAAGAGCGGCCGTGACGTGGTGCAGTACCCTCGACAGCTGGAGCGTCGTGCTGTGCTCCGCCCGGAACCCGAATTGCTCGGGCCGCGGCGCGATGTGAGGCTAGAGATGTCGCAGCAGGAGTGCCTCGAACACCTTGGAGACTGTCGGCAGCAGTGTGATCGGCCGATAGCTCTCCGGCTTCAGTATGTTTTTTCCCGCCTTGGGCAGCATTATGACGCGCCCCTCCTTCCAGACAGCGGGGAAGGTCCCGGTGCGCAGTACCGCGGTATACAGGCGCGCCAAGGCCGCTACCATTCGGTACGGCAGGTGGCGCAGCGCTGTATTGGTTATACCGTCAGCACCGGGGGCCTTCTTGGGCTTGGTACGGAGGATGGCGCGTCTGACTGCGCCCGGCGAGAAATATACTGGTTCTTCATCGGGAGCTATCGGCGCTGCGAAGTAGTCTCCCAGGTGTTTCTCAACTGCTGCGACATGATCGGTGTCGCTGGTCGGGTTGGGGCGGAACTGACGCTCCAGGTGTTCTGCGAAGACCTCCGCCCGGTCCTCTGCGGTATACCTCAGCGCCCCGTCGCTGTTGAGTAGCGGTCTTACCGGGGCTGGGGTGTTCTTCAATTGGCGACATAGTTTATGTAGTGAGGGCCAACTCTCAGTTGTGGCCTCAATTCTCTCCTCCCAGCCCTCGGCGGCGTGCGCCTTAAGCTCGGCCTTCACCTTCTCCGCGAGATGGTTAAGTTTCCTCTTTAGCGTGGGGCATCTTAGCTGTTGCCACTGCTTGCGTAGACGCCTCTTCTCGGCGATCATCTTACTGAGCCGCGCCGGCAGGGGCGGCAGTAGCCCTCTCCCCTGCGGCTGTGTGCTTGTCGCCGACTGTAAGGCGCTCTGTACGCAAGCAGTGACGTCATTTGCCATGGTGTCTACGCCCGCGGAGGTTGTAATGGGCCGAGCCGGCATGGTGGCCTCTACTTCCTCTGCGAACTTCGTCCAGTCTATGCGTCGACGTGGCGCTAGCGGTTTCAGGTGGGTCAGCGTCCCCGATAGGACGACGAGTACAGGTTGATGGTCCGACTGTAATTCGTCGTCGATCACCAGCTGGGTGATCTGGCTGCACAGCCCCCGATGAATCACGATGTCCAGCACGTCCGGCATATTCGCCGGGTTGTCCGGATAGTGGGTGGGCATCTCCGGGCCGGACACCGTGTAGTCGGAGGCTTCCGCGTCCGCGAAGAGCCGTCTGCCACCCGCGTTGGTCCGCACCGAGTTCCACGCCGGGTGCTTGCAGTTAAAGTCGCCGGCGAGGACAACAGCGCGCGGCGCGCCGTACAGTAGGCCCCGCAGCTCAGTTAGGTCCATGGGAGCCGCGGGGGGCTTATAGCACGCGTACACGTCGATGTCCTCGCCAGCCACGTGCAGCTGCACACCCAGCGCGTAAAAAGTGCCGAGCGATGGTACGGGTAGCTCCTGATGGACGACTCTTCGCCTCACAAGTACCGCCAGACCACGGTACCGGGAGTGGGAGGCTGACCGTTCGTCCTTCCTATAAACGAGATATCCCGGGAATCTGACCTTGTCCTCCGGTCCCAGGAATGTCTCGCTTATTAGCGCCACGTCGACGTCCTGTTCCCTCAGGAGATGGCGGAGGGGGGCGACCTTTCCCCTAAGGCCGCGGGCGTTCCAGTGAATCATCCTCAACGGCCTAGCCACGGTAGATGAGTAGTAATCTGGCCAGGCCGTCGAAGATGACGGTTTCTACATCCTGACCCTGCCTGATGGCCTTAATAAGGCCCATCAATAGTTCAATGGCACAGGTCGTGAACTCCTTTGTAGTCTCGGTCTTGGTTTTCGTAGTTGGGGCACCGGTGGCGCCGCGGTTGGCTTGAGCCTTCTGTCGCGGCGCTGTACCGGCGCCGGACTCTAATGTGCCAGGAGCCACGACCTGCCTGTCCTTTGGGGCAGGGTCGGCGACCTTAGGCACGTCTTCCTGAGTGGCAAGGGGTTCTGTCGGCTTCTTGCCTTTCCCCTTGCCCCGCGCCCCTTCTTCCTCCGCTTAGACGAGGTGGCTTGAGCGCGGTCGGTGGGCCCGTTGGCTGCCGCCATTAGGGTTGCGGCGTCAGCGTCGGCGTCGACCGTAAGCGGCCTCTCGGTGGCCGCTTGTGGCCGGCGCGCTCTGGTCGAAATGGCGGCAGTCCCCGCTCGCCTGTTCTTGAGTTCCGCCTGGAACACGGGGCACTTGGTGTTACATGCGGGGTGCGGACCGCCACAATTTGCACAAGTGGCGGGCTCCTCCCGCGGACGTGGGCAATCGCGTGCCACGTGTTCCCCGCCGCAGCGCACACAGGCGAGCGGTCGGTGGCACTGATGGGAGCTGTGCCTGAATTTTTGGCACCGGTGACATTGAGCGGGCCCACGTTTTCCCCGCCAAGCCTCAATTTTGACACCGCGCATGTTCATGAACACGGCGGTGTCATAGATATTTCTGACCTCGGGCGTCCTTTTGAGTATTGCGTGGAACACGCAGCCGGGTCTTCCCTGTGCGCCCTTAATATGGCGCACGTACTCCGGCTCGTATCCCAACGCCCGGAGTTCCTCGTCTATCTCCTGAGGGTCTGTGTCCGCTGGCAGCCCCCGGATGGCAATCTTCACACTTTTGTCCGCTGGCAGGGAGTATGCGAACCAGGACACGCCGCTCTCCTTTTCCAGGCCGGTAAGGTATCGCTGGACCAGCCGATACTCATCCTCGGTGTCGGGGGTGAATCGTACCCCCGTCCCGTAGGGGCGAGCATTAGGCGGCCGGCCCAAGCGCTCCCTGAGGGCCCGGAAGTGAGCGGCCCAGTTCGGTAGTTTCTCCACTACCAGCGGCGGGTAGCGCTGCTTCTTCGGTTTCTTCGTGGTTGCGGCCGGCTCGGATGAGCCAGGGGTAGCAGCGGGGGGAGCGGTGGTACCGGCGGACACAGTTGTTTGATCATCCTCCTCCATTGGCGTCGGCGTCGGTGTAGGCGAGCGCGGCGGCGTGCGGCGCACCGCCTGAGCAAAGGTGGGCGAGGCCGACTGCCCCCCCCCCGCGCGGCGCGCTGGTGCGCTGAGGTCGCGGTGGGTCGAGGCAGTACCGTTTTGCCTCAATGGTCTCGCCCGAGCTTCTACGCCGCCGCTGTGGTCGGGCCTCGAGTGCAAACTCAAAGCCGAACCCAAGCTGCGGCGGCGTTGGTGAGGCCGGCGACTGCCGACCTGATAGGTCTCTTCCCTCGGTGGACCGGCGCCCGGATCGCGGGGTCGTATCTCGCGACACGTCCCCGCGACCGGACCCGGCCGAGTCCCCGGACGCCAATGACGTACTCGAAGAGCACGCCGATAGCGCGGCGGGGGAGTCGAAGGCAGAGGCCCTCGGAGGTGCCGGCGACTCAGGCACCAGTGGCGCCCTATGCGACGGTCTACGAGTGCCGCCCGCTCTGGCTGGCCGCTCAAGCTCCGCCCCCGCCGGTCCCGCCAGCTCGCTCAGCAAGCTGTGGGTGGCGGGTGTGGTGGTGCCCGGAGCTGGCACAGCTTGAGCCGATGCTGGCCCAGCTTGAGCGGGCGGTGCTGTTTGCTGCGTCGGCGACACAGCTGGGCGCGACAGGGGTGCGCGGGTGTGCGCAGGTGTCATAGAGGTTCGCGTCGGCGGCGCGCTCTGCGCGGGCAGCGCGGCGGCGCGCGCTGGCGCCGCGGCCCGCGCAGCGGGCGCAGCCGGGCGCGCGGGTGCAGGTACGCGGACTGGCTTAGGGGGTGCACGCACTTGTTGCGTGCGCCCCTGGGTGGCGGCCGGTCCCGGTGCCTGAATAGGCACTGGCCGGAACGCTGTTGGGCGGACGGGTACCGCGTGCTGCCGACCCGACGACGGTGCCGGCGCAACGCGCGCAGGCGCCGATGTCGTCGGTGGGCCGGCCGCCAGCACGGCACTGGTACCACCCTCTCTTGTCTTTCGAGCTGTTGTTTGCCCGGCCGGTGTCGGAGCGGACGGCGCGTTGCCCGATTTGGGCAGTGATGCAGAAACTGCGCTGCCCATTTCGGGCAGCGATACTGCCCGGTCCATCACCGGACGGGTCTCTTCGGGCCCGGTGTCGCGGCCGAGAGAGCCGCGTGCACCGGGTTTCTTCGGCATTTTGTTATAATGCCGGATAAAATAAAATACACTCACAAGAACACTTAATTGTTATTAGTTAAAAAAATAAAAATAGTTAAAAATGAAAGTTCACTCTTTTAAGGAATCACTGGTAAAACATGTGGTTGCCGCGATCGCAATGGCGGCGGCGGGCCGCCGGGTGGCGGGGGCGAGGGCTCCCGCCCGTGCCCGTGCCGGTCAGGACTCGGCACCGGCACAGACGAGTAGCTAACGAAACGATCCGCGCGGCTTAGCTGGTCTCAGTGAGCACCCGGGAGCTCCAAACTGGACGACTGCTATGGACCACTGGCTGATCCCTGACTGTGCGCTGGCGTCGCGGCGCCTTATATAGCCCAGCTGATCGAACATTCCAGATTCCTCCAGACGTAATAATAATAGCACATAACTTCGAGGTCACTCGGAAGTACCTACGGTAATTCTCGGAAACGGGTTTCTAGAAATTTCGATGTCGACACTTTGTTGACAAAACTGTTGAGACCTGTACCATTCGATAGGGCGTCCTAAGTCTGGCAATGCGTTTTATTATTGTACCTAGAAAATGTCTAGATCTAGGAAAAATAGGGCTTAAAAGTGACACACTGCATGTCACGCGATATTGAACCTTATGCCATCGACATAAGGTCCATTCGTAACATTGCCCCCTTCTTAGTCATGCTCGTCCCGAGCATGATTTGATCCATAATAGCGAGCTAGGCGGTCTACGTGTACGATCTTCAGCTTCCCTCTAGGTCCTTTCTTTATCCGGTAGGTGACATCGTTTATCCTGGTTACTATCGTGTACGGACCCTCCCATTTGGCTTGGAACTTTGGACTCTTTCCTTTTCTTCTAATGGGATTATGCAACCATACCAAAGTTCCCTCTTCGAATCCGGGCACGTTAGCTTTGCGGTCGTATCGGATCTTCATTTTCTCACTGGTTTTCAGGCCATTCTCTCTCACTAGCTCATGTATTCCATCTAATTTACGCCGCAAGTCGGCCACATAGTCGACGGCTAGGATAGGAGTATCGGGAGGTGTTCCGGTTAGTGCATCTATGGGTAGTCTAATTTCTCGGCCGAAGTTGACTTTCGCCGGTGTGCAGTTTGTGCTATCATGTGTTGCTGAGCGGTATGACATTAAAAAGAGTGGAATGTATTGGTCCCAATCCCTTTGGTGTTCTTCCACTACTTTGGCCAAATGATTCTCTAACGTCTGATTGAATCTTTCGACCATTCCATCTGACTGTGGGTGATATGGTGTTGTACGAGTCTTATGTATCCCGAGTAGTTGGCAAACCTCTTGAAATAGTGAAGACTCGAAGTTTCTACCCTGGTCAGAGTGTAACTCCAAGGGAACGCCAAATCGACAGAACACCTCGTGAACTAGTTTTTTGGCGACTGTATGAGCTTCCTGGTTAGGTACTGCAAAAGCTTCTGGCCATTTGCTGAAATAGTCTTGCATGACGATGATATACCTATTCCCTTCTTCAGTAACAGGGAATGGCCCAGCTATATCGACAGCAACTCTTTCCCATGGTGCACCAACATTGTACACTTTAAGTCGACCTCTGGCTCTCGTTTGCGGTCCCTTTACTGAGGAGCAGGCTACACATTTTCTACACCAGTCCTCTATGTCCTCACGACAATGCACCCAATAGAATCTTTTTCTCACCTTCTCCAGGGTTTTCTTTACTCCTAGATGTCCTCCGGATACTCCGTCGTGCACCTGTCTTAGCACTGACGCGACTTTATCGCAGGGAACAACTATCTGTAAGGTGACCTCCTGACCACTGGGTGATTCCCATTTCCTCTTGAGAACTCCATTATCAATTATCAGGCTGTCCCATTGAGCCCAGTAACTTTTTACTGTTGGGCTAAGCGCCGATATTTCACTCCAAGCGGGCCTCTGGCCACGTTGCTTCCACTCGATTACTGCCTTCAGGGAACTGTCTTCCTTTTGTGCGTCTTTCAATGATTGATTATCCCAGTCTTCATCCAAAGCGTTTACCCGGATAATCCTTACGTTCTCTTTCTTTTCCTGTTTGGCACAATGTCGGCAAGATTCTTCACAAGGTCGTCTAGACAAAGCATCAGCATTATTGTGTGACTTGCCTTTTCGATGTTCAGTGACAAAGTCAAATTCTTGCAGCTGCTCTATCCACCTTGGTACTTGTCCTTCTGGGTCCTTGAACTGGAGGAGCCACTGTAAGGCAGCGTGATCGGTACGAAGTGTAAACTGCCTCCCAATCAGATATTTCTTGAAGTGTTGTAAGGTCTTAACAACGGCTAGAAGTTCTCGGCGGGTAACACAGTAATTTCTTTCTGGCTTGGAAAGGCATTTGCTGAAATATGCAATCACGACCTGCCTATCTCCTTGTGTTTGAGAGAGAACTCCTCCAATACCAACATTGCTGGCATCCGTGTCTACCAAAAATCGACCTTCCCGACTAGGGTAACCTAATACAGGAGCCTCACACAAGTGAGTTTTCAGTAGCGCAAATGCCTGTTCGCAGTCAGAGTTCCATTCAAATTGACACTTTTCCTCTGTTAAACGATGCAACGGCTTCGCTAACTCGGAGAAGTTCTTCACAAACCGACAGTAATATGCACACAGACCCAAGAGCGTACCTCAGTTTTATTACGAGGCGTAGGCCACTTCGACACGGCTTTTATTTTCTCAGGGTCTGTTCGAATTCCTTGCGCCGAAATAATGTGTCCCAGGTATCCAACCTCTTTCTGGAATAGTGTACACTTACTAGGACTGAGTTTTAAATTCGCTTCACGCAGTTTCTGAAAGACTTTCTCCAAATTGCGTAGGTGCTCTGCGAAGTTTCGTCCCATAATGATGATGTCATCCAAATAGACCAGGCATGCATCACCAAGCAACCCCACCAAGATGCGCTCCATTAGGCGCTCAAATGTAGCTGGAGCATTGCACAGTCCAAAAGGCATGACATTGAATTGCCAGAGACCGTTCCCAGGACCAGTGGTGAAAGCGGTCTTTTCTTTATCCTGCTGACAGATTTCCACCTGCCAGTATCCACTTTTGAGGTCAACCGTGGAAAACCATTTCATGCCACTTAGCAAGTCTAAAGTGTCATCTATACGTGGCAGAGGATAACTATCCTTTTTCGTCGCATCATTCAACATCCTGTAGTCAACGCAAAACCTTGTACTGCCATCCTTTTTCTTGACTAGGACAACTGGAGATGACCAAGGGCTGGTGGATGCTTCTATAATCCGGTTTTTCTCCATATCTCTTAACATTTCCGTGACTTCCTGTTCTCTTGCAAAGGGGATACGACGTGGTCTCTGTCTTATCGGATGTGTATTACCCGTATCTATATGGTGTTTGACGAGCCCGGTCCTTCCCACGTCACCGTCGGTCTTCGAGAAGATGTCATGGAAGTTATGCAGCAGTTGCTTAACTTTGCGACTTTCGAACTTGTTTAAATTACCCTTACAATTTTCGAGTAGTGTCGATACATGTTCCTGCCACTTCTTATCACGTCCCTTTTCGTGCGCCTCTGTTTTTCTCAAAGACGCTACATGATCGCACACACCCACCATGCAATTCTTTTCAAGAATTATTTCTTTGTTGCTAACGTTGATAATTCGTACTTTTGGTTTATCGGAAATCATCATCAGTGTCCTTGCTGTTATCCAGTCTGGGTGATCTCCAGAATCTTCTATTATAATGCAACGTTTACGGCATCCTATTGGTGATAGTCTAATATTTACTAAGGTTTCTGATCTTGGTGGTAATACCGTTCTCCTTAAACAGTACACTGACCCTTGTCTTCCACCTTGAAGAAATACTTCTTGTTCTAGAAAACTCAATACTCCTTTTGCTACATTAAGGACGCACTGCTGTTTCTTCAAAAAGTCCAGTCCTATTATGCAATCATCTGTAATATTTGCTATTAAAACAGGGTGCGTGAATGTCTTATCACCCATTTTCAAGGACACGTTCGTTTCACCAAGGACGAGTACTGGTTGGCCGGTGGCGGTTTGTAATCGGCATTGTGAAGATCCTCTTTTCCAAACTATGGTCCGAGGAAATAGCTCCGGTCGTGCAATGGTTCTTGATGCACCAGTATCCAATGTGAAACTGCAGGATTTACCATTCAGTTCTCCTTCTATAATGAGACTGTTTCCGTCACCCACTTGTGATACTGTTATAATGGGGGCTACATGTCGACCAGCCAGTACTCGCCCCATAGCCCTGGCTGTTCCTAGTTTAAATCCTCGGCTTCCACCTGTGTCCCAGAAGTACTTCTTCCCTTAGACTTCCTGGGACAATTGATCCGAATATGACCCTTTTCGCCGCACTCATAGCAGGTTGGTCCTTGCCGAGTTTTAATTATTGGGGTTACCTCGCGAATGCGGTGCTGTTGTCGGCCGTCTTGACGTACTGCTTCCACCTCCAGAGCGTGTGTCAAGGCTGCTTTCAGAGTCTGATGGTGGCCCAGACGAACTGCAGCCCTGACTTCCGCATCTCGGATTCCATCGGCAAAAGCTTGCACCGTAGTAGCATCAATTAATCCCGGTGTTGATGCATACGCCCTCCGAACAATACGTTCTATTTCCGTTGCCCATTGTTGCAAACCCTCACTGCTCTTCTGTGTGCGGTCGCGGAGTTGAGCCCTGTAGACATGTTCGAGGTGTTTCTCCCCGTATCTAGACTCCAACGCTTCTAGCAAACAGGCTAGGGTATTGCAATCGCCGGAAATATTTTCGAGAATTTGTACCGCATCACCACGCAGAGCAAGCGTAAGCGCGGTTACCGCTTGGTCATCGTCCCAGTTGTTGCCTTTTGCGACCTTTTCGAATTGAAGGCGGAAGGCCACCCATGACGTTGTTCCGTCAAAATGAGGTACTTGGAACGTCGGCAAAGCACTGGGTACAGGTACCACACCTTTAATACCTCCTTTCTGTACCGTTTTATGGAGAAACTGTATTTCTTTCTCACACTCCATGATGGTACTGTCCAGTTTCTCTATACGCTCATCTTGTTTGTCTATACGCATGTCTTGCTGGTCCATACGGGCATCTTGTTGTGCTGTTTTAAGCTCGTTAACCTCTTCTTTGGTTTTTTTTCCCACTTTTCATTAAGGTCTAACACAAGCTGCTGGGATTCCTTTATTTGTGCCTGGGTTGCTGCCTGGGATTGTTTTATTTGTGACTGGATTTCTGCCCGGGATTCTGCTATGCTCAGCTTTATTTGCGCCGTCAAGTGAGACAGTAACGCCGATAAATCGGATCCGCTGTTTCCAGGAATAGTGGTGGTAGCGGGTGCACTCACATTCGTCGGTGTTACGACGGCCGCATCTTCTACGGGTGCAGGGCCACCAAGCAATTCTTCCTCTTGACGCGCCAAATCCATCGCTGCTTGTCGTCGCGTGCGAACTCTTTCGTCTTCCCTTGGCGTGACCGGCATGCCGCTTCTGACACCAGTTGTTACGGGCTAGGGGTACTTAAACGCCGGTTAAGGGTTACGAAGTTTATTGGCAACGAAGGTACAGTCGATTGTAGGCAATGACAAGTAGAATGTCGCTGACGTTGCACCGAAGTCTTCCTTTATGTCCACGAAGTCCGTGTTGTAAACACACAATAACAGTACAGATGTTACTCCACGTAGTACTCACAGTTCTCGTTACAGTTATCGCAGTAGGTATTCTCAAAGATCGCTTCTTAACTGTCGCTGTTTTCGTATCGCTAGTCGAGTGTAGACTGACTGTGCGCTGGCGTCGCGGCGCCTTATATAGCCCAGCTGATCGAACATTCCAGATTCCTCCAGACGTAATAATAATAGCACATAACTTCGAGGTCACTCGGAAGTACCTACGGTAATTCCCGGAAACGGGTTTCTAGAAATTTCGATGTCGACACTTTGTTGACAAAACTGTTGAGACCTGTACCATTCGATAGGGCGTCCTAAGTCTGGCAATGCGTTTTATTATTGTACCTAGAAAATGTCTAGATCTAGGAAAAATAGGGCTTAAAAGTGACACACTGCATGTCACGCGATATTGAACCTTATGCCATCGACATAAGGTCCATTCGTAACAATATGTAAAGAAAACCCTGTCCGACCCATAAGGATAATAAAGGTTAGGTAAACACTTGACCAAATCTTTATATATATAATTCTGCTGTACGTGTGTATGTCACTGAACTCCTCCTAAACGGCTTGACCGATTTAAATGAATTTTTCTGTATGCGTTTGAGTGGCGCCCTGGATGGTTTAGATTCACAAATCAGCCCGGCAGATGGCGCTGATTGCTTGAAAAAGCACGTGATCTCGGAAACGTTGTTTCGACTTCTCCTACAGTTTTGTGCTACCCTGGTACCTTGCACCTTTACAAACTAGGCACATATTGCCTTTAAGGCGGAACAAAGTTCGCCGGGCCAGCTAGTATAATATAAAATTTTACATAATCATCACAGTAACAATAATAATGAATTTTGAAATCTTTTTTTCCCGGGTATTAATTCCAATTTCCCCGAAATTTGGTAATTTTTAAAAAACTGACAACACCATTTGTGACGGAGCGAATAGCGATGCGACCACGTGCCGCATGCCCCGCCCCCCTTCACCCGCGCATGTATGCCTATCGGGTTGCCTACCGCACATGCATTAGGTTACCTTGCTTTTTCGAAATAATATTTATTTTTTTTGGGGGATTTTTTTTTAAGTTTAGCCCGGCTTTGTAGGCATTATTAGAATCAGTTAACGATACCTAACAATACCTTCACGGATCGGACAGGGTTTCCTTTACATATTGTATACCTACCTATACTAATGGACATGCTGTACGCTTATAATCTGCAGTATACCAAATTTTTTGGTTTGAAAAGAGTGAGAGATATGCTTTCGATCTAGCACTATCTCTTATACTGTGCGGGCTTGAATCTCCGCCTCCTTGCGCAGCGGCCGCGTTCGCTACCGCTACGCCACGGAGGCTGTCAGGACTTGTTAGGACGAACAAGTATCTGCTGATTAAAGAGTCGTGGAAGAAGACATTTCACGCTGTCAACAACTAGCTTGCGACAGCCTCCGTGGCGTAGCGGTAGCGGACGCGGCCGCTGCGCAAGGTGGCGCGGGTTCGATCCCCGCACAGTGCAAAAAATGTATTTGTATGCATGAATATTTGCACTGGTCTGGTCGTGCCTCGGAAAGCACGTTAAGCCGTTGGTCCCGGTTGCCATACAAACATCTAGTGGCAGTCGTTACGGGTTGTTGGAGCCCTCAAAAGTCCAACAATTGGTCTTTTGAAGGCTCTTCTCGAGAGCCTTGGCACCAGCCCACATTTGGGCTGGGGCTGCTAAGTGTCACCTGGCCACTTTGGATTCAGTGGAGAGGCGTGCGAAGAGGCCGATTGGTGACCCTCATTTAACTCGAGACGGCTCCAAAGCCTAGAGCACAGGCGTAGAGTAGCCAGCCTTTCGGTGTTCTATAGAATTCCCTCGCACACTCCCCAAAATGCATCCTAGGATTGCATGAATTGCATGATTTAATTCCCCCATCTCCGTTCCACCATCGGACGACCCGTCGTACGGCGAGTTTCCACCCTTACGTTGTTAACACCACTACGATCCGGCCGAAGCGTTTCGCCTCCTCTTTTATACCGCGTACATCGAGACTGTAACAATTTGCCAGCGGCGGTGTTTCCGTCGGACTACAATTTGAGTGTCTTCAAGGCAAGAGCGAATAGGCTTTTAATAAACTAGTGCGCTTTACCATCAACGATTGCGTCACAGCTTACCATTTTTTTTTTTGTTACGATGGGAAATCATCAAATGACTTCTCCCGCTCTGGGCGGAGCGGAAGGGCGTGTCAGACTTTTACTGACTAAAACCCACCCGTGTTTCTTCACTTGCCTGTGGGACGGACAGGGCCACGGTTTCTTGTTTAACCAACCCCCAACCCTGGCCCAGGAGGCATCGGTCTTCGTGGACCCCGTCACGATGTGCTGACATCTCTTTGAAGCGCGCGTGGAACACGACGCGCCGTCGACTCGGGCCTGGTCCTTACCGGGCGGCGAGCTGCCATTGCTCACCGCCCGCAGGCCCGCGCCTACGGTGGCTGGGAGTTTGGTGTCATCTCCCGACCAGGACGTCTCCTGCGGTGGCTAGTGGCGTAAGGGCGCTGGGATTCCCGTTGCCTCACGCGCTCCGCCTCCTCTTCTGCCAGTATTACTGCCTCGCAGAAGGAGGTGACGGCCTGCCATGCACTCTCGCTCCGGACCATGGCCTGGACCAGGGTCGGACGCGAGAGATCGCCGCTACGAGGACACGGCGACAGCTTACCATCAGGCGGGATTGCGATCAGGCGCTAGTTTATAATAAAAAAAAAAAAAAATGTTACGTAATTGCCTTTGGTTATCAATCTTCTACCCTTGGGTAAGAAAACTTGACCTCTTACCTTGCAAATCTTTGATTAATGCCGATAAAAGCAAACAAAATAAATCGATAGGAAACATTTGATACTAAATCGATTAAAATCAAACAAAATGAAAATAGGAAATGATTTTATTATCAGCTACTTGATATCTTTACGTCTATGCACTCTCCGCCCTCTAACTCGAGGTCCTTTGGTGTATTCTTACCTGCAAAGAAACAAATTAAATTCAATCATATGTAAATAAAAATATAAGCTCCATCTCACAGCGACACCACAATGATTCGAACGAAGTGTTTCGCCTCTTTTATGGCAAAAAGCAGGATATACATATAAAAACTACGAGAATATCATCCTATGAATTGTTAGTTGGTGATTTTTTCCTGCATATTTTATAGTTTGAGAAACGGGAATATAATTGGAATCTACCATGGCCCTTGTATTAACATGTTGGTGGACAGTAACAACCACAGATGTCTAGGTAGCTAAAAGTGATATGACAGTACGCCTGTAGCTGTCTGAGTTTCATCATCATCATCCTCAATGTTTTATCGTCTCACTGGTGGGCACAGGTTTCTTCTCATACAGTATAAGTGGTGGTGGCCTAGTGGTTTAAACACCAGCCTCTTAGGTCAGGCAAGTAGCAATGTATAAGTTAAGTATACATGTACTTTCTAAGTATATCTTAGACACCAATGACTGATTATAAAGGTAAAGGAAAACATCTTGAGGAAACCTGGACTTTAAATCTGAAATCGCCAACCCGCATTGAGCAAGCGTGGTGATTATGCTCATTCCTTCTCTGCATGAGAGGAGACCTGTGCCCAGCAGTGGGACGATAAAAAGGTTGATGATGATTGTGACACCAGGCCTGTGGGCAATGTATGAAACGTATGCAGTGGGATAGTACTGTCCGTCAACAGTTAAATAAGTGCCTACTAATGATTGTTATTAATAACCAGCGACTTTGTTCACGTGGTTTAGTTATGCTCCGCTCCTATTGGTTGCAGCGTGATGTTATATAGCCTAAAGCCTACCTGGAATAATGGGCTATCCAATGCAAAAAGATTTTTTCAAATCGGACCAGTAGTTCCTGAGATTAGCGCGTTCAAACAAACAAACAAACTCTTCAGCTTTATATATTAGTATAAAGTAAGAGTATAGATAGGGGTTCATCAATATAACAAAGAAGAGGAAGACTAAATCTATGACAAAAAAAACCTTACTTGTGATCAAATCTCCATCAAAATAAAACTTCAGCCTTTCTATTGGCATTTCTAAGTGCTCAGCACATTTCATCATTGGCAACGCAAGTTTATCTTCAGGCCTCAACGTAGTTTCAAACGGTTTTTTCTTACCCTGACATTGGAACTTTATTTTAAGGCCTTTATGCTGCTCATCTTTATTTGGCTCCTGTGCTAAATGTGTTAAGGTTTGATTTACGATACCTCCGTCAATGAATTTTGCAATGCTATAGTTTATTGAGTCTGGAGTGTCATCAATTTTCAGAATCCTATCGTTATAAGTAAACAATAACTTATTGTTGCTCACTTGTTCCTTCTTAGTAAAATATTCAAATATCTGTGTGAGTTTCTGATACTTTCGTATTTTGAATTTGAAAATTTCTAAACTCTGCCAATACACTTTTACGGACATCTCTTCATTTTCATCACCAAGAGGGTCATCATCATCAATAATTTCTACGTCATTGTTAGCAGCAGCAGCCGGTCTAGCTGCAAACAGCTGTTGGTTATCAGACTGGTCCGGGTACTCATCGGTGTTTCCGACACTATATGTAGGATAATTTGCAGAATTTGTGGGATTACGTAGTGTTGTATTTCCAAACATATTATCGAACATAGCCCATAGCTCTCTTCTGGTGCGTCCATGTCCTCTTGCCCAGCCTCGAGACCCTCTGGCTCTACCACTACCTCTACCTCTGCCTCTTCCTCTAGCAGCAGTCTCTGGTACTGGCTCCGGAATTCCAATGACTGGTGCAACATTGTGTTCTACCTGTGCTGCACCAGAGTCTGGGACTAAAGGACTAATCCTACCTGTAGTAGAATTTGAAGTTCTTCGTCTAGCAGCCCTCGTTTGCCGCACAGAGGTTTCAGAAGTATCACTTAACGCCTTTCGTTTGCGACCACGTCCTCGGCCGCGACCTCTAGGTATTGCCTTACTATTGTTGGCTATTATCGCGTCCAGCGTGAGTTCATCATTGTCTGTGCTATTTATAGTCGTATTTAAGTCTTCTGCGATGATTTCTGACGTATTATCAAAGTTGTTTGGTAACGTTTCACTAGCAGCACCAACTTCGTCTTTTAAAACAATGTTATTAAGATTTTCTTTTGCAAATGAGCTTTTGATCTGTTTTAGCTTTTGAGCTATGTTGCCGTAGCAATCGTCTTCAGAGTCCGAAGAAGACATTACTAAGTTTTAATCACAAAAACACTTTCCAAAAACATATAAACACACTATACCAACCAAATTCAAAATATTTGAAGTTTGTAGTGATGTAGTAAACAGCGTGATTAGCGACGCGCGACGGCGAGAGGTTTCATTCGATTATTTCGATTTTTCAAATATCTCGTTGATTCTCGATTGTTTAAACTTGGACGAGTCCTAATCGGTTTGTTATTGCGACGGGCTTATGAGTCACGGCATGTTGGTTCGATAGTTTAGGCGCGAGTTCTTGTCTTGCGTTGTGTTTGCGAATCCAAACTAATTCTTTCAACAAGAGTAATCGAAAATATGTAGTACCGAGACGGGAATAAAATGTTAGTAGTTAAGTTACGTACGAATAATTAAATAGAAGGAATCGTAAAAATAAAAATATAATGAAACATATCAAGGGATCTTATCGAATCTGTTTTTTATATTAATTAGACCTCGACTCGATGCATGCAATCAACTGACCTCCCTCGGCTCCCTGGCTCATCGAGTGGAGCGAGACTCGATGACTGATTCGAACAATTTATAGTTTTCAATTGTTCGAATCAGTCAGCGATCGATTCAATTGACTCGAAGCAATCGAAAAACATTTCGATTAATTAAGGAAAGGCGAGTTGATGAAAATGAGCTTCATAATTATTTTATCAAATCAAGCTCATTTTTAATCAAATTTAAATTTATTTATTAAATAAATTTAAAATGAGCTTCATAATTATTTTTATTTTAACCTAAACCACAGATTACAGAATACTACGTTACCTAAACTGTTAATGGCTTATAAGTATTTCAAAAGTACCTAATATCAGTTTGTTAACTTTAAATACTTTCTATCTTGAAAAGAAAGTTGGTTTATGCAACCACTAAAAGTAACAAAACGCAAACATGACGTATCCGATTACTAGAGATGTACTTGAAATTCGATAATCGATAAAACTTTAGTTCGAGATTAGTTTTAGTTGAAGATATGCTTTTTTATTTTAAGTTTATAAAATGTAATTGCAGTGTAATTAAATCATACAAATACAAAAAATAATCAGTGGGTTAGGTCCGTATTGCAGTACGTCACTCAAAACCCAGGCTCTACTTAAGTCTCGTTTCAAGCCATTTGATTGGTTGAAACTAGTTTTAAGTAATGTTTACACAGAGATCAATGCTTGAGTGACGTTCTGTAATACGGACCTAAGGTCCGTATTCCAGAAGGAAACTTAAGTAGAAACTTAAGTAGAGCTTGAGTTTTGAGTGACGTTCTGTAATACGGACCTAAGACTTTATTTTGTGACAGTTTATAAGAAAATGTCTACGTTTTGTTCACACTCACATATATGAAAGTACCGTAAGCCGTTAACTTTTTTTCCGTTTTTGGCAACTGTGCCGGATCCGAATATTCTGCCAGAGTCACGTGGTGGTTAAATAAATAATAACACTGATTTATTCTAGTAAACATTTTTACAGAGAATCTTTTTTTTAAGTGAATGGGCTTAATAAACTAGCGCGCTTTGCCATCAACGATTGCAACACTGCTTACCATCAGGCGGGATTGCAGTCAAGCGCTAGTTTATATTATAAAAATAAAAAAAAGAATCATTCTGTTTTTCTTATCAAACGTACTTTTCGATATAAAATACGTTGCTAGAATATATTTAACGATATTGCTTAACATTCACTTACTTGAGGAACTTACAAATGCGTAAATAAACAAACAATATTTTGACAACAGTTACAAAAACCGGCCAAGTGCGTGTCGGACTCACGCACGAAGGGTTCCGTACCATTGATTTATGAAATTAAAGGATTAAAGTCATTTGTATGAAAGATTACGCGGTAATAAGCGGTTTACGATTTACGAGGTATTAAAAAAAACTACTTACTTGATCTCGCTCAAAACAATTTTCGTTGGTAGTTTTTATAGTAATGTACATCACATGTTTTTTTTAGGGGGGTCGATATCGATCGCTGACTGATTCGAACAATTTATAGTTTTCAATTGTTCGAATCAGTCAGCGATCGATTCAATTGACTCGAAGCAATCGAAAAACATTTCGATTAATTGTGGAAAGGCGAGTTGATGGTTAACTCTATTTTTACGACTCCGATTCTATCGATTGATAAAACATCTCGGAATCGCCCATCGTTATGCGTGATTCCAATTTTAGGGTACCGTAGCCAAATGGCAAAAAACGGAACCCTTATAGGTTCGTCATGTCTGTCTGTGCGTCTGTCTGTCCATATGTCACAACCATTTTTTTTTAAACTATAAGAGCTATACTGTTGAGACTTGGTAGGTAGATGTATTCTGTGAACCGCATTAATATTTTGATTCAAAAATAATAATAAATATTGGGGGCTCCCCATACTTAGAACTGAAACTCAAATTTGTTTTTTGAGGTTTCTAAAATATTTTTTTCTAAACCGAATAGTTTGCGTGACAGACGCTTCCAAAGTGGAAAAAAGTTGCCCCCTAAAAAAACATGTGATGTACATTACTATAAAAACTACCAACGAAAATTGTTTTGAGCGAGATCAAGTAAGTAGTTTTTTTTAATACCTCGTAAATCGATACAAATGACTTTAATCCTTTAATTTCATAAATCAATGGTACGGAACCCTTCGTGCGTGAGTCCGACACGCACTTGGCCGGTTTTTGTAACTGTTGTCAAAATATTGTTTGTTTATTTACGCATTTGTAAGTTCCTCAAGTAAGTGAATGTTAAGCAATATCGTTAAATATATTCTAGCAACGTATTTTATATCGAAAAGTACGTTTGATAAGAAAAACAGAATGATTCTTTTTTTTATTTTTATAATATAAACTAGCGCTTGACTGCAATCCCGCCTGATGGTAAGCAGTGTTGCAATCGTTGATGGCAAAGCGCGCTAGTTTATTAAGCCCATTCACTTAAAAAAAAGATTCTCTGTAAAAATGTTTACTAGAATAAATCAGTGTTATTATTTATTTAACCACCGAATTTCAAGTACATCTCTAGTAATCGGATACGTCATGTTTGCGTTTTGTTACTTTTAGTGGTTGCATAAACCAACTTTCTTTTCAAGATAGAAAGTATTTCAAGTTAACAAACTGATATTAGGTACTTTTGAAATACTCATAAGCCATTAACAGTTTAGGTAACGTAGTATTCTGTAATCTGTGGTTTAGGTTAAAATAAAAATAATTATGAAGCTCATTTTAAATTTATTTAATAAATAAATTTAAATTTGATTAAAAATGAGCTTCATAATTATTTTTATTTTAACCTAAACCACAGATTACAGAATACTACGTTACCTAAACTGTTATGGATGATCTATTTCTGTCATCCCGTCACTTTGCAATAATTAAGCAAATACGTTAATTTGGCTTTCTTCTTCGTTCAGCAGTAATAAGTATAATGTAGTGACAAATAATATAATACTGTTAAAAACAGTATGTTTGGGAACCTTACATACACCTATCTCACACTCCTATCTTGCAATAATTAAACGCCGCGAAGTCAAGATGCGTTCGTAAATAATATTGTGTTTTCCTTGTCTGCAATCAGCCAAATATACTTATCTTATACATGATTGTGGAAAAATATATGATTGGATGGGTACGACAATTTTCGCAGTAACATATCACACACCGATTTGTAAACGCAGATGCCTCATGACATCTACATTAAATACCAACATACGAGTAGGTTTAGTGATTTATGCTTTGGCGCGAACATTATGTTCATGCTGTTTTTAATATTATAATATTAAGCATGGTAGATTTATAGATTTATTGGTTTTTGGGAGTGAATATTTGTGGGTATCAAACAGTACCAAAATCGAATCCATAAATACGGTGCGGTGTGTTAATGACGAATTTGTGAAGCTTAGAAAAAGCCCAGACCATTGATATAATATTATACAGATATGATATATGCTAAGAAACTAACCGAAAAAAATGTGTATTTTTTATACTCCATACATTTAACTACATTGGTACAGTGTGAATGAGATGGGGCGCAACTAAAGCATAAAAAAGAAAAAGATGGCTAATGATTGTCGTTTGCGCTTAAATGGAAAAAAAGACGTTTGCCAACCAATCACTGACACTTTGCACACACTGACAATGACTGATTGCCAAAGAATATCAAGAATGCAGATAGGAAATATAACAGAGTAGTAGGTAATTTGGTAGGTGGTAGAAGGTGCTCAATTTGGTGAATATTCTTTTTTTAACATTTTTACACTTCAATCAAGTATTACAAAACTTTAATGTTTGTCATTGAAGTTTTGTAATACTTGATACCTATTTAATATTTTGTGACTGTGATTAAAGGAAACCTAATGCAATAAAATAAACAATTATAAACCATATTAATTAGTGAAATTAATTCGGTTTAATCTATATTTACTATATTTCAAATCCTATTTTAATTTTTCAAATGTAAATCATTATGCAAACATTCTGTATATATTTTTATATACTAGGCTAATTGGTGTGAGCGTAGGTAATATTTATTTATATTATTATTTACTTCATGTTCATTTAATATCGACTCACACTGTCCCATTTAATAATTTCATGTCATTTGACTCTATTACTTAGCAACGCAAAATAAACTCGTAATTTTAACAATGTTTTACTCAACTGTTGCAATAAGATGTTAATAAATTGTAACTAAGGACACAGGCGCGAAAATAAAGTGAAACAGAACTATAATTGTAGGTATAAAAGTCACGATAAACATTATCGCTTCTGTGCAACTAATCTATGTCATATGCGTTCCCGTCTTTAATACACTCGCAAGAAATCCAATTAGCTCTCTCTTTCTTTACTTACTATGGCAACCTAAGAATAATTTGTAACAGTGTTTGACAAAATAATTGAAACTATATTATTTATGTAAAGATTTTGGGATAATTATTTATGATATGTGATACCATGACTTTTGTTGGCTTTTCTACTATAATTCGTGCATTTACGCAGTACACAAAACGCCATTTTGAATGCGAAAAAGATTTTCTTAGCCACCAAGGACACACGCGCGTACAGAACGAGAGTATCGGGAGTGACTAAAGCGACTTGCAGGATTTACGTTCTTTTGTACGCTTCATTTTCAGTGCGCTAGTGACGTATCTACCTTAGTATAATATTATATCAATGGCCCAGACTGAGTAGTTAATAGACTAGAGAAGAACCTTTTTCTGTTTTTATTCCTTTTTAAATTCTTGTAAATGATAAAGAAAGTAAGAAATATTAATTTTGTACATTGTATCTTCCTTTTGTAAGTTTTGTGTTTTTAATGAAGTACCTACCTAATAGTTTGAAATCAGGCGTAAATACTCACTACATATTTTCGATTTCTTTTTTGCTACGTGCCATAAAGAAATCAGATTTCTATTTGACCGTTTTCTGTTTTTCGATGTTTTACAGATGTAACAATTTTTATTGTATTAATGATTTAGGACAGGCGGCAAATATTTTCGTCACTGTCCTGTTCTGTCCTATTTTTTTTTTCTTATTGAGCTGTGGCAATGGTAGCTATTTGTACATTCTGTCTGTACCTAAGTTGTTTATAATAGCGCCTATTCTATAGAAACCTACGCTTTTCAGGAGAAATTTAAAAAAGTCTTACATAATGAGTTCTGCAGGGTAATTGTGTAACCACCATCAGTAAGAATAGGTTTTATTTTGACAGTTCAACGCCCCTCAGAACATTGAAATTCACCTTTTTGAGAATAATGGTAATGAAATTGTTGGTTCAATCTCAGAAGATCCATTGAATCCTTTACTACTACTATTACATAAAGTAAAGGGCGGTTCTAGGCGGTTCAAAAATAAGCTGAGATTTTTTTTAATTAGTAAAACATATTACAATCTGCAAGATTTTTTGAATGAAAAAGACTTTTCTGTTCCGACGACTAATATACATGTATAATAATAACAATGAATAATGTGAACTTTAATTAACTTTAATAATATAACTTTTATTTAATTACCTACCTATTTGACATAATTGAATATACTGTGATGTAATTTACTTTTGACTTTAGCTTTTTTCTTGACTGTATATTTGTATTATAATGTTATCTTGACATCAATATTATTATTCGTTTGCTTTGTATTTTGTTGTGACACTTAAAACGACTATTATACCAATTATGTAAAATGTAACCCGTATACCTAGAACATTTGTACGCCGTGATTGGCAAAACATGGACGCTCTCAGTATATATTTTCAATACCTTGCATGTCTGTCAAATCAGTAAATGTAAACGCATGTTTGACAAATAAATGATCTTTATCTTTAACTTTATCTTAGGTTCTTGGTTTGAAACCACGAAGCCGTAAGCCAGGACGCTTCTTCCGTCAATCCTGAGATAGCATATAACTTTTTCCTTATTTGTCGTAGATAGTCATAAAATTGCGCGTATTTTTTTCTATTTACACGCGATTTTTAATCTGTTTGCGAAATCTAAGCAACTTAATCGAGTAAATCAATTGTTTATCGATAACAATCGATGTTTTATTAATCTATACAACTATCATTAATAGTGTTACAATAAAAGATAAAAATCTGATGACGTATTTATTATTAACAGTCTTTTATTAGCTTTAATTCGTTTTTTGTTTATTGTTTTCCGTGTTGATTTGGGTTACTAATTTATACAAAGTAGACGGATTTATAGGTTAGATTTTTGGTGGTAATTTTGGATTGCGTGAACCGATTTTAATAATTCTTTTTTTTATTTGAGACAACCTACGTTCTGGATAATAATATTATGTCAACTAAAAGTAAAAAAGTGCTTGCACATACTTACGGTTTACTTACAAACTTAGTTCATAAATTATTTTGTACAATTTTTCAATAACTATTTATAATTATTATTTATAACTATTAATTTTCGAAGAAAGTCTTTATAAATTCCTACTTTATAGATTTTTACATATTTTTAAAAGCCATGGTTTAATAGTTAGTTCATTTATTTTACTTTACGAGCAATTATTTCCGAAAATATTAACATTATTAAAAATAATATTAACAAACCCATATTTATTTTTAAATTCCTATCCAACAATATATCACACGTTAGGGTAGAAATGAAAAAAAATCTGTCTCCAATTCACGTCTAGGTAAAGGAGGGAGCCTCTAATAAAACTTTTTTTTTAATAAGTACTTTTTATTTTATCAATTTGTCGGCGTGACTGATTTACATATTGATGCCAAATTTCTGCTTTCTAGTGCTAGAGGTCACTGAGATTATCCGCAAACAGACAGACAGACTTGGCAAAATTATAAGGGTTCCTAGTTTACTACGTAACCGTGAAAAGCCATTAATAATAAATCCACTTTAAATTAATTAAGGCCAATTAAGACTTTCAACTGCAAGAGGGTCGCCTACGCTGATACGGTCACGTCTCACGAAAACCGGCATGTTACGTGGGTAACATATGTCTTGCCATGGCGCCTCCACCGGGCCGGAACAAGCGAGATAGACCAAAGAAATGCTGGCTTGACGTTGTAAGAGATCACATACGTGCCAACAATCTCACACCAGGGAATGCTAAAGATCGTGTGAAACGGAGTAGCAGTTGTAGGAAAGCGGTCCCTTGGCTCCAACGCGAAAACCGCGGATGCAACCGGGATTATACGCTGAGATGATGATGATGAGTTAAGACTTTCATAACTAATGTAGACGCCAACCCGCATGCTTGCACTCGGTACGCGGGTGTTTGGGCATGGTCACGTACCATTATAGCTATCAATATGTAGGACGCTGGAGGCATTTTTGACAGCCTCCGTGGCGTAGCGGTAGCGAAAGCTGCCGATGCGTAAGGAGATGCGGGTTCGATCCCGCGCAGTGCAAATACACACATCAAAAGTGTCTAGGGATCAACATATATTTTTGCAATAACTTTTCTCCTGATTGATATTAATTAAAATTTTCTTTAAGGATTCATCAAATAACGTGTTTTCGTTTGTCACAGTAACGATAAACCAAGTCACCTTTGCATTAATAAAGAAATTTGCCATTTTCCTAATAAAGGGATATTTGACATTTGAACCACTAACACAAAAGTTCGAAAAAAGACTGAAATAACAGTTTTCTCTAAAATTTTATTGGGTAACTTAAACAATTAATAATCCGTGTTTCTACCGCGAACACTAACAACACAAGAACATCGGTTTGGCATACTCAAAATGAGTTCATCCAAATCACGCTGTGGAATGGCCGCCCATGTTCGTTGCAACAACAAAAAAAGGTCTTCTTGCGACTGGATACCCTCCATATTCGGCAGAGCTCTTCTCTGTAGCATATCCTATGCATGCTCAATCGGGTTCAAGTCTGGCGACTGAGCAGGCCAGGGCAGGACATTGATGTTAGCTGCGGCGAGAGTCTGTCTTACAACTCTTGCGGTGTGCGGTCGTGCATTATCATGCATTAACTGAAATAAGGGACCGATTTGTACTTGTAGAGGAACGATGACGTCTGATACAATCGTTTCAGCATAAATTTGAGCGTTGAGGTTGCCTCTGATCCAAATCAACTCAGTTCTTCCGCCGATCCAAATACCCGCCCATACCATGATGGTTCCACCACCATAAGGATGGACTTCCTGGCAGGATTTTAATCGCTGTTGGCGTCCAGGGGTTCTCCAGTGTCGTATACGTCTTGTATCCGGTCTCATACCAAAACGAGACTCATCAGAAAAGCACACGAAACGCCATTGTTCTTATGCCCAATTTCTGTGTTCAAGAGCCCATTGATATCGAATCCTACGATTGTGCATTGCTATAGGTGGTACCCGTAGCGGTCTTCGGGAATGAAGGTTCACTTCATGCAAGCGGTTTCTGACTGTTTGGTCGCTAATTAAGTTCCCTGAAGAGTGATGTAGCCTCACGGTTAACATCATGGCGGTTATTGTTGGAGCTCTTCGAGTTAAGATTTGAATGTATCGGTCTTGTCTCCGTGTGGTGCAGCGATACCGTCCTCCATGGCGCTCAGCCACGGTACCAGTGCTTCGGTAACGTGTCCAAAGTCGACTGATAACACTCTGACTTGTATTCAGAGCCAAAGCCACAGTACGTTGCCGGGAACCAGCTTCTATCATTCCCACGGCTCTGAGCATTTCTTCCCTGCTTAAATGACGTCGCCGCTCCATAATAACGTTGGTTTTAATCAGTAGTAGGGAAACAGTAGCACTAATAATGTCTTCAATGCGTTGTATGTTTTTATAGGAAAATATTGACAGCTGATTTTCATCTTTTACTCGAATTTGATTCACAGTTCCTGATTCAAATTATGAAATGCACCAAAAAGGATCCATATAAATTTATAAAATCATAAATTTATTACAAAGCCACATCTCAATCTCAAGAAATCCGCATAAAAATGCTTGATCCCTAGACACTTTTGATGTGTGTACTTGTATACATGAATATAAATATTTGCATTGGTCTGGTCGTACCTCGGAAAGCACGTTAAGCCGTTGGTCCTGGTTGCCATATGAATATCTAATGGCAGTCGTGACGGGTTGTTGGAGCCCTCAAAAGTTCAACAATTGGTCTAACAGCAATGCTTCGATATCGCCTTCGGGTTGTGCACGGAAAATATCGAAATTTGGCCAAAATCAGCAGTTAGACTGGTAAAGCGGACCCTAGACTCCAAAGCTGAAAAAGCTTCGGATGCGACTGGGATTAAGTCGCTGGATGCGGGTTGTGGGCACCACACAAATCATTGTTCTACCCAGAATCTGGGTACTGGGCACTGAAAGTATTAAAAAAACTCATTTTATTTCTTCTACAGCTAAATTCCTGACCACAGTAGCGCTTCTGAACGTGGCTCTCGCTGCAGAGATACCAAAAAACAACACCACCCAGGATGCTACCTTCCATTCATTCGACCCCTCTGTTGACCCAAATGACCTGAGCTGTGACCCTCAAGGACACGTAAGTATTACTCGTCTGTTTTTCGCCTTTGGTCAAAATAGATATACAATATGTAAAGAAAACCCTGTCCGATCCGTGAAGGTATTGTTAGGTATCGATAACTGATTCTACTAATGCATACGAAGAAAAAAACGCAAAATTTCGCAAAAGGAGGTAAATTATTATAGGTAGGCAATACATGCGCGGGCGAAAGGGGTTAGGGCACGTGGCATGAGGTCGCATCGCTATTCGATCATAATAATACCGTCAAAAATGGTGTTGTCACTTATTAAAAAAATACCAAATTCTGGTGAAGTTGGAATTAATTCGAGGAAAAAAAGATCATTTCAAAATTCATTAGTATTGTTACTATGATGATTATGTAAAATTTCATATTTTATTTGGTTATGTGTTTACCGGTGTGGTACCGGGCCTAGAATTGTACCAACCCATATCCTCCCGTGGGTGTCGTAAGAGGCGACTAAGGGAAATCACCAGGGAAGCGGGCAGCAGCGCTTCTCCTGTGTAATATCAAATCACTGCGATCCCCAACCCGCCTGCCAAGCGTGGGGATTATGGCAAACCCTCCCAATGATGCACACGATACAGCCCAGGCCCCTAGTCCCCGGCAGCTCCGCTATCCCAGTCTACGGTAGCGGACTCGGTTACGGCGGAGCAAGGGGTGCTAAGAATCTCCGGCAGAGGTCCGGCTACCATCACAAACGACGACCTTTGGCCCTGGCAACATTTAACACGCGCACACTACGGACCGATGAGAAGATTGTCGAACTGGAGGAAGAACTGAGCCGGTTGCGTTGGGACATTGTGGGGTTATCTGAAGTCCGAAGAGAGGGAGAGGACTCGATAATCCTGAAGTCTGGCAACCTGCTCTATTTCCGGGAAGGCGGCCAGCTGTCCCAGGGTGGTGTCGGGTTTATTGTCCACAAGTCCCCCGTGAACATCGTGGTTAAAGTCTTCCCGTCTTTTGTCGTCGTGCCTTTCGACTCGGGTGGCGTACCTTGTACTGAGAATAACAAAACGATATTCGTTAAAGGTTAAACAGGTCTACGCCCCGACGTCTAAACACTCTGACGATGAGGTGGAGGCTATGTATGAGGACGTCAGTAGAGCCATACATTCCTCCAAAACCCACTACACCGTTGTCATGGGGGACTTTAACGCAAAACTGGGCATGCGAGAGGCGGACGAGACGAAAGTGGGGCAATTTGGAGTTGGAAAATCGGAATTCCAGAGGTCAGATGCTAATGGATTTCATGGAAAGGGAAGGACTCTTTGCGATGAATTCTTTTTTCAGGAAACCATTGCACCGCAAGTGGACCTGGCTCAGCCCCAATGGTCAGACCAAAAACGAGATAGACTTCATAATGTCAACGAGAAGGCAAGTGTTCAACGATGTCTCCGTGATCCATGCGGTAAAAACCGGGAGTGATCACCGTATTGTTAGAGGCATCTTGAACCTCAACATTAGGCTCGAACGCTCTCGACTTATGAAGTCTACGCTCCGTCCAGCGTCAACACAACTCCAAAACCCCAAGAGCTTTCAGATCGAACTACAAAACCGCTTCGAATGCCTCGATGAATGCGTAGATGTGGACGACTACAACAACAGGTTTGTGGAAACTCTCCAAACGGAAGGGTCTAAGTTCTACAAAACCCTCCGTTCAAAAAGACAGAAGAAGATCTCCGGTCCCACCCGCCGGCTAATGGAAGAAAGACGGAGGTGATCTTAAAATCCCCTGATGACGCTTCGCGCATCAGATGCCTTAACAGACAGATCTCAAAGTCTCTGACTCGCGATATACGCCAATTTAATACAAATTGTATTAAAGAGGCTATCGAGCGGAACAAAGGCTCCAAAGTGTTCGCACGAGAATTGTCTGTTGGTCAGAGTCTACTTGCGAAGCTGAAGACTGGGGATGGTAGGATCGTCACTTCCAAGCCCGAGCTTTTGGGTGAGATGGAGAAATTCTACGGAGAGTTATACACATCAACACACGCACCTGTTGTAAGCCTGGCTAATGATCCTAGAGCCAGACTAACCCGACACTACACCGACGATATCCCGGACGTCAGCCTGTACGAGATTGGTATGGCCCTGGAACAGCTCAAGAACGATAAGGCGGCTGGAGATGATGGAATTACGGCTGAGCTTCTGAAAGCGGGTGGCAAACCGGTTCTTAAAGCGCTTCAGAAGCTATTTAATTCCGTCATTCTTAAAGGCGAAACGCCTAAGGCGTGGCACAGGAGCGTGGTGGTTTTGTTTTTCAAAAAAGGTGACAATACCTTCCTGAAAAACTACAGACCGATATCCCTCCTGAGCCATGTCTACAAGCTGTTTTCTAGGGTCATCACGAATCGTCTCGCTCGCAGGTTTGGCGACTTCCAGCCTCCCGAACAAGCAGGCTTCCGAAAAGGCTTTAGCACCATAGACCACATTCATACGCTGCGGCAAGTTATACAGAAGTCCGAGGAGTATAACAAACCACTATGCTTGGCGTTTGTGGACTATGAGAAGGCCTTCGATTCGATTGAGACTTGGGCGGTGCTACAGTCTCTCCAGCGGTGCCAAATTGACCATCGATACATTGAGGTGATAAAGTGTTTGTACAAAAATGCCACCATGTCAGTCCGTCTCCAGGATCAGAACTCGAAACCGATCCAACTGCAGCGTAGAGTGAGACAAGGAGATGTCATATCTCCTAAATTGTTCACTGCTGCGTTGGAAGATGTCTTCAAGCTCCTGGACTGGAAAGGACTTGGCATCAACATCAACGGCGAGTACATCACTAATCTCCGTTTCGCAGATGATATCGTGGTCATGGTTGAGACCCTGGAAGACTTGGGCAAAATGCTCAATGACCTCAGCAGAGCTTCCCAACAAGTGGGTCTAAAAATGAACATGGATAAGACGAAGATCATGTCGAACTCTCATGTCGCACCCACTCCAATTGTAGTTGGTTGCTCTGCACTCGAAGTTGTTGACGAGTATATATACCTTGGACAGAAAGTCCAACTAGGTAGGTCCAACTTCGAGAAAGAGGTGTCTCGGCGAATCCAGCTCGGTTGGGCAGCGTTCGGGAAGCTACGCTACATCTTCTCGTCGTCCAAGATACCACAGTGTCTCAAGACTAAAGTCTTTGACTAGTGTGTGTTGCCAGTGATGACTTACGGAACTGAAACGTGGTCGCTCACAATGGGCCTCATACGAAGGCTCAGAGTCACACAAAGGGCAATGGAAAGAGGTTGCTAGGATGCTAGGAGTTTCTCTGCGTGATCGAATCAGAAATGAGGAGATCCGCATAAGAACCAAAGTCACCGACATAGCTCTGCGAGTCGCTAAACTTAAGTGGCAGTGGGCAGGGCACATTGCTCGTAGAACCGATGGCCGATGGGGCAGCAAGGTTCTGGAGTGGTGGCCACGTACTGGAAGACGCAGCGTAGGGAGACCCCCAATAAGGTCGACCGATGACCTGGTGAAGGTCGCGGGAAGCCGATGGATGCGGGCAGCACAAGACCGGTCATCGTGGAAAGCCTTGGGGGAGGCCTTTGTCCAGCAGTGGACATCTATAGGCTGAGGAAGATGTGTTTACCTAACCTTTATTATCCATATGAGTCAGACGGGGTTTTTCTTTACATATTATTGTATTTTTTTTTTTTTGAGCTCCTTCAGTTAATCGATTTTGTACGGACAACAGCAGGTCAAGCTACCCGAAGCTGTCAAATATTCCCAATCAACCTTGAGACTAAATGCTTTAGTGACAAAGTTGAAAATCTAATAAAGAAGTACTAGCACTTGACCGCAATCCCGCCTGATGGTAAGCAGTGATGCAATCGTTGATGGTAAAAACGCACCAGTTTATTAAGAGCCTATTCACTCAAAAAAACTGAGTAAATAGAAAGGAAGACGGTAGTTGAGCGAGGTGGTGCAATGTTAAACCCAACAACATTTGGCGCATCGTACCCGGCACACATCGCAACACAACTGCTGAGACCTGTTCTCCGTACGGCTTCACCAGACACCGTGCCGGAACACAACGAATCGCTTGGCGGCAAGACTTTGTCTGGTGGGTGGTAACTTCTGCCGGCAGCCGATGTTATGGCCTACCATCGAGAAAAGTAGTACTTAGTCATAGTCCTTCGATGTCCGCGGTATCTTCTCCTTCTTCTTCTTTAGCCTATAGATGTCCACTGCTGGACAAAGTCCTCCCCCAAGGCTTTCCACGATGACCGGTCTTGTGCTGCCCGCATTCATGGGCTTCCCGCGACCTGTACGGGGTATAAAAGACTTATATTCGTGTGATATTGTATTATATTTTCGCAGCTTGGGCAAAATGGCGTGAGGTGACAGGTGTCATTTGTGACCCCAAAATGCCGGTAAAGCTTAAGGGACAGGTCTATAAAACCATCATTAGACCTGTCCTTCTGTATGGCAGTGAGACGTGGCCTGTGCTTGAGCGACACAAGCAGGAGCTGCGTGTCACGGAGATGAATATGCTACGGTGGATGTGTGGAGTTACGCGGAAAGACCGCATCGGGAACTCCCGCATCCGTGGCAGTCTCCATGTCCGTGACATAGCAGACAAACTACAAGAGAGTCGCCAGCGCTGGTACGGTCACGTCTTACAAATGTCTTGCCATGGCGCTTCTGTCGGGCCGGGGGAAGCGAGGTAGTCCAAAGAAGTGCTGGCTTGACGTTGTAAGAGATGACATGCGTGCCAACAATCTCACACCACGGGATACTAGAGATCGTGCGAAATGGAGGCGTATTAGTAGGAAAGCGGACCCCGGGCTCCAACGCGAAAGCCGCGGATGTGACCAGGATTTTACGCTGAGATGATGATAATGATTCGTGTGATATTGTATGTAATATTTTTATGTATTCAGAATGATGTAACTATGTATTCTAATCGCGTTTCCTTTCGTGTAGATCTTCTTACTTCTGCCTCATTTCACGGACTGTTCGAAGTTCTACATGTGTACTCACGGCGAGGAGGTAGAGTTCTCCTGTCCTGGTGGTCTGATTTTCGATTTTCAAATACAGGTACCTAATTTTAATTACCTCTTATCTTTTTGTATAGTGCACTGGGGTCAGTGTTGCAAAAAAACCCTTTTTTTACTTGCTTTTTTATCAGCTTCACTTGTATGTTTGCTTGTTTGTTTGCTTGCTTGCTTGCTTGTTTGTTTGTTTGTCCGTCTCTAACTCTTTGGATTACGAGTGAGCGGCTCATTACTGTAAAATGTCCGACCGTTTTCAATACGTTCGCTCGATCGTTTTTTTTTTAAAGAATGTCGAACTAAAAAGTTGAAAATAAATGTAGTTTAAAAAACTTAAAAAGACATACTTTTAAAGAATATCAAACTAAAAAGTTAAAAATACTTTATAAAAAAGCATGAGGCGCTTAATATACAAAAATTATGACACAAAGCGCTTCACGCTTTTTTTAAAAGTATCTTTAACTTTTTAGTTTGATAATCTTTAAAAGTATGTTTTTTTTTAGTTTTTTTAAACTGTATTTATTCTAATAGGAAAAAAAAAACCTGAAAAAAACTGTTCTTTTCTGGACCATGCTTTTTTCAAGAGCTTGAAATCTGAAACTTTTATGGCATTTACCGTTAAATAATTAATACTGAAAAGTACATAATAGTCTTAGGTTTATTCTTGAACCTACGGTACTTTTCTGATGAAATTGTACCAAAATTTCATAAAAATATTGGCAACATTCATTGATATTCCAAGTCTTTTTTCTTTGTCTTTTTTGTTCTTTTAGATATTAAGTCCCCAAATCATATATTTGTGTTGTGTACGGGGAAATTGAAGAAAAATTGTTTTTTTTTTAATAATTATAAACTAGTGCTTGACTGCGATCCCGCCTGATGGTAAGCAGTGATGCAATCGTTGATGGTAAGGCGCACTAGTTTATTAAGCCTATTCACTTAAAAAACTTAGAAATAGGAAGGATGACGGTAGTTGAGCGAAGTGATGCAATGTTAAACCCAAGACCAAGACGACCACGGAACAGTTAATAAAGCTAATAACTTCATCTGTTCTGTGAAGACGACCAACGATGCTGCGCCAGAGGGAGATTGATCTGGAGACTCTGCACGACCAAACTCCCGACACAACAACATTTGGCGCATCGTACCCGGCACACATTGCAACACAACTACTTCAGTTGTGATTTGTGATTTATTGTTGGAAGTAGTGAATTATGAATAAATAATATGTTAATTTATTACACAAATTACAAATGTAATTTATAATTGAACTAAAGCATAGGCTAGAAAAAATAAACAAATTTAGAAAAAAAAAGCAAAGACGGTAACTTTTTTTTTCAAATTTGTTTTTTTTTTCATTTTATGTCACTAACTGGGGCCCTAGTCTGTTATTATTGCATTGTTTTTTTTTTTCAATCCTGCCTGATGATAAGCAGCGATGCAATCGTTGATGGAAAAGCGCACTAGTTTTTTAAGACATCGAGAGACCGTTTATACCTCCTCTTTCATAAGAGGAGGCGAAACGCTTCGTCTGGATCGTAGTGGTGTTAACAATTTAATGGTGGAACTCGCCTTACGACGATGGTGGAACGGAGATGGGGGAATTAAATCATGCAATTCCCATGAACACTCGCCAAAAGGAATTCTGTAGAACACCGAAAGGCTGGCTACTCTACGCCTGTGCTCTAGGATTTGGAGACCGTTTTGAGTTAAATCTGGGTTGCCAATCAGCCTCTTCGTTTGCCTCAATTTGTCATTTCAACACAATTCCATTGTCATTCTATTGACACTGTGCTGTGTTATAAAACCCGTTAGTCAAACTACTACCTAATACTTAATTTGAAAATGTATTACTATGAAGCGGAGTGCTTGTAATTGACCACTGAAAAGTCATAATGACGCTATTTTGTTCATTATGAAATCATTGATCGACCATTCTGACACTATTGTAATAGCAGACTAGGACGTAATTACCCTGTAGGGGGCAGTGTATTTACGTAACACACTATCAGTAGCAATGGGTTTCATTATGACAGTTCAACAACATTCATTGCGTTATTTACGTTGTTGAGTGACAGCCTCCGTGGCGTAGCGGTAGCGGACGCGGCCGCTGCGCAAGGTGGCGCGAGTTCGATCCCCGCACAGTGCAAGTATTTGTATGCATGAATATGAATATTTCCACTGGTCTGGTCGTGCCTCGGAAAGCACGTTAAGCCGTTGGTCCCGGTTGCCATACGAACATCTAGTGGCAGTCGTTACGGGTTGTTGGAGTCCTAAAAAATCCAACTGCAATGCTTCGATGTCGCCTTCGGGTTGTGGAGGTCAGACGGCAGTCGCTTCACGGAAAATGTCGAAGTTTAGCCATATCAGCAGTTGGACTGGTAAAGCGGACCCCAGACTCCAAAGTTGAAAAGGCTTCGGATGCGACTGGGATTAACGCTGGGATGATGATGATTTACGTTGTTGGGCAGACACATTTTTGGAAACATGGAGCAATGGATTATCAATATGCTTCGAACTGATTCCAACTGATCGTAATACTGTGTTACGTAATTAGGGTGCTGATTGACATCATCATGCTAATGCCGGCTGTCGCTAAACTCAGCGCTCGGGCTCTGTCTTGCATATCCACTAAGCACTTGGAAGTGGCGAAGGGCGGGTATTGGGGGACTGTCTTATGAAATATTGACGTTCATAGGGATTTAAAAAAAATGCAGCAGTGTGCTAGGAATTTCTTCTTGTCGTTGCTACATATTTTTAAATCCCTATGAATGTCAATATTTCAATATATTCTATTTGAAAAACTATTTTTTCTTGCTTTTAGAATGAGAATTTTAATGTAACTCATTTTCAAGTTATTTAGATTATTGAAGCAAAAGGTTTTTTGATCACCCCATAAGCAAAATAACCATGAATACGCTTTTAGTCACTGTTTCAATCTTACCCCTTCAGCATTTCATCTTTCGCCTACATATTTTTTTCCTTATGACCAATTTTATAAACGTTTTTTTCATAAAATATTGTTTCAAAAAGATTGCTGTCATCTTTATAGAAACAGGTTGACTGTACTTTTTTACCCAAAACATCATTTTATGCAATTGGCTTAAATTCTTTTATTTTACAGCAGTTTAACCATCGACACTGTTTATCTCATCAAAAATGCATTCCATCTTACCCCCACTCACCTTAATTATTTTTTAAACCTACCACAAAAAAAAAAAAACATTTTATAATCTTTCTTTTTTGCTTTTTCTTCCGATGCTAGTTAAGAAATATTTCGTTTAATAATGACCAGGTCTGCAACTGGCCGTGGGCTACTACCTGCCAACTTAGGACGCCGAGGGATGATGCCGAAGGGTCTGGAGACAACGCTGATAGCCTTATCGGATTATTCTTGGATGATCTGGAACAGCAACCCGTTGGTAAGGATAACTTGTACTATCATCATCAACCTTTTCATCGTCCCACTGCTGGGCACAGGTCTCCTCTCATACAGAGAAGGATTGGGCGTAATCACCACGCTTGCTCAATGCGGGTTGGCGATTTCAGAGTTAAAGTCCAGGTTTCCTCAAGATGTTTTCCTTCACCTTCAGTTATTGATGTCTAATATATATTTAAAAAAAAGGTTTATTTTTGGAACATAAACATATGAATAGATGAAGGGAGAAACGATGACAGCTGCAAAACTGTGTCGCAGCTATCAACGCCCGTTTTAACATTAAGAAAATTTTTTGTTCCAGACATAAAGAACATTAAAAAAAAAAAATTAGAAAGTAGGTACATATAACTTTAGACAAATTACATTGGTACTTGCCTGACCTGAAATCGGGCCGCGCACTCATATTTTAGAGGCTGATGTTTTAAATTTAAACACTATGCCACCACGACTTACACAGTACATCCAGGTTTTATCTAGCATTAAAATAACCGGTTCTTCTTTTTTTTTTTTTATTTAAAATTTGACAAAACATGAAGATTTCTTTATTATACAGGCAATCCTCGTACTTACGGCATGTTAGGTTCTTGAAATCATCATCATCATCATCTCAGCGTTTATCCCGGTTGCATCCGCGGCTTACGCGTTGGAGCACGGGGTCCGCGTTCCTGCATTCTTCTTCTTCAGGCTCTAGATTTCCACTGCTGGACAAAGGCCTCCCCCAAGGCTTTCCACGCTGACCGGTCTTGTGCTGCCCGCATCCATCGGCTTCCCGCGACCTTCACCAGGTCATCGGTCCACCTTGTTGGGGGCCTCCCTACGCTGCGTCTTCCAGTACGTGGCCGCCACTCCAGAACTTTACTGCCCCATCGGCCATCGGTTCTACGAGCAATGTGCCCTGCCCACTGCCACTTAAGTTTAGCGACTCGCAGAGCTATGTCGGTGACTTTGGTTCTTCTGTGGATCTCCTCATTTCTGATTCGATCACGCAGAGAAACTCCTAGCATAGCTCTTTCCATTGCCCTTTGTGTGACTCTGAACCTTCGTATGAGGCCCATTGTGAGCGACCACGTTTCAGTTCCGTAAGTCATCACTGGCAACACACACTGGTCAAAGACTTTAGTCTTGAGACACTGTGGTATCTTAGACGACGAGAAGATGTAGCGTAGCTTCTCGAACGCTGCCCAGCCGAGCTGGATTCGACGAGACACCTCTTTCTCGTTCCAGCACATTCGTCATTCTCCTCCATTTCGCGCGATCTTTAGCATTCTGTGGTGTGAGATTGTTCTTCACTTATTTAGTCTACCTCGCTTGTGTCTAAGACATTTGTTACCCACGTAACATGCGGTTTGCGTAAGACGTAAATCGAAATGACGTAAGTCGAAACATATTTTTCATAAAATGTTTACATGCAAAACTCTAGGGTTAAAATCCACACCAATTAAAAAACAAGCTGCGTGTCTAACAAAGGATATATATGCTTTATTAATAGGGGACTCTAATGGCGCTTTTTCTATACTATACAGTCTATACAAACGTATTCCGCTGTTTTCTTGTGGATAACGCTTTTAGAGCAATTACTTTTTTTTTTTTTGCAATTTTACACCGTGATTATACGTGACCCTATCATTTGATTTTTTCTAAAACTTAATTAATAAAAGAAATAGGATATTTCAAAATCCTGAAATAATAACCCACTTTTCGCAAACAGACAACTATTAAACAAATGTGATAGGATTTCAACAAAGATGAAAATAATAGAATTTTTTATATAAAAACAACTGAGAATTGATTAAAAAAAAAACAGCGAAATACGAAACGTCTTTTGGTCAACATTTTTATAGCTTTCGCACTTTAGGGGGAGAGGTCTGAAACGGCGCGACGGCAATAGTTTCTTCAAATACATAATTTTCAAATTCCGACGAACCTACTTTCTAAAAAGAGACTACATGACACTGGCCACCACGAAATTCTCAACTTTCAGAGCTTATAAATTAGGGTTTTCATTCATTTGCAGACATCGTAGCAAGCGTGCGACCAATTTCTCCAGAGCATGGCAAATACAACAGCATCCTCAACTGTGCAAGAGCTGATAACGCAGCAAGACAGGTGCCTTATAAGTAAGTACCAGTTCTATAATATAGCTGGTTCCAAAGAGAACTCCTTCCTTTCTGCAAGTTTTGTGTAGGAATGGAAATATAACATAGTGTACGATGCTTTTAAATATTACTATGATCTCGCTTGATGGTAATCAGTATCTTCAAGGTTAGAGTGAATAGGCTCTTAATAAACTAGTGCGCTTTACCATCAACGATTGCGGCACTGCTTACCATCAGGCGGAATTGCGGTCAAGCGCTAGTTTATAATTTTATATAAAAAAAAAAAACTAGTATGAGTTTTCGTTAGGAGACTCTATCGTCGATATCGAGCGCGTTTGGCGCTCTCACTGGTTTAGAGTTCTTACAACTTTGAAGCGGGCCAATCGATGAGTCAAACGCGCTCGATATCGACGATCGAGTTTCGTAATGAAAACTCATATTAGGCCTACTGTGATAAAATCGTTGATGGTAAAGCGCGCTAGTTTATTAGGAGCCTATTTACTAATAGCCTTGAAAACTCTTAAATTATAGTTAGACGGAAAGACCGCTGCAGGCAAATTGTTCCAGTCTTCCCTTGTTAAATATCTACGTGACAAAACAATAAATACCACCAAATTTTTTTTTTTAATTTCGAAAGAGGTGGTGGGGATAAAAAAATAATAAAAAAAATTATATACCTACAACCTTTTTTTATACTGTAAATAGTTTTTAAGTTAAGAAGTCTTTTATGTGATATCCTTAGACATTGTTGATGTGTGTTTAATAGAGTAAGAGCGAGTTTTGACGGGAAAGCTAAGATAAGTGTCACGCGCATTTTTCATTGGACTTTTAAAGTTATTTATAGTGTCGTTTACTAAATAAAACGCGTGATTTATAGTAAAAAGTGCATTCAGTAAATAATTCATAAAGAACATTGATATATCGCAGCATAGTGGACATATCATGACTTCGCATCAAACCTTGCTCATAGACGGTCACGCGGACGTCTTTTTCAACTGTCATTGGCGATATCCGCCATTATTTAGAAATAAAATTTTCAAAGAATTTCTATAATTTGTTACACGTGTTATTGGCAAAATTGTGGTATATATTCCACAGAGACCATTGATCAAGAGTTGAGGTTGAATCTCACCTTGAAAAAAGAAGAAGAAGTAGAGTAGGAGCTTGCATCTGACAAACACGACATGGCGCTTTCGTAGTAATACTGTGTGTACTAGCCCCGCACGATGATATTGCGACTGGCGGCCATCTTGGTGACGTAGTCGAACTCGCACCATCGGTACCGTTCGCAAGTTCAGTCCGCGCTTACCCACTTACGCACATCGAATATTTTTGTTAGCTTTTTGTTTTTGTTATCCTGTTTTATTGTTTTTCTTGAGTTTTGTTGTTTAGTTTTGTTAACTGTTACTCGTTAAAATGACTAAGAAATTAATTAACAGTCGTGCTCGTGAAATTATAATTAAAGTGGACAATTATTTTGTTAAAGAGGAAAAGGACTGTAAGTTAGTTCTTGAAAGTATAAACCGTGCTAAAAAAAAGTGCTTCTGACACTACTGAGGATATTTTAATACCGAAGCAACTGCTAATAGTTATCAAAAATATTTTGCAAAATTCTACCAAAGTCACGGAGCGTGTGGCATGTGCCACACAGAAACAGCCAGTGAGTCAGAAACAGCCAGTGGCAGCAAAATGAGAACTCCCTCTAAAGGAAAAAGGCAAAAGAAGGAATATTTCGACGGGTGTCCTTAACAGCTTTAAGAAATATTATACATTCAATGTATACGGTGAGGAGAGAAATACCCACAATGCGCAAAATATTGGCGGCTTCAAAAGTAGACCTAATTATACTGGTAGTGAAACTACTTTAAGAAAAATAATTAAATGTGTTTTAGACTACCAATTTAAACGATGCTACCAAAACAGACTGGCTCTAATTGAAAGACCCCAAATTCAAGCGTGGATGGCTAAATATTTACGACGTATGAAAGAAAACGACTCGCTTGGTAATAACGATAGACCCTTTATTTATCTCGACGAAACGTGGATACACGCACACTACACGGTAACAAAATGTTGGCAAACAGCAACCAATGTCGGAGTGAGATGGAACGACAGCCCTGGCCGCCGATGGATAATAGTTCACGCGGGAAGTTAAAGCGGTTTTGTTGACAAAGCCTTTTTAATGTTTAAAGCAGACACCAAAACAGGGAATTACTATGATTAAATGAATTTCACCAAATGGCTTACAGAAAAATTAGTACCCAACATATCACGCAACTCCATAATTGTGATGGACAACGCCCCTTATCACAGTAGGGAAGAGAATAGGCCACCAAGTATGAACAATAAAAAACAGTTGATGGTTGAGTGGCTACAAGCTCACAACATCGACTTTCCCAACGACAGTACAAAACCTGAACTGTATTTATTAATTGAACGGCACAGACCGCCGAAAAATTATAAAATTGAAAATTTATTAGCTGGCAATGGCCATGAGGTCGTTAGATTACCACCCTACAACTGCGACATCAACCCCATTGAGTACATCTGGAACCTGGTAAAGATGAGGATCTCAGAAAAGAATGTGGAGCAGTTGGAAAGTCGCATTGAAGGTATGACGTTGGAGGCGTTGGCGTCAATAACTCAATCAATTGGAATAAAGATCTAATAACTGACGAGTTATTTGTCATAAATACGGCAGACGACAGTGAATCGGATACGACAGACACAGAAAGCAGTTCTGATACGAATAAGTATATTTTTCTTACGTCTACAAGAATTATTTCCTTGAAATTTTTAATAATGAAAGTTGATTTGTCAGAATATGGGTGAGTAGGTATAAAGAGTGTATGTATAATAAAATTATAAAATACAAATAAACCCTTAACCCTAATATTAATTTTGCGTTGAACATTCTTTTGCTAGCTGTCCTTTTGTGTGACAGATGACGTCACAAAGCTGTTATTGTGACAAGGTTCCATCGCAATATCATCGTGCGGGGCTTATACGCGTTACTATCTGCTTTAAAACATCACACACACCGAGGTAGGAGCAGATCTGTCGTGCAAGCCAAATTAACCAGTCCATTGGCACAGAACCTTAACACAGGAGGTCTTCTATGAACCTCCTTTGTATAAAGCAAACGCTATTACATAATAGTGTAAAGTCTGACTGGGGAGTTCTGGCGGGAAAGTTAAGCTGAGTGTCACGCTCATTTTTCATTGGACTTTTTAAATTATTTATAGTGTTGTTTACCCAATAAAAGTGCGTGATTTATGTAGTAAAAAGCGCGTTCAGTAAATCCTCATAAACATTATAAATCGGAAAGTGAGTTTGTTCGTTTGTTCCGATTTCACGCCGTAACTACTGGACCGATTGCTTTGAAATTTCGCAGACGTAAAGTTAGAAGTCCAGATTAAATAATAGGGAACTGTTTATCCCGGAAAAATGTGACATTCCCGAGGGAAATCTAAAAAGCCCGATATAACCGAACTCCACGCGGGCGAAGCCGCTGGCGGAAAGCTAGTAATTCATAAAGAACATTGAAATATCTTAGCATAGTGGCCTTATCATGAGTTTGCCTGAAACCTCCCTCGTAGACGGTTCACGTGGCCGTCTTTTTCTGCATGAATAAAGCGAAGCAAAAAAGAAAAAAAGAAACTCTTAATTACTTCAGAAAAAAATCTTTACCTTTAACTTGAAATTGGCACAAAGTCATAACTAGTGCCACACTACAAAAAAAAAAAAAAAAAATGAAGTCTGACTGACTTCACAAACAATTTTAAGATAATGAGTGATGATAATGAAAACGCTTTTATTTTTTCAGGGGCGACTGTCAAAGGTACTGGAGGTGCGTTGCAGGAGTTCCTCAAGTAGCATTTTGTACCGATGGCCTATTCTTCAATGACCAGACTCAGCAGTGTGACTTTGAAGCAAACTCGAAATGTTTACAGGCACAGGAAGACGAATTAAAGAGTGAATTCATAAAATACGAGGGATAAGTTGATCTGCAGACTTTTAGAGTGTAATGCAGACTTTCTTGGCAAGATTTTGATACTTTTTAGCGTTAAATATTGCTAATTTTTTTTTATCAAACTTTGATAGCTAAATCATTTAAGTATTACAATACCGAGTGTTTTTTTAAACACGTTTTTTTTTGGTACAGTGGGATAAAAATGTTGATATGTCTTTGTTAACAAAATCAGTTGCGCTATTAAAAATATGCTTGCTGGTTCAAGCACTATATTCGCTGCTGAAATTCATTTACTAAGACTTTTTGACTGATTATGCTCTAAATAACAATAGCTGTGCATCTCTGCAATGAGTATTATTAAATTAATTATTAGTGAAGAAATATAGCGTAAGTTATTTTGCAGAGTGCAGAGTTTTTCCAATGTAAAGGTATACCTCTCAGTTATTGATTGTTTATTTGGCTATGCTGTTAAACCTCATTTCTTTTGCTTTGATCGCCTTTTGCTATATGGTTCAACCATGCAATCGTGATCGTTAATTAATAGGTACGACTTTGAAATCTGTCAATTCATGTGTTGATGACTTTCGGTGACTGGAGGTTTATTTTTTATGTCTGTAGATCTCTTAAAATATTTTTATACCATTATATTAAATTAAATAAATTAATGTAAGTACATATATAAAACATGATATATTATAAAAAAAACCAAAGTAAATGTTATTTTAATTTATTTTGTTTAAAATATACATATCTTTATATAAACACGTTCTTTTTCTATACGGAAAATAAAATTGTAATTTATTATTTTGAAAAGTATTCAAACCTATAACTATGAATACTATAGGCTCTAGAAATACATAGGAATAAATCTTCGTTGCGTTTTCCGGCCAACAAGGTGAACTGATGACCTGGTGCAGGTCGCGGGAAACCGATGGACACATACAGCATATGACCGGTCATTATGGAAAAAGCCTTGCAGTAGGGCTTCATTGCTTACAAGTTTGTTTAATTACAAGTATAAAAAAAGTTTTTTTTTCTTTATTCCTTTTTCTTGAACAGATCAGGAGCTGGAACGTCCACCTGCTCATAAGGATAATAGGGATGATCCTGCCAAAAACTGGGTAAAACTACCCTGTAGTCCTTGTTGAATTTACCTGGAAATAAAAAAAAATAGAAATGAATAACGATTATGTTTTTACAACTTCTTTTATGACTAAACTCAGCAGAGTGACTTACGAAGCTAGTCATCATCATCATCATCATCATCATCATCCCAGCGTTAATCCCAGTCGCATCCGAAACCTTTTCAGCTTTGGAGTCTGGGGACCGCTTTACCAGTCCAACTGCTGATATGGCTAAACTTCGACATTTTCTGTGAAGCGACTGCCGTCTGACCTCCACAACCCGAAGGCGACATCGAAGCATTGCAGTTAGACCAATTGTTGGACTTTTGAAGGCTCCAACAACCCGTAACGACTGCCACTAGATGTTCGAATGGCAACCGGGACCAATGGCTTAACGTGCTTTCCGAGGCACGACCAGACCGGTGCAAATATTCATATTCATGCATAGAAATACTTGCACTGTGCGGGGATCGAACCCGCGCCACCATGCGCAGCGGCCGCGTCCGCAACCGCTACGCCACGGAGGCTGTCAACGAAGCTAGTACTAGCATTGGTGATTTAAGTGAACATGCTCGTTAGTACGATGTTCACTCTAAGTTAAAATCTGCTTTATGCAGTCAGTGTGGCTACCATGAGTTTTTATTACGAGACTGGATACGCAACGACAGCGTTCGGCGCTCTCATTGATGGAGAGTTCTTACAACCTAGAAGCGGGACAATCGATGAGTCAGACGCGGTCGATATCGATGATCGAGTCTTCATAATGAATGGTAGCCACATCATCATCATTTCAGCCGAAAGACGTCCACTGCTGGACATAGGCCTCCCCCAAGGTTCTCCACGACGACCGGTCCTGCGCCTCCCGCATCCAGCGGTTTCCCGCGACCTTCACCAGGTCGTCGGTCCACCTTGTCGGGGGCCTACCCACGCAACGTCTTCCGGTGCGTGGTCGCCACTCGAGAACCCGTCGGCCCCATCGGGCATCGGTCCTACGGGCGATCATGGGCTAATTATACACAAAGATCTCAGTTACAACTGACTGATTACACCAATGACTGATTACAAAGGTGAAGGAAAACATCTTGAGGAAACCTGGACTTTAAAGCTGAAATCGCCAACCCGCATTGAGCAAGCGTGGTGATTACGCTCAATCCTTCTCTGTATGAGAGGAGACCTGTGCCCAGCAGTGGGACGATAAAAAGGTTGATGATGATGAACAATGAGCACAATACACTGGGATTGAGACACAAGTTATGTATATTGCACTCTATGGCATTCATTATTAATCTAGAAATCTTTTATTAAAAATCTGCTATAGCATTATGGTTTTCTTGGGACCTACAGGTTTTCACTCAGCAGTTGGCAGTGTGACTGACTTTTAAGTATGTTCAAAGTGAACATACTTAAAAGTTAAATTAAATACTTAAAAGGCTACAGAGCCTTTTATGTATTTAATTTAACTTTTAAGGGCTCTGTATTAGTTACTACAGAGTAACCAATACAGAGCTCTTTATGTATTTGATTTAACTTCTCGCGCCAAAATGTCATATAGGCAGATAAAAAAGCATTAATGTCTTCGGCGGCGTTCTGAACCGGTCAACAAGGTCTTACGAATTTCTTAGAGTTCAGCTAAGCATTGTTATTTGCAGTCGAACAATACCGTATATGCTGGTTTCATGACTTTATTTTCGGTCACCGTTCTGAAAGCAGTGGTGATGAATGTACGGACGAGCTCAAACTACCCGAAACAGTCAAATATTCTCAATCAACCTTGATCCTTAATGCTTTAGAGATAAAGTTGAAAATCTAATGAAGAAATCTGACAGATTATAGAAGCTTGATGTGCTGTCATCCGTAGACAAAGTGAAATGCCAGCTTGAGTTTGAACTCACAATCTATAAACACGTCAATCGAAGACAATGCTTAATAGGGTATTTGACTAAAAAAAAAAAACTAATTAGTCCGTCAGACAGATTTCCAAAAAATACTAAAAACGTATTTTTTTTTTTCATATATACAAAAATTGACATATGTATATAAAAGGCATCAAAGATCAGGAGTGATGGCTGGTACCGTCACTGGCCGCTAAAAAGTGTAGCGTGCAGTGACGTCACACGAGTTTTCAACGCGCTGTGTCGTCTTCATTTTTTGTTTATATGAAAATAGAAAAAATACATGTCTAGTATTTTTTGGAAATCTGTCTGACGGACTAATTAGTTTTTTTTAGTCAAATACCCTATTGGGCTACCAGTGCTGGGAATTAGGAAAATATGCAAAGGACATGAGGCATTCTGACCTTGAAATCAAACCTTAAATTGTTGAAAGATAAAATCACAATAGAAGACGAGCAATTCAGACTTATGTCAGAAGATATGCCAGAGTTTGAGGACTAAAGACTTTTTATATTTTTTTCTTAACTAAATAACTACTCAGAAAATACAGCTACTTACAGGGTTAAATAATATATTTTTAAAGGTCTTAAATCATCATCATCCGAGCGTTAATCCCAGTCGCATCCAAAGCTTTGGAGTCTGGGGTCCGCTTTACCAGTCCAACTGCTGATATGGCTAAACTTCGACATTTTCCGTAAAGCGACTGCCGTCTCACCTCCACAACCCGAAGGCGACAGCGAAGCATTGCAGTTAGACCAATTGTTGGACTTTTGAGGGCTCCAACAACCCGTAACGACTGCCACTAGATGTTCGTATGGCAACCGGGACCAAAGGTTAACGTGCTATCCGAGGCATGACCAGACCAGTGCAAATATTCATATTCATGCATACAAATACTTGCACCGTGCGGGGATCGAACCCGCGCCACCTTGCGCAGCGGCCGCGTCCGCAACCGCTACGCCACGGCTGTCTGTTTTAAAGGTCTTAATATGTTCTAGATATTGGAAATAATTCTAGAATTATTTAAGAAAAAAACTGCGCGGCAGTCTTTATTTTGGACCAACTATGTATGGAAAGTGCCATAACTACTCAGAATATGCAACTTAGGGTTAAGTCATATATTTTATAAAGGTCTTATTATTAATTGGTCTTGAATAATAATTCTAGGTATAACCGCGCAATTTTTTTAGACCAACAATGTATGGAAAGTGCGAGATGTCCTTTACTTCTTAAGTTGTTTTCGGTACTTACTCAAAGTTTCCATTTCCTCCTCGGTCAGTTTGAAGTCAAAAACTTCGATGTTTTCTTCCACACGGTCCTTGTGCACTGTCTTGGGTATTGGAACTACTCCTCGTTGTACCTGGGCATAAGCATAAAGTAGATTGAAAGGTATTTAGTATTATTACGGGCTAAGGGTGTTACGAAGTCCAGGGTTACGGGTTGATTAAAAAAGAAACCTTGCATGTCTCACAGACAAGTGAAGAAACACGGGTGGTACCATGTTCCTTCACTTGCCTCTGCTTTGCCTTGCCACGCCTTGCTGGTCGTCGTCTGTAAGTCGTGGTGGCCTAGTGGTTAAAAGTAAAATACTAGCCTCCCAAGTATGAGTATACGGGTTCGATTCCAGGTCAGGCAAGTACCAATGTAACTTTTGTAAGTTATATGTATATTCTAAGTATATCTTGGGACACCAATGACTGATTAAAACATTTTGAGGAAACCTGGACTTTAAGTCTGAAATTGCCAACCCGCATTGAGCAAGCGTGGTGATTACGCTCAATGCTTCTTTGTATGAGAGGAGACCGGTGCTAAGCAGTGGGACGATAAAAGGTTGATGATGATGATGTTACCTCTGCTGCAATTCACTAAAACGGACTTTGCTTGAGACTGCTTGTCTAGTATGTTTGAGCTAGATAATACTTACCAAATATCTCAGTACAATTTGCGGCACGGTCTTGTTGTACTTCTTGGCTAACTCCACAAGCGTAGGGTCATTGACTTTGGGGGCTGGTCGTGCAGCATCCTTGCTGAATAGGGAACCGAACGGCGAGTAGGCCATCACGACTATGTCTTGGCTCTTGCAGTACTCCAGCAGCTTGTTCTGGGCTAGGTTTAAGTTTACCTGAGGATGGAAAATGGTTGGAATGTTAGGGTTGTAGAGGCATGTACGAACGGCAGCAGGTAAAGCTACCCCAAACTGTCAGATATTCCCAATCAACATTGAGCCATAATGCTTTATAGATCATCTCATCTCATCTCAGCGTTAATCCCAGTCGCATCCGAAACTTTTTCAGCTTTGGAATCTGGGGTCCGCTTTGAAAGTCTAACTGCTAATTTTGGCTAAACTTCGATATTTTCCGTGAAGCGATTGCCGTCTGACCTCCACAACCCGAAGGCGACCTCGAAGCATTGCAGTTAGACCCATTGTTGGACTTTTGAGGGCTCCAACAACCCGTAACGACTGCCATGAATCAGATGTTCGTATGGCAACCGGGCCAACGGCTTAACGTCTTTTCCGAGGCACGCCCAGACCAGTGCAAATATTCATACTCTCGCACATAAATACTTGCACTGCGCGGGGATTGAACCCGCGCCTCCATGCGCAGCGGCCGCGTTCGCTACCACTACGCCACGGAGGCTGTCATTAGCCTTGAGCCTTTAGCATTGAGCCTTAATGCTTTATAGATAACGTTGAAAATCTAATAACGAAATCTGACAGATTGTAGCAGCTTCATGTGCTGTCATCTGTACTAACTAGCCACAGGTGGACTAAGCACTTATGACACGACATTTTTTTTTAAATCGAAGCTAATTAATTAATTTTTATTTTATTATTTTTTTTTCTTAATTTTTCACTTTGTAGTGTTTTTTCGAAGTGGGTTTCGAAGAAGTAACCTGGACACTCTCTCGGTTTCATCATCAGATCTTCTGGAGACCTTTATTATAACATATATGGAAGCAAAATTCTGATTAATATAAATTAATTAAGGCCAAACATAACGTAACTACTGTAAACCGTTGAGGAGTTCCCTGAACTGACCTTTGTCTTCATCATCAGCCCCCTGATGACAATCACAACTCATCTAGGTGTAAGGTTCTTATCAATACAAATTAATCAAGTATAAACACATGGTAGCTACTGTAAGCCGTTGAGGAGTTCCCTCGCCTGTCTCCCCACTCCATCATGAGATCTACTCTAAACCTTTATTAAATTATAGTGCTTTAATAGTACATTACGATATTAGTACGTATTGATGTTATAACCATAACGCACGTATATCGTACGACGTTTTCTAACACACTTGCGAGGAAACAGAAAAAAAATTGTTTATTTCAAGTAGGACATCCGGACGGTTGTCGAGCGTCGCAGCTTGCGCGTTATTTATTTTATAAATACGTAAATAAACCTCCGTTATAAATTCGCAAAAAATGTGCAGAAGCGGAGGCAAAGCTCCGTTAGAACCCTACTTTGAATTTAGGTTGAAAACCTTACCTCCACCTGCAGCACCGAAGGTTTGATCTCACAGTTGGCCAGCAGCCGTTCCATCATGGTGATGTTGAAGTTAGATATGCCTATAGACTTGGCTAAACCTAACTTCTTGGCTTCTTCCATACCCTTCCAGGTGTCTACGTAGTCTATGATATCATACCCGCTGTCGTCTGGCTGAAAAAAAAAAAAAAGCGGTCAAGGGCGAATTGGACTGGCGCAAATTATAGCTGTAATCTCATCTTAACAGCGATATTTTTGGAGGCATGAGGGGTCGCGTGGTGAAGAAAAACATCTTGAGGAAACCTGGACTTTAAGGTCCGTATTACAGAACGTCACTCAAAACTCAAGCTCTACTTAAGTCTCGTTTCAAGCCATTTGATTGGTTGAAACTAGTTTTAAGTAATGTTTAAGCTTGAGTTTCCTTCTGAAATACGCACCTAAGTCTAAAATCGCCAACCCACATTGAACAAGCGTGGTGATTACGCTCAATCCTTCTCTGTATGAGAAGAGACCTGTGCCCAGCTGTGGGACGATAAAAAGGTTGATGATGATGATGAGGGTTCCTGTCGGATTCACCAGTGTAGAAAAGGGAGGATTATCCGACCAGACGGGTGTTATGTCTGACGGGCACTTGCCCAACGGTTGATATTTTGAAGTTGCATATGCTAGTTGCACGGTAAACTCTGATTGCGAGATGTAGAATTCGTGTGACGTCAGTATGATGCATTGTTCGTATGTAGTGTTTGTAAATACCGATACAATATTTATTTAAAAAAACTTGTCAAAAATGTTAGCGAATTAGAAATGATTGAGAGTGCAGCGGCGGTGTTTCCGTCGGACTACAATTTGAGTGTCTTCAAGGCTAGAGTGAATAGGCTCTTAATAAACTAGTGCGCTTTACCATCAATGACTGCGTCACTGCTTACCATCAGGCAGGATTGCGGTCAAGCGCTAGTTTATAATATATATATAAAAAAAAGAGAGTATCTGAGGGGAAATTATAGTATTTTTTAAGAGTATTCCCTAAACTCCTTATCTTCTTTAGCCTATAGATGACCACTGCTGGACAAAGGCCACCCCCATGGCTTTCCACGATGGCCGATCTTGTGCTACCCGCATCTATCGGCTTCCCGCGACCTTCACCAGGTCATCGGTCCACCTTGTTGGGGGCCTCCCTAAGCTGCGTTTTCCGGTACGTGGTCTGTCTGTATGTCACTGTGCTCCTACATTCAGCTGTGTTGTACTGCAATAATTTATAAACGTATTTGGGAAAAAAATATGGTGTAAACAAGATCGGAATCGATTCAGTTGCTTATTCTGAACAAACTATACAATATGTAACGAAAACCCTGTCCGACCCATAAGGATAATAAAGGTTAGGTAAACACTTGACCAAATATAATATAAAATTTTACATAATCATCATAGTAACAATACTAATGAATTTTGAAATAATCCTTTTTTCCCGGGAATTAATTCCAATTTCCCCGAAATTTGGCAAATTTTAAAAAAGTGACAACACCGGTATTATTATAAGCGAATAGCGACGCGACCACGTCACAGGTTCCGCGTGCCCTGCCCCCCGCCGCCCGCGGAAGGCGTTGCTTATCGCACATGTATTAAGTTACCTTTTTTTTGCGAAATAGTATTTATTATTTTAGGGGTTTTTTTTTTTAAGTTTAGCCTGTCTTTGTGGGCATTAGTAGAATCAGTTATCGATACCTAACAATACCTTCACGGGTCGGACAGGGTTTTCTTTACATATTGTATTTAGGTTTCGTATAAAGCAAAAAAAACTCTGTATAAGATTTAGAATTTTAGAGTAATGTGTGCTCTTTGGTGATCATGAGCTGAAATACAAACCTTGAAAGTGATAGTGTTATGAATGAGGTACAGGTCCACGTAGGTCATGTTCAGATTAGCCAGAGACTTCCTCAGTGAAGCCAACACATCTCGGGACTCATAAGGAGAAAGCTGCAAAAAGAAATAGGTTCGATTCTCTGTTAAAGTAGGTACAGACGACAGCACATCAAGCTGCTACAATCTGTCAGTTTTCTTTATTAGGTTTTCAACCTAATCTCTAAAGCTTGAAGGCTCAAGGTTGATTGGGAATATTTGATAGTCTGGGGTAGCTTGACCTGCTGTCGTCCGTACATTCTCTTCTTCTTCAGCCTATAGAGGTCCACTGATGGACAAAGGCCTCCCCAAGGCTGTCCACAATGACCGATCTTGTGCTGCCCTCATCCATCGGCTTCCCGCAACCTTCACCAGGTCATCCGTCCACCTTGTTGGGGGCCTCCCTACGCTGCGTCATCGGGTATGTGGCCGCCAATTCAGCATCGGTCCTACGGGCAATGTGCCCTGCCCACTGCCGCTTAATTTTAGCGACTCGAAGAGCTATGTCTTGTCTTTGGTTCTTCGGCGGATCGTTCGTACATAAAAGAGGTTTATTTATGAACGATGAGTAAAACGAAGTGATGACGTTCAGAAACATCAAAATGTGCTTTAACAAAATCCAAAAGGATCTACATTTATTGCTGTTGAGAAGTTTTGACCTGAAAGCTAAGATGAGTGTCACGCTCATTTTACATTGGACATTTTAAATTATTTATAGTGTTGTTTACTAATTAAAGTGCGTAATTTATGTAGTAAAAAGTGCATTTAGTAAATAATTTATAAAGAAAATTGAGATATCGCAGCAAAGTGGCTTCATTATGACTTTGCCTCAAACCTCCCTCGTAGACGGTCCACGTGGCCGTCTTTTTCGACATGCATATTTTATTACGTGACATTGTCTGATAGCATACACCTCGCGAAGTCAAAAAAAGAAAGAAAGAAACTCTAGATTACTTCAGAAAAAATCTTTACCTTTTACTCGAAATTTGCACAAAGTCGTTATACAATATGTAAAGAAAACCCTGTCCGATCCGTGAAGGTATTGTTAGGTATCGATAACTGATTCTACTAATGGATACAAAGACGGGCTAAACTTTAAAAAAAAACTCCCTTTAAAAAAATAAATATTATTTTGCAAAAAGAGGTAACTTAAAGCATGTGCGGTGAGCAACCCTTCCGGCGGGCGGCGGGGGGCAGGGCACGCGGCACTTGTGACGTTGTCGCGTCACTATTCGCTCATAATAATACCGGTGTTGTCATTGATAAAATATTAAACAGATACGATATATTCTAACAAACTGACCAAAAAAAATGTGCCGAACACAGCAGCAGCACACATGCATATTTTTATTCGGCATACATTGGTACAGTGTGAGTGAGATGGGGCGCAATCTAAAGCATAGAGAAGAAAAAGATGGCTAGTGTTTGTCGTTTGCGCTGTTAGTGTTTGTCGTTTGTTTTTACGAGTGTATCGAGAGTGACTAAAGCGAGATACAGGACTTACTTCCTTTTGTAAGCTTCATTTTTAGTGCGCTAGTGACATATCTACCTTAGTTTAATATTTTATCAATGGGTGTTGTCACTTTTTTAAAAATTACCAAATTTCGGAGAAATTGGAATTAATTCCCGGGAAAAAAGTATTATTTCAAAATTCATTAGTATTGTTACTATGATGATTATGTAAAATTTTATATTATATTTGGTTATGTGCTTACCTAACCTTTATTATCTTTATGGGACGGACAGGGATTTCTTTACATATTGTATAACTACAAAAAAAAAGTACTTTACCAACACTTAAAATGTTCTTACCCAGTAGTCTGTAAGCAATTCTGTAAGACCTGATATTGTTGATGTAACTTATATGTAATATTGTTGCATATTTAATTATTGCTGATGCACTTTTTGTTCCGTTCCCACAGACAAACCGTGAAAACGGTTTTGCGGGGCATAGCATTAATCCCAATGTATTGTACACGTGGAGATTAAGAAAATAAATGAATAAATAATAATATAACTACAACAAAAATGTGCTTTAACAAAATCCAAATGGATTTACATTTCGTTTGATTATGGCCCTGATTCTCTCGTTCACAAATTATACTTAATCAGTGCATCTCTTGCTTCACTCACGCTCGCTTGTTCAGTTCAACCATATTTTTAAGCTGATTGTGAATCTAGTGTACAGAGTGGTGCTGACAATACGACAATAAATTAAACATCGTGTATCTCAACACATTCTCAGTCTACCTATAAAAAATCATGTAAATATGTCCATTAGTTTAGTCACAGGAAATTATTTTTCATTTTCACATTTTCTACATGATGTACATGTTAATAAGGAAGCGCTTACAGGTTAATGACCGCCGCATCCTGCGGTACCAAACTTTAATAATAATGGCGCGAAAAAAGCAAGTCGATACAGGATCGCGCTGTCGCCGATCGGAGGTTAGTGAACCAATATTTATAAAGGATGTTCTATTCAGTTTGCAATTTTATGCGATTTAGTTTGTTTGAATTTTTCATTTTTTATTTTTGATGCTAGGTTTTTTTTCTATGGTTTAGGATTAAGTATTCCTATGAACCAGTATTGTTCGTGTTTTCATTTATTGTCGTATTGTCAGTAGTACTCTGTATAAGTGATCGATGTGAAGTAAAAAAAAGGTACACTGAACTTAAAATTAGTTTAGTTTGTGCGTTGTGGCGCCAATGATTGTTCTTACCTTGGTCACCAGGAAGACATTTTCCCTGGGTACTCCGGATGCTCTCACACCTGCCCCCACTTCACCCTCGGTGTTATAAACAGCTGCAGTATCTATCATCCTGGAACATAATTAACATTCAAAGTAATACTGTGATACACAATTAGGGCGCAGTCGATCAATTAGGGTGCAGGCGAACAATTAGGGTGTAGTCGATCAGCGCCGTCACACCTCAAGCCACCGCAAGAGAGGCCTTGGTCGGGAGACAACGTCGAACTCCCGGCCACTGTAGGCGCGGGCTTGCGGGCGGCGAGCAGTGGCCAGCTCGCCGGACCGTCAGGACCAGGCCCTGGTCAACGTCAGCACATTGTACGTGGTCCACGGAGACCGATGCCTTCTGGGTCAGGCTTGCGGGTTGGTTAAAAGAAAAGTCGTAGTAGACCTAGTAGTGATGGCCTACTCGCCGTTCGGTTCCCTATTCAGCAAGGATCCTGCACGACCAGCCCCCAAAGTCAATGACCCTACGCTTGTGGAGTTAGCCAAGAAGTACAACAAAACCGCGCCACAAATTGTACTGAAATATTTGGTAAGTATTATCTAGCTCAAACATACTAGTCAAGCAGTCTCAGCAAAGTCCGTTTTAGTATATTGCAGCAGAGGTATACCCTGCCAGTACCGCGGGTTGTTCCAAAGGCCACTAGCGCATAGGCAAGTGAAGGAACAAGTGAAGGTCCGGGGGGATCCTTTCCCGGCCGTAATCAAGTCGATGGTCGGCATCGAAGAGTTGTAGGATACGGTGGTTTTCTTTCCGCTTTCCATCTGCGAAACAGTCGTCTCGCAGAAGGAAAGCGGCTGCGGAAAGGGAGAGGGAGATCTCATCCTCTCACCCGGCCCGCAGCAAGCACACCGGGCGTCGGCGGAGGGCGGATAATGCCCTCTTCCAGCCCCTTAAATGGGTCCAGGGGTGACAGACTCGGGGACATCTGTCGCCCCACAAACACCAGGGCACGATATGGCAGCGCGAAGTTTTCTACGTGCGCCACTCTTAGACGTCACGGGGGGAGTCATACACCTCACTCCCTCCTGACCCGAGGCCCACAGTGGCGGGTCAGCACCAATCGGGGGTTGCGGAAACAGTATTAGTCCTCGCAGCCCCCGGTGTAGGTGTGAGATGGAACACCCGGGTGATTTTTAATCAGTAAGAGTCTGACAGACCCCGTCGCCCGCCCTAGGGCGGTGGACATCCATGAGGATTTTCCACCCCGGAAACAAAAAAGTGCTCGCCAAACTCAACAACTCTAACTCGAGTTGGTCTCCAAAGCCTAGAGCACAGGCGTAGAGTAGCCAGCCTTTCGGTGTTCTATAGGATGCATTTCGGGGAGTGTGCGAGGGAATTGCATGATTTAATTCCCCCATCTCCGTTCCACCAGCGGACGACCCGTCGTACGGCTGGTTTCCACCCTTACGTTGTTAACACCACTACGATCCGGACGAAGCGTTTCGCCTCCTCCTTTATACCGCGTACATTGAGGGACTGGAACAATTTGCCAGCGGCGGTGTTTCCGTCGGACTACAATTTGAGTGTCTTCAAGGCTAGAGTGAATAGGCTCTTAATAAACTAGTGCGCTTTACCATCAACGATTGCGTCACTGCTTACCATCAGGCAGGATTGCGGTCAAGCGCTGGTTTATAATAAGTAAAAAAAAAAAAAAATATTATAAGCCTGTTCAGTCTAGCCTTCCATCATCATCTCAACGCAGTCCCAAAGTAATCCCAGTCGCATCTGAAGTTTTGGAGTCTGGGGTCTGCTTTACCAGTCTAACTGCTGATTTTGGCTCAACTTCGATATTTTAAGTAAAGCGACTGCCACCTCCACAACCCGAAGGCGATTGCAGTTAAACCAATTGTTGGACTTTTGAAGGCTCCAACAACCCGTAGCGACTGCCATTAGATGTTCGTATGGCAACCGGGACCAACGGCTTAACGTGCTTTTCGAGGCACGACCAGACCAGTGCAAATACTTATTCATATAAATGCATACAAATATTTGCACTGCGCGGGAATCGAATCTGCGCCTCCTTGCGTAGCGGCCGCGTTCGCTGCCCTACGCCACGGAGCTTGTCAATTTACTCGCCTTCCTTCCTTAAGTCGCTCTCCTCATCACTGAGGGACGAGCGTGGTGATGTCCCTGTGGAATTATCCTCTTCTTCACAATAGCTCGCCATTTGTTACGATCCCTGGCCGCGAGTATAGCATCATGCTGGCCGGTGTCCATAGATGAACAAATTTGGTCAGTCCACCTTGTTGGTTAACCTCTAGAACGTCATCCATCCACCTTCCCAGTAACCATCAGATGTGCGAGGTTGTCTCAATCATTCACTCGCCAAAATTGTAGTCAGACAAACCCACCGCCGCGGGAAAATTGTGCCAGTCCTTCGATGTAAGCGGTAAAAAAGACGAGGCGAAACGCTTCGTTCGGATCGTAGTAGTTTAGTGGACAAAAAGGTGGTATTTAGATCGGTTCGAATACTAACATGACTCATGCTTTCCGTTTAAAAAAAAAACCAGTTACGTGCGAATCGGACACGCACACAAAAGGTTCATTATCATCAAGGAAAAATACACCCAAAAACATGTTTTTTAATGTTTGTTCGACGTCCGTGTTACTAATTGCGTAATATCCGGCAGCCTCTGCTGCTTATATTCAATGTTTTTTATTCTCCCGTGTGGCTACCATGACTCTTCATTACGAGACTGGATCATGCGCATCGACTGCGTTTGGCGCTCTCATTGGTGGAGAGTTCTTACAACCTAGAAGCGGGACAATCGATGAGTCAGACGCGGTCGATATCGATGATCTTCGTAATGAAACTCATGGTAGCAAGAACTAATTTAACTTTTTTAGTACTCATCGAATTTTTCGGTACATCGCCAAAGCGATTAGCTGGCTTTTCACGTGACTGGACTGGTATTGGTATATTTTTAGCCCAATGAATTAGCATTGCTATCCAATGTGGTATTCATTATCAACTTTTTTATCGTCCCAGTGCTGGGCACAGGTGTCCTTTCATACAGAGAAGGATTGGGCGTAATCACCACGCTTGCTCAATGCGGGTTGGCGATTTCAGACTTAAAATCCAGGTTTCCTCAAGATGTTTTCCTTCACCTTTTTAATCAGTCCAAGATAAAAAAAAAGATTGACAGCCTCCGTGGCGTAGCGGTAGCGGACGCGGCCGCTGCGCAAGGTGGCGCGGGTTCGATCCCGGCACAGTGCAAATATTTGCATGCATAAATATGAATATTTGCATTGGTCTGGTCGTGCCTCGGAAAGCACGTCAAGCCGTTGGTCCTGGTTGCCATACGAACATCTAGTGGCAGTCGTTAAAGGGTTGTTGGAGCCCTCAAAAAGTCCAGCAATTGGTCAGTTTCAATGCTTTGATGTCGCCTTTGGGTTGTGGAGGTCAGACGGCAGTCGCTTCACAGAAAATGTCGAAGTTTTACCATATCAGCAGGTAGACTGGTAAAAGCGGACCTCAGACTCCAAAGCTGAAAAAACTTCGGATGCGACTGGGATAAACGCTGAGATGATGAAGATGAATGATGTCCAAGATATACGTAGAAAGTACATATAACTTAGAAAAGTTACATTGGTACTTGCCTGACCTGGAATCAAACCCGCACACTCATACTTGAGAGGCTGGTGTTTTAACCACTAGGCCACCACGACTTTTGCATAATTTTTTTTAAAGGTTCCCAATCTAGCTATTAATTACTCCTGTATCGTTTCGTTTCGTGTTTGTTTACAACATTAAGACTGAAATACACATTTAAATTCACATACATAAACAGCCAGACCCGGAACAACTACCCGTGGCCCAATATTGGTTCCGTGCGGGAATCGAACCCGCGACACGCAGTGCACTTGTCGATCACTCAACCACTACACCAACGGTTTCGTCGTTTTGTCATTGACAGCGATGTGGACGAATTTTTTGATGCCCAATGTGCTTTATTCTTTTTTTATTTTTTTTTTGGTAAAATATTTATGTAGGTATTAAGTGGTAGCTTGTTTATTGCAAATGTAAAGTATGATCTGACAATAAACAAAAATACTTTATTATTGTTTTTTTTATGAGAACGATAAATTCGGTAACAAATGATAAAACAGGGCAAAGACCGGGCGGGGGACTACCATCCCCCCGATGGTACCATGTGACCCGATGGGGGACTACCCCCCTCCCCCCCCCCCCCTCCCCCCGATGTTACCAAGTGACCGGTCGACAGATATTAAGACTGATGTTCCAAAGAGGAAGAAAATCAATAATTCAAACTCATAGTACCTGTAACCAGCTTTCAGCGCCCAGGTGATGGGGTATTCCACTTCATGCTCATCTACGCCCTTCAGACCATTCTATAACAAAAATAATCATCAAAATTATGTTTCTATGATATGTCAATTTTCTTCACCGTTCTGAGAGCTGTAGTGATAAAATATGACATCGCGTGTTTTACGTAATCCATGAACTTTTGCAAATATTATTTTCTTCTTCTTGAGCCTAAAGATATCCACTGCTGGACAAAGGCCTCCCTCAAGGCTTTCCACGATGACCGGTGTTGTGCTTCCGCGACCTTCAGCAGGTCATCGGTCCACCTTGTTAGGGGCCTCCCTACGCTTCGTCATCCGGTACCTGGCCGCCACTTTAGAACCTTACTGCCCCATCGGCCTTCGGTTCTACGAGCAATGTGTCCCCCCCACTGCCACTTAATTTGCGCAAACATCAAATCCACGCCATAGCTACGATGCCCTCTCTTGACTCCTATACATAGTGCAGAATACAATGTGTATATATTCTGACTTACCTCATCGAAACCCAAGAAGCTACCAATTCCTAGCGCTGGTATGGAGTTGCCATCGTTTAAAGGAATCCTGTGAGCCTTACCGCCATCTTTCTCGTCACACAACTGAAACGTAAGAACAGCAGGGTGATTACGTAATACGCTATCAGTAGCAGTAGGTTCATGGGCGTACCCAGCTGCTGTACTAGAAGGGGGGCAAGTCAACACGCCTGCCTGCGACGTGGAGGCCCTGGGTTCGATCCTTGGCCAGGTCATGATGGAAAACGATTTTTTCCTGATTGCCCTGGGTCTTGGATGTTTATCTATATATGTATCTGTTATAAATATAGTATCGTTAAATTAATGTCCCATAACACAAGTCTCGAACTTACTTTGGGGCTAGCTCAATCTGTGTGATTTGTCCGTATATATATAAAAAAAAATGTATTGTGTAGGGCAAATAGATACAAATGATCACGGGATCATTGCGTACTTATACGGATAAGTCCGCGTTTATTATACTTTGATTAGTAATTAGGGGGACCGCTGCTCCCCCTGGGTACGCCCATGAATGGGTTTCATTTTGACAATATATTCATTGCGTATATTTCTGTAGGATTATTTCAGACCTTCACGGTGCTAAGTACATTTCCGGATTTAGTTAACCTCGTATCGCGTTTTAGTACACTCTGAAGTCAACAACCTATTTGGGTAACGCACAATTATTATTAACTAGCGACCGGCCGCGACCTATAGAAATCGACTCTTTTGGTGTTAAAATAAACCCCTTTATTTATAAACACTGTTTAAAGTTAACTAGTGATTAATGATTGTTTCACCATAAATTTTTGGCCTTTTAACGTAACTTAACGATGATTAAAGTTAAGTGACGTGCAAACGTCTAAAATGTCATCATCATCATCCCAGCGTTAATCCCAGTCGCATCCGAAGCCTTTTCAGCTTTGGAGTCTGGGGTTCGTCTTACCAGTCCAACTGCTGATATGGCCGAACTTCGACATTTTCTATGAAGCGACTGCCGTCTGACCTCCACAACCCGAAGGCGACATCGAAGTTTTGCAGTTGGACCAATTGTTGGATTTTTGAGGGCTCCAACAACGCGTAACGACTGCCACTAGATGTTAGTATGGCAACCGGGACCAACGGCTTAACGTGCTTTCCGAGGCACGACCAGACCAGTGCAAATATTCATATTCATGCATACAAATACTTGCACTGTGCGGGGATCGAACCCGCGCCACCTTGCGCAGCGGCCGCGTCCGCTACCGCTGCGCCACGGAGGCTGTCGGTGCAAACGTCTAAAATGTATGGTGAATCAATCGCTAATCACTAGTGAGCTTTAAGCAACTTTTTAGTGGTGTTAACAACGTAACAACAAGTTTAACGTAATCGACCGACCGGCAGCCCCGGATCTAGGGGGGGGCTAGCCGGGGCCTATGCCCCGGGCGGCAAATTCAGGGGGCGACAAAATTCCCTGCTCGCGAAACATAATTCAACTATTAAGTTTCAATTAAAAAAAATTAAAAAAAGCTTTTTACAAAAAAACAACCGACTTCCAAAAAACACTACAAAGTGAAAAATAACTAATTTCGGAAGTCGGTGTCAAAAATGAGTATACAAAACCAAAGACACCGACTTCCGAAATTTTTTATTGTAAAGTTTTTATTGTATACTAGCTTTCCGCCCGCGGCTTCGCCCGCGTAGAGTTCGGTTATATCGCGCTTTTTGGATTTCCCTCGGGAATATCAATTTTTTCCGGGATAAAAGGTAGTCTAAACCTTCCTTAAGAATCACTCTATCTATTAAAAAAAACTGCGTCAAAATCCGTTGCGTAGTTTTAAAGATCTAAGCATACATACGGACATACAGCGAAAGCGACTTTGTTTTATACTATGTATTGATTCGTTTTTGACACCGACTTTCGAAATTAGTAATTTTTCACTTTGTAGTGTTTTTGGAAGTCGGTTGTTTTGTTGTAAAAAGTTTTTATTTTACACTTGTTAGTTGTTAAAAGTACTATGTATTTATTTGCATCCTGTCAGACCGGAAGCTGACGCAAATATAGTTGGGAAACGACGTAATTTTGTTTACTTTAATTTTTACCCTTAAGTATTTCCTCGACTGCCTATGGTCTTCATCATCAAATTTACTGTAGACCTTTATTTTAACCCAATGGGTGCAAAGGTCTCATCAATATAAATGAATTAAGTCCAAACACAAATTAGCTACTGTAAACCGTTGAGGAGTTCCCGGAACTGGCCTTTGTCTTCATCATCAGAGCTCGTATGACAGTCACTACCCATCTAGGTGTTTTAAGTTCTTATCAATACAAATTAATCGAGGCCAAACACAACGTAGCTGCAGTGAATTGTTGAGAAGTTCCTTCGACTGTCTCCCGGCTCCATCATCAGATCTACTTCAGACCTTTATTAAATTGTAGTGCTTTAAAATACTTAATGAAAATGCTAAGAAATGCAATAGTCGCCCCTGCAATTTTTGAAAATTCCCCTTGTTTTCTCTGGTCTTCCACCATAAAACCCCAATATCCTTATCATGGGACCACCTTGGGAACGTCTTCTTTCAACAGAAAAATAATTATCAAAATCGGTTCATAAACGACGAAGTTATGCGCGAACAAACATAAAAAAAAGACATATCTACGGTCGAATTGAGTAACCTCCTCCTTTTTGAAGTCGGTTAAAAAGGGACAGGTGTCATATTTATCAAAGACAATACAGAATGAAATAAGGGCAAAAACAGTTAGAAATTGCATTTTAAATGACATCAAAGAAGCCACATACTATACGATAATGTTCGACTGCACTCCAGATGTGTATGTTAAAAGAACTGGCGATGTCTGTGAAATAAAAGAAAGTTTCATTGATTTCATAGAAGTTGCTGGAAAGACAGGAGAGGACATTTGTCAACAGATTTTAGAAAAATTAGCAGATGATGATTTAGATATTGGACAATTTCGTGGCCAATCTTATGATAATGGGTCCAATAGGGCCAGCATCTATAAAGGAGTACAAGCCAGGATTGCAGAAAAGAATGAGCTGGCCGAGTTCGTACCGGGCTTTGCTCACTCCTTAAATCTTGTAGGGGTTCATTTTGCTTCATCATGCCAGAAAGCTATTAAACTATTTGGACTAAATCAAAAAGTATATCGCTTTTTTTTTGGTTCCACTTCTAGGTGAAACATTATGACAAAATACGCAAAAAGAAATTTAAAAGGAAGTAGTCAGAGGAGATGGTCGGCGATACACGTTGCTGTGAATGCCCTATTAAATAATTTGCCAGAAATAGCGGAAGCCTTAGAAGAAATTAAGCAAACTTCTCGTGCTCCAGAAGCTAAGTTCGAGGCTGGTCATCTCTTAACTGCTATAAAGGATTTTAAATTTATTCTTAATTTAACTATTTGGGCGAATATTCTGTGCGAAATTAATCGAGTGAACATAGAAATTCAGAAAGAAGATATTATCCTTGCCCGTTCCGTCGCACTAATGGATGGTCTGCTCAAAACTTTGCAAAAAATGAGACAGAATCTAATGGAATATTGGATAAAAGAAGCTGGCGAAGTAGCTGAAAAATGTGGTGTTGACCCTCTTTTGCAAAACAAACGAATTCCGAAACGTAAAAAAAATTCGACGAGATGTGTGAAGACGAATTGCCAACACTCCAACCTGTTCAGCTTTTTTCTAAAGTAATAATGATGGTATTTGATAGAATCATATCCGAAATCAAAAAGAGATTTGATTGTGCCCCCATGCTGAATTTGAATTTTGCTTTTCTTAATGGTACTAACATTTTGAAAATGAAGTATATACTGCAAAAGTATGGAGCAGGTTTGGCTCGAAAATACGAGCGAGATTTAAGTGCCGTTGAATTCTGCCAGCGACTTCATGTTTTTAAAAAGCAATCTCCGGTTTTATTTGGTGATATAGAAAAGGCTAACAGTTTTTATCTCTTGCAACAAATCTATGCGCACGATTTGCAGGATGCTTTTTCTAATATTTGTATTGCTCTGCGAATTTACTCTACGCTTCCTACTACGTCCGCAAGCTGCGAGCGAAGTTTTAGCAAACTAAAACTGATTAAAAATTATTTGCGATCTTCTATGAGCCAGGAACGCTTATCGGGTCTTGCAATCTTAGCGATAAAAAATCGTATTGCACACGAGTTAAATTATTATTATGATTTATTTGCAGAACAAAAAGTACGAGCCTTTTGTTCTGCAAATAAATCTATAGTATAGTAAAATTGTAATTTCAATTCACAAATTTAATAATATATTTGATTTTTATTTTTATTATGCATATTTATTTTTATGTTAAACCCTACCCTGCTAAATATATATCCTACATATTGACAGCTGAAGTTATATGGATGATAAAGGTGAAAATAAACATAAGTAGGTAGGCGGGGCGGCATTTTTCAGTTTTTGCCCCGCCTAAAAAAAATTGAAGATCCGGGGCTGCCGACCGGTGCGTCTTATAACGTTTTTAGCCTTAAAAGCCCTCATAAAGGCAAAATTCATTACACAAAGCTTGGGACTGAGCTGCTCGCTCTGCTAAGCATTGTTATTAACCTTCCGTAAACCACGTGGGGTTTCATAAATCCCAGCGAAACAAAAATTGTCGTATCTTTTTCAACTATCGCGCGAATTCCACGAAACCTCGTGTAGCTGGAATTGTGACGTTGACAAATCGTATCATAACATTGATTTAATAGTGGCATCGCAGGCGCAGAGGACGGTCGCCCGCAAAGTGAGGTCGGGTGTCACAAACCCTACGTAGTTTGGGACGTCGTCTAAAAGGTTAGCAGTATGGACATGGAAAATATATGTATTTCTAAATAAATATTTATTTAATTAGTTTTTATGACTTATTATAACTGTATGCACATTTATTTTCTAGAACTCATAATGGCTCGACGTACATCTCTAAATGGAAATGTAATAGCAACTTTACTTATGAATGATAGTGATTACGACACAGATGAGCTGTTTTTACCCGGAAGTGCAGGCGATTCGGAACATTTGAGTATTCAATCTGAAAGTGATATTGAAGAGGAAGTTGAGGAAACTATTTCAGTTGGTGAATCTTCTATCTCGCAAGCGTTTTATATTAGTAAAGATGGTAAAACACATCCGCAACATTACATTTTTTTTTTTGGAAAAATTGTTCAGATTTAAACCGACTGGGCTCCCAAGAAGACTAATTATATTTAGTTATTTTTATTTAATTTTGGTTTTTATCTCATTAGGCTCTGAAATAAAGGGCAATTAGAAGTTAGTAGATAAGTTTTTTTTTTTTATAAGGCTATATCAAAGAAGGTTGTCTCCTCTTAGTAGTAATAGAAGTACTATTTTTGTTATAATGCCTACAGATATTAAAAATGTTGATTATATCTAAAAAATGATTTTATTTGTATCGCCTAATAGTCCATAAATAATAATAATACACGTAAAATAAACTTTAATAAAATTATGTCTATTTAAAGATGGAACAATATTGGGGTACGAGAAACCCCACATAGTGCAGGACGTAAATTTTATCCACGTGGTTTACGGAAGGTTAAGCAACTAGCGGCCGCCAGCGACTTCGTTCGCGTGGAGTTAGTTACTTGAACATTTTATTTTAACCCCAAAAGAGTCGATTTCTATAGATACATTTCACATTTGAGATGAACCTAAAAAATCAATTGGATAACACGATATGGAAACAAATAGTATCTCACTCGTATAAAACTAGCATCTGTGCCTCAATAATAATTATAGTTTTGGCATGCATCTTATATTATTTTACTCCAAAGGTAATAAACCGACTTCGAGATTGTCGTGCAGCAAGGAGGGATACTGCACCGCCTGCACAGCAGACAAACAGCGTCACCAACACAACACACCAACAACGTACGAGTACACGGCAGCAATACGGCATACCACGCAGCGTGCTCGCGCAGCCACAACAAGCGGGACAAGGCCAAGCCGGCCCCTACGAGACCGTCGAGCTGTACCAACTTCAGTCCTGTCCCTGAGAGTCGCCAGAATGTTCAATGCTACCTTTGAACAGTGATTCAGCATTTCGGCAGCGCACGCGCGACCTACTTCAAAAATTATTGAAATTGCAGATTTCACGTATGGAATACCAAGACGTTTGTGTATTTGTGTGTGTTGGGAAAAAGTAGTATATAAGCTGTAATATTGTAAAAATAAATCAGATTAGAATTTATTCTGGTCTCATTACCCCTCACTGTGGCCAAGACACCCTTAGCCATCTCTGATCAGTCCTGTGAGTCTGCTGGACTGGCAGTGAGTTTACCCTTCGCCCTTACCTGGAAATCCTACCTACTATCCGTCTGTTACCTTAGGTCTCTTGGTGCAGACATCCCGCACTTATTTATATATTTATTTATTACGAACTATATGGTAGGTCAGGGCTGTATGGCTTATAGGACTTAGGGTCGTAGGGACTGTAGGGCTTATAGGTCTTAGTTTAGGTTCTGTTAACTTTCCATATAGGCGCATGTACTGCCGCTATTAAGGGTGGTCGTACATTTTTTTCTGGTATCTCCATAGTTTGCTTCTTTCTTTTTCTCCAAACAGTCCTAAGTACCCTAGTCTATTAGTTAAAACGTGCACTTGATATATCTGCGCCCTCGTTATCTTGTAACTTCTCAGTCAACTAATGAGAACCGCTTGTGGGAAGCCATTGACCGATACGCAACGAAAGGCTTTCTGACAGAATACCCAAGTACAAAGTACTTCAATATACCAAGGAACTGGTGTTATGTTGAGTATTCCAGCCCTTAGCTCTATGAAGTGTCAGCCTATCTCCTATAATCCCTACGGGGGTAAGAGGACCGCGTGGTACAATGTTCAACGCTCGAAGGACCAAAATGTACGACCACCCTTAATAGCGGCAGTACATGCGCCTATATGGAAAGTTAACAGAACCTAAACTAAGACCTATAAGCCCTACAGTCCCTACGACCCTAAGTCCTATAAGCCCTACAGCCCTGACCTACCATATAGTTCGTAATAAATAAATATATAAATAAGTGCGGGATGTCTGCACCAAGAGACCTAAGGTAACAGACGGATAGTAGGTAGGATTTCCAGGTAAGGGTGAAGGGTAAACTCACTGCCAGTCCAGCAGACTCACAGGACTGATCAGAGATGGCTAAGGGTGTCTTGGCCACAGTGAGGGGTAATGAGACCAGAATAAATTTTAATCTGATTTATTTTTACAATATTACAGCTTATATACTACTTTTTCCCAACACACACAAATACACAAACGTCTTGGTATTCCATACGTGAAATCTGCAATTTCAATAATTTTTGAAGTAGGTCGCGCGTGCGCTGCCGAAATGCTGAATCACTGTTCAAAGGTAGCATTGAACAAAGATCATAATATACAGCATAAATTTAAAATTTTTGTTATGCTTCACTCCTATTGGTGGCAGCATGATGTTAATATTATATAGCCTTTCTGATTTAATCAGCTGTTATTTAGCCTTCCTAGATTAATGGGCTATCCAATGCAAAAAGATTTTTCTCATTGAAATAGAAGTTCCTGCGATTAGCGCGTTCAAACAAACAATCTCTGAGCCTGATGGTAAGCAGTGATGCAATCGTTGATGGTAAAGCGCACTAGTTTATTAAGCCTATTCACTTAAAAAACTTAGGAATAGGAAGGATGACGGCAGTTGAGCGAGGTGATGCAATGTTAAACCCAAGACCAACACGACCAAACGATGCTGCGCTAGAGGGAGATTGATCTGGAGACTCTCCACGACCAAACTCCCGACACAACAACATTTGGCGCATCGTACCCGCCACACATCGCAACACAACTGCTCAAACCCGTCCTCCGTACGGCTTCACCAGACGTCATGCCGGTACACAACGAATCGCTTGGCGGCAAGACTTTGTCTGGTGGGTGGTAACTTCTGCCGGCAGCCGATGTTATGGCCTACCACCGAGAAATATACATAATAGAAGATATTTAAAAAGACTTACCCCACCAACTATGACAAATAATAAAATAAAAACAAGCGACATCTTCTAAGCGTGGTCTCGGAAAGACTAACCTCTTACCTCACTAACCCATTCATTTCAACATTAAAATATTATGTTAAAGCTTACATTTACATACAACACGAATTTGAACCTTATTACCATTTAAGTTAGGTTTAAAATCAAAATATAAGAGCGCTAGTGGAACTTATTAGCTTTTGAAACTAGTGGTGTTGGATTTTGAACTTTGTTTCTGTGGAATTAAAGTTGGAATTCAAATGTTTAGTATATTACAAAGGATTTCATAGATATAAGTGTACAACATTGATTTAAGCGCGTCGCTTTGTTATTACTACTTCGGCTTTTCCCCAACTATATTAGGGTCGTCTTCCGGATATTATTATATTCAGATCCAGCAGGAGTGTGCTGTCTCGACGTGACAATATGGGTTCCGTCCAAGGCACGGAACCATGGACCCTATCTTCACCCTGTAGCGGCTTGGTAACCGCGATGTGCTGAGTTGCATCTTTAGCGAAATAAGGGGACGCGAGCGGCCGGCTCGCCAGTCGCTTACAATACACCGCCCTGCCTCTACATGTACACAGTATATAGCTAGTTATAGTAAAACATTGTGGAACCAAAATTATAAGCATTTATTATAGTGAAGTCACATTTTATTTAATAACCTCAAGTGAATGAAGAACACGCTCAACACTGGTGACCTTTCGACGTTTTTCAAATTAATTAATTAAAAATAGAGTAGGCGGCTCGCATAGAACGTACGAGGCAGTGGCATACGGACCGCGTGGTGCAAAGTGGACGCAACGTGTCAATCGGGTATAAGGCAACGCGTGTGCATCGTTTCTCCAAAATGAACCCACAGGGGATAACGGGACCTCCAGAGTCAGCTCCAGTAACAGCAGCGGATATAGCGATGGTTACGGTGCAGATGAGAGTTCCAGAATTTTGGAGAGAGCTACCGCGGTCGTGGTTTTGCCAGTTCGAGGCAATTATGGCACCGCAGAAGCAGGGCGACACGCAAAAGTACGATATGGTGCTCGCAAAGTTACCTACAGACGTTTTACAGCAGGTAACCGACATCATCGAAGCTCCGCCGGAAACGGGCAAGTATGAAACGTTAAAAAAGCTTTTATTGTCCGTTTATGAGGAGAGTGCAGATAAACAATTCCAGAGATTAATGCACGAAACGGATCTGGGAACACAGAAACCGTCACAATTACTCAGGAAAATGTCAACATTAGCAAGAAACTGCGGTCTGACAGAGGAGCCACTTAAAAGGTTGTGGTTGGATAAGCTAACTCCAAATGTACGCGCACTGTTGGCGATGGGTGAAGATGTAAAAATAGAAGATATGGCGAGGAAAGCAGATAGGATAGTAGAGACGTTGGGCAACGGCGAGGTCGCATCCATAATACCAAGTACGTCATCAAGTGACAGGGTGGCCGACCCCTTAGAGGAGTTGGCAAAGGAAATGAAGGAACTACGTGGGGAAATAAATGAGATCAGGAGGCGAAATAGAAGCACGGGAGGTGGACAATGGCAACAGCGTTCGAGACCTAAAAGCCGGACGCGGCGCACACCAGAGTCTCCCGACTGGCTATGCAGACATCATTACCGCTACAGGAAACTAGACGCGGTGCAGTCAGCAACGGTGGACGATTGTGCCGCGGGAAACCACCGACTTTGTGTGAAAGACTTCAAAACGGGAATTGTGTATCTTGTGGACACGGGTGCTAATGTGTCAGTGATACCTGTAAGTAAAGAAGCAACCGTAGTAAAATGTTCCGAATTATCTATATCTAGCATACAGCAAGATAACCCTTACAAGGATTTGCTCAAAGAATTTACAGAAATAACTAAGCCAGTTTCGTACGTAGAACCACCTAGTCATAATACTTATCACCATATAGAGACTACAGGCCCACCCGTATTTACCCGCGCCAGGCCGTTGCCACCACATAGATACAAAATAGTTCAGGAGGAATTTAGGTTAATGCAAAATTTAGGTATATGTAGGCCATCGAAGAGCCCATGGGCGAGCGCGCTGCACGTCGTGCCCAAGAAGGATGGCCAGATCAGACCCTGTGGCGACTATCGTGCACTCAATGCGATCACGAAGCCGGACAGGTACCCGATCCCAAGACTACAGGACTTCACTTACGGACTAGCAGGTAAGAAAATATTTGCCCGTTTAGATATAAATAGAGCCTATCATAATATCTGTGTTGCACCACAGGACGTAGAAAAAACAGCAATCATTACCCCTTTTGGACTGTTCGAATTTCCTAGGATGACGTTCGGTATGCGCAATGCAGCGCAAACATTTCAGAGGTTTATGAACAATACAGTCTTACAGGGTTTAGAGTACTTAAATGGAGAACAGAAAGGAGACTGTTCGTACCTATTCTGTTACATAGATGATGTCATCATCGCAAGTACTAACGCAGAGTTGCTTCGTAAACACCTAAGACTCGTTTTTAGCAGATTCGAACAGTTCGGATTAACTATTAACCTGTCAAAATGTTGTTTTGGTAAGCGTCAGATAGAATTTTTAGGTTACAGCGTCAGCTCAGAAGGAATTAAGCCCTTGAAAGATAAGGTTGACGCCATAAAAAGCTATCCGCGACCGGAAACCGTCGAACAGTTGCGACGATTCCTCGGAATGGTAAATTTTTATAGGCTACACATAAAACAAGCTGCGGAACATCAGTCCGAGTTAAATAAGTTTTTGCATGGGGCCAAGAAAAAGGATAAGACTAAGATAACATGGGACGAAAAGGCCACGGCGGCGTTTGAGCAGTGTAAGGCAAGCCTACAAAGCGCCATTACACTGGCATACCCGGAAGACAAAGGTAGGTTGTCCCTAATGTGTGACGCATCTAATACGTGCGTGGGGGCAGTGCTGCAACAGGGAGTCGCCGGAAGGACAAAGCCATTAGGTTATTTTTCAAAGAGACTATCACAAGCCCAGCAAAAATACAGCACCTACGACAGAGAGCTATTAGCAGTTTACTTAGGTATCGTACATTTTAGAAACATGATTGAAGGTCGAGAAATTACTATTTTAACAGACCACAAACCACTAACGTATGCTTTTTCCAAAATAGGTACCGATCGAGAGACCCCACAGCGCACAAGGCAGTTATTGTATATCAGCGAATTTACGAGCGACATACAATACGTCAACGGTAACGAGAATCCGGTTGCTGACGCGCTATCACGGGTAGAAACCGTCGTATGCCCGACGCCTATAGACTTCGACGAAATCGCGCGGGCGCAGGAAACCGACGCTCAAATGTCGCGTATGTTAGCAGAACCACGAGGTAACATTGTATTAAAACAAATGCATTCACCGCTGTGTAACAATATGATTTATTGTGACGTTTCAGATAATCAGGTAAGACCATATCTCCCACAGCAATTTCGTAAATTAGCTTTTGATTCCATACATAACATAAGTCACCCCGGGATAAGAGCCTCACGTAAGATGGTAACAAAGCGTTTCTTTTGGCCAGAAATGAACAAAGACGTGACCAGATGGGCTAGGTCTTGCATTCATTGTCAAAGAGTAAAAGTACAGCGGCATACAGTTTCCAAATTAGGTAGTTTTCCGTTGACAGAGAGATTCCACCACATAAACGTCGACATAGTCGGCCCTTTGGCAACGTCACAAGAAGGCTATCGGTATTGCGTTACTATGATAGACAGGTTCACGCGATGGCCCGAAGCAATTCCAGTTACAGATATTACCGCGGACACAGTAGCTAAAGCCGTATACGAAGGGTGGATATGCAGGTTCGGGTGCCCCCTAACAATAACAAGTGATCAGGGAAGGCAGTTTGAGAGCGAAGTTTTCAAAAGTTTGCTAAATAGTTTAGGTATAAAAAAGACCCGTACGACAGCATACCACCCACAGGCAAATGGGATGGTCGAGAGGATGCATCGTTCACTCAAGGTTGCAATTAAGGCTAGGCTACAAGATAATAGGTCATGGGTCGATGAATTACCAACAGTATTGTTGGGACTTCGTGCGGCTTGCAAAAGTGATGAAACCGTGAGTTCGGCAGAATTAGTATTAGGACAAACATTACGATTACCCGGCGATTTTTATTGCGAAACCGAGAAGGCCAAAGTAGATCACTTACCTACGTTTGTAAGCAGACTTCGAAACGTCATAAAAAGTATGCGGCCTCAGTCAAGGGAAAACAGCGATTCGCGAAAAATATTCATTCACAAAGACTTGAATACGTGTTCTCATGTTTTCGTAAGAAACGATATGGTAAAAAGCCCATTAACCCCATCATATAGCGGCCCTTATGAAGTAATCAGTAGAGATAAGAAAACATTTTACATACAAATGGGTGATCGCCAATCAACTGTTTCCATAGACAGATTAAAGCCAGCTTACATTATAAGGGAAGAAAAGCCATCAGAAAATAGTAGTACTAATAATAATCAGTGTGAATCAGATATAGAACCAAGTGGGCAAGAAACGCTTCCGCCTATGCCTAAAACCACACGCTGTGGTCGAGTGATTAGGCAACCGGTGCGATTTTTGCTCACTTGACAAATTAATTTAAGTATGTAGAACGTTGTTTTAAGGTGTTAGAAGATAAGGTGTGTACGAGCTATATATATTTAGAAGCAAAACAATAGGCAGCATTCGACTGTTGGAATGCTGACTAGTACAGAATGTTATGATAAGCAACATTGTGATTAAGACATACCATGTAACTATATATTAGAATAGAATAGAGAGAAATTTTTTTGTAAAAAATTTGAGAAAGGGGGGGGTGTGATGTAGCGGCTTGGTAACCGCGATGTGCTGAGTTGCATCTTTAGCGAAATAAGGGGACGCGAGCGTACGGCTCGCCAGTCGCTTACAATACACCGCCCTGCCTCTACATGTACACAGTATATAGCTAGTTATAGTAAAACATTGTGGAACCAAAATTATAAGCATTTATTATAGTGAAGTCACATTTTATTTAATAACCTCAAGTGAATGAAGAACACGCTCAACAACCCTAAGGATCACCATGGAGAGATACAGATCGAAGAACACGCCTCTGCATATGCTCTTTCTAGATATGCTGAAGGCCTTTGACTGTGTCCCTCGGGGGGTGATCTGGTGGGCACTGAGGTCCAAAGGGGTACCAGAAGCCTATGTTGACATAATTCGAGACGTGTACCTCAATTCCGATTCCGTTGTTATGACAGCTGTTGGCGACACTGAACCCTTCCCCATCACCGTCGGAGTTCACCAGGAATCCGTCCTTAGTCCTTTTCTGTTCAGCGTGATATTGGACGTCGTATCAGACAGGATCAAGAAGTCACACGAGCAACCTCCCTGGTTGCTCATGTATGCTGATGATATCGCGCTAGCAGACGCGGACAGGGAACGGTTGGTGCGGCGGTTGAATGCGTGGAAGAACTTGCTTGAGAACGGAGGTCTTAAACTCAATGTGGCGAAGACGGTGTACATGGCCAGCAACATGACAGACCCTATGTCTGGTATGCCTATGTGAAGCCGTACGGAGGACGGGTCTGAGCAGTTGTGTTGCGATGTGTACCGGGTACGATGCGCCAAATGTTGTTGTGTCGGGAGTTTGGTCGTGGAAAGTCTCCAGATCAATCTCCCTCTAGCGCAGCACCGTTTGGTCGTGTTGGTCTTGGGTTTAACATTGCATCACCTCGCTCAACTGCCGTCATCCTTCCTATTTCTAAGTTTTTTAAGTAAATAGGCTTAATAAACTGGTGCGCTTTGCCATCAACGATTGCATCATTGCTTACCGTCAGGCGGGATTGCAGTCAAGCACTAGTTTATAATGATAAAAAAAGCAATGAATGATTTCAACTGATAATAATAGTGTGTTATGCAATTAGGGTGCTGACTGCTGGTATATTACGGGCCACGGAATTATAGTCGTCATACTATAGCAGATCTGTTGGTAACAAGTAACAACACACTCAAGGTAAACTAGTAAAATAGTATCAAGCTACTTGTCCAGTTTTAGCCGACTTCGCACTGCATAGGTTTTTCGTGCAATCAGAAGCCAGCTTATACTGGTTAATTGTAGCTTCACGTTTATCCATGCGTGTGTAAAACGTGTAATTAAGTTGTTGACTCGTTAGAAAAAACTATCAACATCAATGTTTTGTGGTTTTAAAAGAAAAAACAAGAAAGAAAAATATGTATTGTGACTCATACAGGAACATCATAGAACTAAACTCCATTTTATGATAGGATAGGTAAGTCTTTTTTAGGGAGTTTTGGCGGGAAGCTAAGATGAGTGCCACGCTCATTTTTCATTGGACTTTTAAATTATTTATAGTGTCGTTTACTAAATAAAAACGCGTGATTTATGTAGTAAAAAGTGCATTCAGTAAATAATTCACAAAGAACAGTGAAATATTGTAGCATAGTGGCCACATCATGGCTTTCAACCAAACCAAACCAAATCTTCCTCCGTGTTCGGTCCGCGCGGCCGTCTTTTTCGACATGAATAATTCATTACGTGACATTGGCTAAATGCTCAAACCGTGCGAAGCCATAAGAAAAAAAAAAAGAAAGAAAAAGTCTTTTTTAGGGTACACTTGGTAATAAAAGTACAATTTATGTATATTGTGTTTTGTTACAGTTAAGATTGATGATGAATCATATTGCATATTGCAATCGTATATGATTTCCGGATTTTCATTTTCTTTCTCGGTGGTAGGCCACAACATCGGCCGCCGGCGTAAGTTACCACCCACCAGACAAAGTCATGTCATGCCGCCAAGCGATTCGTCGTGTTCCGGCATGATGTCTGGTGAAGCCGTTCGGAGGACGGGTCTGAGTAGTTGTGTTGCGATGTGTGCCGGGTACGATGCGCCAAATGATGTTGTGTCAGGAGTTTGGTTGTGGAGGGTAGCGGGATCCGAAGCACGGTGCTCCGCTGGCCGACCGCAGGTAGTTGGGGGCCCAAGTAGTGTGCCAGCCACATACGAAAGGCTGCCCCGCCAACTACGAAAAATCCCAGGGTGGCCCCATCGTGCCGGTTGGCGACCGGACGAGAGGACCCGATGGCGATCCCTGGGGGGGTTCGGGCGTCCCCGCAGTCTCCAGATCAATCTCCCTCTGGCCCAGCATCGTTAGTCACATTGTTGGGTTTAACATTGCATCACCTCACTCAACTGCCGTCTTCCTTCCTATTCACTCAAAAACAAACCAACAATTATGAAAAGGTCCAAAAAGAAAAGTAGGTGTGCACAGCGGGCGCACGTCCTCTCCTTCAAAGTGCACCTCTCTAACATTAGAGGTCTGCACTCCAATCTCTTAGCAGTACACCATCACCTTGAGACTGAGAAGCCGCATCTACTTTTCTTGACGGAGACCCAGATCAGATGTCCGTCTGATGCGGCATACCTCGGCTACCCGGGATACTCTTTGGAGCATCATTTCCTGCAGCGTGCCGGGGTCTGTGTGTATGTCCGCAATGACATACGTTGCCGGCGCCTCCGTCACCTCGAAGACCCTCACTTCACGTCCCTATGGCTGTTGGTTGACACTGGTGTGGACAAAATTGTTTACACTGTGTCTACCGATCGCACAGCGGTGATCAGGAGACAACTCGATTATTTGACCACCTCAGTGAGGCTGCTGACAATGCGCTGCACTCGCACCCTGACGCACAGTTCGTCGCTCTGGGGGACTTCAACGCCTGCCACCAGGACTGGCTTTTCCCGTACCAGAGGACCGACCACGCTGGGAGAGAGGCGCGAAACTTCGCGCTTTCAATGGGCCTTTCCCAGCTGGTAGAGCAAGCGACTAGGGTGCCTGATGTAGTTGGTCATACTGCCAATGTTTGAACATTCTGCTGATCACTGATCTGGACAGATGTGTTGTAACAGTTTCCTCACCGTTGGGAACTTAAGACCACTGTCTGGTGAAGTCCGTATCGTCCTTCTTCCCACCAGATCATGACTCTCGTGGTGAACGGCGAATGTGGCGATACAGGTCAGCGGATTGGGATGAGATACGCCACTTCTTTGCGTCTTATACTTGGCAGCAGGTCTGCTTCTCTTCTGACAATCCGTCGACCTGTGCGGGCGCTATAACCGATGTGGTGCGTTAAGCTATAGAGTATTTTATCCCAATCAATAACGTGCCCGTCAGTAGCTCGGCTCGCCCATGGTTCAATGCCGATTGTGTCCAAGCTGAACAGCGTAAGCACACGGCATTTTTCGCCTGGGTTGACGCTCGTGACCTCGGAGCTCCGGATCTAAGCTCAAAGAAGAGAGCCTTTAACCGTGCTGCCAAGTCCTAGAAAAAGGCGCTCAAGAAGGCTCGCTTCGACCGCATTACCCATATTGGCAACAAGTTATCTACGCAGCCATCCGGTAGCAGATCTTTTTGGTCCCTTGCCAAATCAGTTGAGGCGAACTTCTGTCCGCCCTCACTGCCTCCGCTGGTTAGGCCTGATGGAACACTGGCTCATACGGCGAGAGAGAAAGCAGGTCTCTTTGCTTCTCTCTTTGCCCATAATTCGCGTCTTGATACTGGCAGTGCTACTCCACCTAATTTACCTCATTGCGGAGCTTCAATGCCTGAGGTTCGCATTAGAAACAAGGAGGTTCTGAGAGTACTGTGTCGTCTGGACGTGAATAAAGCTAGTGGTCCGGATGGTATACCAGCGATTGTTCTTAAAGCATGTGCGCCCGAGTTGTCTCCTGTATTGACGCGCGACGCGCCCAAGTCCTGGAAGCTTGCTAACGTGCAGCCCGTGCCCAAGAAGGGTAGTCGTGCCGATCCTGCCACCTATCGGCCGATTTCAATCACCTCCATACTTTGCAAAATTATGGAGCGTGTATTGAACTCGCGCCTCTTGGCATACCTGGAAGGTAACGATCTCCTCAGTGACTGACAGTACGGGTTTCGCCGCAATCGGTCAACTGGGGACCTACTAGTGTATGCCACTCACTTGTGGGGCGAGGCCCTCGAGAAGAATGGGGAAGCGATTGCTGTCTCCCTTGATGTCTCGAAGGCCTTCGACCGGATATGACGCGCTGGCCTTTTGAGTAAGCTTCCAGCGTACGGCATTTCCCCTAGCCTGGCTGGCTGGGTAAAAGACTTCCTGACTTGAAGACTTCCTGACTGGCTAGTAAGGCGAGGCTACTAAGTCCGAAAGAGACGCTATGGAAGAGCGTACGAGTGTTGCACTACAGGCAGTCTCCGAATGGGGCAAAGCCAATCTTGTAGCATTCAATGCCGCCAAAACACGCGTGTGTTTTTTCACTGCCAAAAGAAGCCCATTCACCTTGGCTCCTACTTTTTGTAATGTATGCGTTTCGCCTCCTCTTTTATACCGCGTACATCGAGGGACTGGCACACTTTGCCAGCGGCGGTGTTCCCGTCGGACTACAATTTTAGTGTCTTCAAGGCTAGAGTGAATAGGCTCTTAATAAACTAGTGCGCTTTACCATCAACGATTGCATCACTGCTTACCATCAGGCGGGATTGTAGTCAAGCACTAGTTTATAATTTATATACAAAAAAACGAGAAACAGATATATTATATTTATTTGATACATATGTCGGGGGCGGGCCCATAAGACCGATGCCCGATGGGGCCGACGGCTTCTCGAGTGGCGACCACGCACCGAAAGACGCAGCGTGGGTAGGCCCCCTACAAGGTAGACAGACGACCTGTTGAAGGTCGTGGGAAACCGCGCATCCAGAGGTTTCAGCGGTTCCCAGGGGAGGCGCAGGACCGGTCATCGTGGAGATCCTTGGGGGAGGCCTATATCCATCAGTGGACGTCTTTCGACCTTGCTCCAACAGACTACCATATTTTTTAGAAATTTGGATAACTTTTTGCGGGGGAAAAATTCAACTCCGATGAGGCAGTCTAAACCGCCCTCAAAGATTTTATTGATGCCCGATGCCACCCTAATGTTTCTTTTAGAAAAGGCATAAACGAACTACCTATGAGATGGAAGAAGTGCATAGATAGCAATGGATCATACTTTAATTATACAACGTGTAACAAAAAGGGTATATACGTACCAAGGGCATGGCATCTTTAGATGATATTAAACGATATCGGAAGGGTTTCAACTCAAAATAAAGTACTCAAAAAATTGGTACCAAATTTTCGGTTTCGTGTGTTTCTTAAAATAAAATCATAACAAACGTGGCAGCACACTACATATGTTAATAACTACTCGTTACTCGTCACGTTACTTGCCAAAATCCGATAAATGTCTTCAATATCTCTGTGCGACTAGTATGATAGTAGCCTATCACAGGCGGTGTTTTTCCTCATAACTTCCTAACATAAAGAGATAGAATTAAAAAACCCTTCCAATATCGTTTGAAATCATGTAAAGATGCCATGCCTTTGTTATGTATATACCCTTTATGTTACACGTTGTATAAATAAGTATATAAAAAAAAAAAAAATAAACGACCTTTATTCCTCCCATAAAAAACGCCAATTTCATATGTAAGGATCTGATATTCACATTAAAATTATTATAAAATACAATTAAATTAAAAAATATATAATGATACAGCCAAAATTAACTGGAACAAAATATTGAATTGGTACAGCACAAGACATCATTAATAAAATAATTATAAATACAACCTTGTAATAAAAATTTAAATTAAATTAGGCTAAATAAAATAGTCCTTATATTAATTGATCTTCTTTCTATTTTGAATTCGCACGGTTTGTGCGACCGGTGTGCGTTGGTGTGCATTTAGCCAATGTCACGAAAAAGACGACCGCATGAACCGTCTTACGAGGGAGGTTTGAGGTAAAGTCATGATGTGGCCACTATGCTGCGATATTTCACTGTTCTTTATGAATTATTTACTGAATGCACTTTTTACTACATAAATCACGCACTTTTATTTAGTAAACAACACTATAAAAAAATACAATGAAAAATGAGCGTGACACTTAACTGGACTTTCCCTCCAAAAACCCTTAATTGATCTTTCAAGTCAGAATCCATCTTCAGAGTGCGCAGCAACGAGCGGGTTATAAAATGTGGCGGCTTCCAGACACCGGTGGCTATCGCTCGCTTCTGACACTTTTAGAAATGTGGCAGTAGCGCGCGACAGACACCGGTGACTGTGGTCGGTGGCCCATTTGCACCGAGCCTTAGGGCTGAAACTGCGTTAAGCGGGCACTATTCGCAATCATTTGACAAAAATGTGTTCGCCGATTAGGGGGCTGAAATGCACAGAATTTCTCTGAGATTGTGGCTCTCGTACTTTACATTTACGAATATCGTTAATGTTTCAAAAAGTTGCTTTATAAAACGTTGGCTCGTTCATTTAATTATCATACTCTGAAAGAAAAAAAAATGCTTTCGTATTGCCATTTCAAATTTGTATTTTTTAAACTATCTATGTGTTGCCTTTTAGCCAACAGTTTTAATTCTGATTATAAAATAAATCAATAACTTTGGTACATTTATATTAACTAATAAAATAAAACTTCAACAATGTAAAAACAACGATTTTATTATAAAAAATATCGACATAGAAGAACAAAATATTGATGCATTTGTAATATTAAATTTTTCATAAAATATGATCTTAAACAAAAAAAAAAAGAAAAAAAAAAAAATATGCCACAAAACAAAAAAAATAATAATAATGATATTTTTTACTTTGGGTGAGCACTTTCGATTACAATAATAATGAAGAAACTTAAAGAATATTGCATTAGCAATATCTTTCAAAATTTCGTCATATTATGAAGAATTTTGTTGCCAACTGTCAAAATTAAAGGCATTGCGCAATTACGTAACACACACTTTCTTTTAGATGACGAAAGTTTGTGAAGGAAATTCCAAATCCATTGCTTCATATGTTTGAAACATTAATTTTCTCGACGATACAAAAACGCAATGAATGTTGTTGAGCTGTCAATGTGATCATGGCCCTGACTCCTTTGTTCACAAACTAAACTAAATTAAAGTTCAGTGAGTCTTTATCTTTCAATTTCATTAAGAAAAGGACAGAAGATAAACATTAGTTTAGTTCTGTCAAATTCAAATTAGTCCGCGCCTGACGTAAATTGACGTATTTTTAGTCGCCATGTTTTTAATTGCGTCTGAACTGTCTATGGAATAAATTAATTTGACAGGACTAAATTAACATCTTCTGTCCTTTTCTTAATCTATACTAATATACAGTATGTTAACCAACAGAGGGCGTTCCCGTTAACCCGAAATAGTATAGCATACATACATGCTAAAAAAAATATTTCAATTCGAAAACAAAATGTTTTAAAATTTTTTCCAATATGAAAATATTCAATAAAATTTTTAAATTGACATGTAAAAGAAACACACTGTACACGCGAACATGAAAGACGGCAACGTCGCAATTTATTTATACATGACGACTACTATTTTGATTTAAAACAGGAGGTTTCAAATTTATTTCCAATTAGAATTTTTTTTTATTCGGATAATTTTATGCTTATTTTTCTATGCTGATATTTTTATTTTAATCTATTAATGATATACAACGTGTAACAAAAAGGGTATATACATACCAAGGGCATGGCATCTTTAGATGATATCAAACGATATCGGAAGGGTTTCAACTCAAAATAAATACTCAAAAAATTGGTACCAAATTTTCGGTTTCGTGTGTTTCTTAAAATCAAATCATAACAAACGTGGCAGCACACTACATACGTTAATAACTACTCGTTACCAGTCACGTTACTTACAAAATCTGGTAAATGTCTTCAATATCTCTGTGCGACTAGTATGATAGTAGCCTATCACAGGCGGTGTTTTTCCTCATAACTTCCTAACATAAAGAGATAGGATTTAAAAAACCCTTCCAATATCGTTTGATATCATGTAAAGATGCCATGCCTTTGTTATGTTTTTGCCCCTTTGTGTACCCTTTATGTTACACGTTGTATATTAACGAGTTTAAGGGAACGCCCTCTGTTATTTAACATACTGTATTATGTATGTATATAAAAAAAACGTATCGAAACAAAGTGAAATAGAA